>CAWUFW010004226.1:0-532500 GCA_963921515.1 Calotriton arnoldi | reverse complement strand
ACCCTTCCAGCCAACCGGCTGTAACTGCCCCTGGAGTTTTATGAGAGACCACTTGTCCCTCACCCCCGGGCGTCCCCATTAAAAAATGGCGGCGTCCCCAAAAACCTTAAATTTAAGCTCACCAATCATGACCTTACCGCCACAGGCCAGTATAGTTGACCGACTATCTGGCCTCCCCCGACTCCAAGAAAGGTCAGGCTATGTCAAGTGCCTAATTGTCACATGCCAGTAGGCCTTCCACAAAACACCCATTGGCCCGACTAGGGTGGTGTAAAAGGCGTTTCCAGGCGTACACCATCGCACAATAGATCTTGTTATCGCTAGGATGCCCGGCCCACTGAGACTAACCATGCCCTGTCGGTTCCAACTTACGTTATGCATAAATAGGCATTCTGGTCCATGACAGGAAAATTTGCCCGAGACTTCTATGAAAGGGTGCCTCTATCGAATACTATGGACAGGCATATTGCCTGGTTCTTGATTGCGCAGGCTACCGTAAGGGACCTGGGTCCCCGCTGTGCACCCGTCCCCTGAACCTTGGGGTGAACTAGGAGGAGATTAACCTACCATTTGGGGGCCAATAAATGGCCTCAAATTGATAGAAGCACTTTGTGCCCTACAGACATGTTGCATTTCTAGAGTGTCGAGCAACACCGGGATTCAAACCCGGCTCCGCAGTTCTACAATCGGTGGATTGACCATTAGGCCACAACCTCCCTTCCAGACATGGGACTCATTGCTAACGTAACTGCACCCATCCCAATGGGGTTGGCGCCATATCTGGATCATCGGCAGATCCATGACATCGAACAAATCTTTGGAGGACCACACGGGGAGGGCCCCTCAGGCCCCAATATCTCCCATAAGCATAGCAAACGCACACGCCTGGCCCGTAGGTTCTGGGATAGGCTCTGAATGAAACCTCCCCCCTTACAAACTATTTGCTTGCTTCCTTGACCCTTACTACGGAGCATCCCACTAAGATGGCACCTGCGTGTACAAGCACCGTAAGATGCTGCTTATTAGCCGAATGCTATTACAAAACAACGAGTGTTTGAGGTGTTGCATCTGTTCCTTACCCCTGGTGTTGGTCAAGTCGGCAAGACATATGCGCTTGTCACGCAGCGGACTGCTAAATTCCCCTGCTAGCGGCAAATTCTGGTTGTCTACAACTATACGAACACAAGACAGTGCATGGGCCGCAGCATCTCACCCATTCATGCTGGCACCTCCGAGCCCTTCTCTTGATCGCTCATCACACATGATGCCGCCGCTTGCCACACCCGGTCCCACTTCCTGTCAACATCTTGCCGACATTGCGGTGTGGATCACCTCCCAGGCGTCTTGCCGTCCTTGCGGTGTGGATCACCTCCCAGGTATCAGAGTCAGGGGTCCAATCGTACATAAAGGAACACAAAACACAGATGATTAGTGCTCTTAGCCTTCGGATAAGAGATACAGTTTATACGCCAGCCCCTTTGACAACGTTGTGACTGTACCCCCCTTACAATCCCACCCCAGGAATTCACGTGGTATTCTCATAAGGAAGGCTAATAACAGTGAAAACAGGTTGTACTCGTATCCGGTAATGCAACCCCAAGAGCTAGTTATAGTATGAGAAGCTGGTGTGCAGGTAACTGGAGGCGGTGACGTTACCCCGTAGTTCATGTGCCATGTTGCGTTCCTTACCTAAAGGTGAAGGGAAATGCAAGGACACACGGAGAGTGGTGGCTAATACTGCCACTGCAGGTTGTTCCGCAGGTCTCACGTTAAATTGTGGTTTCACCATACTTGCCTTCAAATCATGCTAGTTACAGCAGTAGACCCATAAACATATTCTCAGCCTTTTGAGAGCCCATAAAAAAGGACCGGTGCTAGACCCCTCTTAACTTCTGACCCTACCCTCGCTAAACGTTGACTTAAATGGCCCGTGGCCACTAGCTTGCCCATGCGTCTTCGTGTAACCTTACACTTGGGCTCCCCGAGTTTGTCTACTGCCTGCCATTTTTTGGGAATGAGCCGTAAACCGTTTAAGAGCGTACAGTGACACGAGCAGCGTTCTGCACTGAGCGCCCATAAAAGAGTGCAACACGATCAAATAGTGCTGAGAAAAGGAAGATTAGTGGCTGGCATACTTAAGCTGTGAACGCTAAAAACCACCCGGGCAGCGTAACATTGAGTTCTGTGCACTCTGGTTCACCAGGCACACTTTCCCGTTAATCGTAACTCCACGAGCAAATAACTGCTTAAAACAAAATTCAGGCGAGCTAGCTAGGTTGTTGTCAGTCTGTAGCTAGCAAGGGTATGTTCGCTTCAGCAAGGATATGTTCATGCAACAACCATAAGAGCAACAGGTAACCAACCGAATATATACCATGCGTTTCTTTTGAACCGGCCCACGCTTACATGAAGCATGAATGTACTACACCCTGCGATGGCTGGCTGTCCCGAAGCTGGGTCTTTTAAAACTTACATCGAAATCAGACTTCCAATTGCAAGTGCCTAGCATAGCACCAGTTGCATTCATGAGGGACATTGAAATGAGACTTTCAATTGAGAGCGCCTTTCAATTGAGAGCGCTTAGCATAGCACCAGATGCATTACATGAGGAACATTGGAATCGCCCTCAATTGAGAGCGCCTAGCATAGCACCAATTGCATTACATGAGGAACCTTGGAACCACTTCCAATTGAGAGCACCTAGCATAGCCCTAGTTGCATTACATGGCACACGTTGCCTTACATGAGGAACATTGAAAACGGACTTTCAATTTAGCGTGCTTATCATAGCACCAATTGCATTACACGAGGAATCATTGAAATCAGATTTTTAAAATGGGAGCGTGTAGCATAGAGCCCGTTGCATTGCATGAGGAACATTGAAGTCAAACTTACAAATTTAGAGCGCTTACCCAAGCACCAATTGTATTACGTGAGGAACATTTTGAGAATTAGACTTACAAATGCGAGCGCAGAGCGCCAGTTGCATTCCCTGAGGATTGACTAAACGAGTTACCCTGGACACATTTGCTGAGCTCGAGATGCTGAATTTGAAAATAGTGTAGATATGGCACACGTGATGCTGTACCGTGACTATTGGTGGCTGGCTTTTTTTTTTTTTTGTGCAATGGTTTTGGCATCACACTCCTCCCCCACCGCAGCAACACGTGCATTTTTAGGCTGCAGACTGGAGCACACTAGGACTGCCTTCGTCAGGGCTTTCCGTAGATCTTTTATTGTGTATGGGGCTCCGTAATAATTAGCCAGTGGGGGGGGGGTCATTTCTCTTGCACTCTGCCGTTAATGGGGGGTGATATTGAGGCGTATTCAGGACATTCTTGCATGAAGGAACGCTGACTCCCCCGGCGCTGGACTGTTGGAGTCTTTTATGCACTAGTTACAAGTAGTCCCAGTCCCCTGCACCTTTATCATTAAGGTGCCGTAAAATCACCACAGAAACCTGCAATTATGTAATCCATTCCCCTTGAATGGCAGCCTCTCCCTTAAAACCGGAGGGCTTATGCATATGCCAGCGAGCCGGTGCCCCAATCCCGATTCGAGGTACGAGCAACATCAACCTCTTAGCTTTTGAAAATTCCTCGCCTACGCTGTCCCGAGCCTGCACCGCTGCTGATGGCAGGGCACGATCACACAGGCAAAAACCCCTGCATGCGCTATTAACCCTCCCAAAAAACAACTTGGCACGGGCGTGAGAAGTCGATCAGCAAGCTTTTTATGAGTTGCGCGAGGTGCGGAGATGTATCCGATGAGGGGGCAGCCACAACTCTGCTGTAAACCATGTCTATTTCTGCTCATGGCGCTACCCCGCCTAGTCTCATTGTTGTGGGTTGCACCCAGCGTGTTTTATTTCAATTGGGATAGCATAGGGGCAGGCACTCCGATGCAGCATAGCGTTAAGGGACACCCATGGCCTTCAAGTATCAGCGCGCAAGAAAGAAAATGATTGCTCAGATGTTTTGAGGAAATGCAAGCGGGAAGACGTGGCAACTGTGCTAATAAGGCCTTTGGAAATCAGACTCTCATTTTTGGACCTTAAGGAAAACACTTGCGGCAAACAAGAGGAAATCCTTCTATTGACTAGTCTCGTATAGGTAGGGAAACCAGAAAAACAGTTAAAATATCAACCACTGCTTGCGTCACTGACTCTAGTCTGAAAATATCGAAAAGGGGTTGGTACGAGGAGTTTACTTAAGAATGTATACATGTAAAGAGTGAAGCGAAAATGTAGGTAATAACGTTTATAAAGAGCCCTTGATCTTCTCACGTGGCACCTCATCTTACCACTTTAAAATCATTAAAGGGGGACTAAATGTCCCTTTCACAAACAGCTGTAATGCCACCCAAGCGCACTATGAAAATTGAGCTAGAAATAGCAGCAGTATTATTAAACTAGTATTGTCTACATCTTTATTCGATGAAAAAGATACATTGAAACACCAGGAATTGAACATTGAACCTTGAGAGTAAGAGTCTAAGACCGTAACCATTAGACCACAGTGACTCTCGAGACGAGCGTGCAGATGCGCCTTCTCCCTGGAAGGCTCAGACAGGGCCGCAGCCCCAGCCTAGGGGCGCGCTTCGAGGCTCAAAGCTTAGAAAATTGGACAATAACTCTGCCAAGCTGTTATGCAGAGCTATGTGCGCGCTGAGAAACATTTTTTACCATGCCGAATAATGCTACCAGGAGCATTACAACACTCACCCTTCCGGTGCAGAGCAGGGCGATCACCCTGCGAACACGAAATCTTCAGATTTCGACGCTGCCGAAACTCCGATGGCCCCGGCCGGCAAGCATGGAGACCGTGGCACACCCTCCAGCTCAAGTCGCACGTGGCGCGCCCGGAATTCCTCGCACGACCTCTTTCGTCCGCCGGACCGTAAGATAGCAGTTCACCGGTGTTGCTCCGAAGCCGGTGTTGCTCCCCAGCGCTGCTCTTCCGCCTTCAAGCGCCACCCTCAATCCACAGCTCCCTGCCGACGATCGTATCCTGAGGGGACCGTCCCGTCCTCCCGGCCACAAAAACCTGCAGGGAAACGAAAGAGAAAAATATAGCTAAGGGCCTCTGCCGGAGGCCCGGACCCATCGAGGGCGGTCCCCCCTGAAATTGACTAGGACCTCCTAGCGAGGTCCGAGATACAATCAGTTGCGGGAGCTGCGAGGAAGAGGATGCTCTCGCCGCTCCCCGAGCCTTTAAAGGCCAATTTCTGCCACCGCATCGTTCGACAAATGTGTGACCCGGAAGTGATTTAAACACTTCTGTGTGACGCGCTGAAGGCGGCGGGGGCGTGCTCTACACCCACCCACCTCCAGGGTTGTTGGTGGGGGACCGGCACGACCGCCATAATTTCGGCGTGGCTGATGCCGTCCCCTGCCTCACTTCGCTTTTGCTTTCTCAAAGTGGAGCACAATTGTTTTTACACACAGGGAGCTGCATGTTAGCAGCTCCCCATGTGTAAAAGCAATGCCAGCTCCAGCAGGAGGCGGGGAGCCAGCAGGGACTGCGGGGGCCTTCAGGCTCCCCCTGTGGTCCCCATCAGTGGCAGTGGGTGCCCTGGGTTCAGACCAGGGCACCCACAATTGAGGCCGGGCCCTAGGGGATGGGATCATCGGGACAAAATTGACCCGAGAGGGGGGCTCGCGGCCCCCTCCCATTTTATTTATTTATTTTTTTAAACAAAAAGGCCGGGCCCTGGAGATGGGGTCCCTGGGGCTGAAATCGGTCCGAGGAGAGGGGCCACGCACCCCCCCCTCCCATTATTTATTTATTTTTAAGTCCTGGTCCCGGGGCATGGGGTGGGAGGGGGGCTACATGCCCCATCCCCTGGAGGAGGGGGTCCCCGGAGCAAAAATTGGCCAAGGGAAGGGAGGCCATGCGGCCCCCATCCCCGAACAAATTAAAAATATATATTTTTTAAGACAAAAGACCAGCAAGTCGGCAGAGGCCTTGCCCCCTTTATTCACCACTCTGCAAACATGCTTCCTGCTGGTTGGGAGATGAAGTCCCCTTGGGTCCAGAGGGTCCTTGGGGGCTGACAAGCCCTCCTGTTACCTCCAGTAAGTCCCACACAGTGGGATTGCTGAGAGGTCTTCGGAGTCACACCCCCTTTCTCTACCACTCTGCAAACATGCCTCTTGGCGCTCTGCTGGTTGGGGGAAGAAGTCCCCTTGGCTCCAGAGGGTCCTTTGGGGCCAACTACCCCTCCTGTTACCTCCAGTAAGTTCCACAGTGGGATTTCTGAGAGGTCTTCTGAGGCCACGCCCTCTTTCTCCACCACTCTGCAAACGTGCATCCTGGTGCAATACTGGTTGGGGGATGAATTCATCTTAGATGCTGAGGGACCTTGAGGGCCAAGAAGCACTCCTGTTACCTTCAGTAAGACCCTTACAGCAGTATTCCTGAGAGCTGGTCAGAGGCCCCGCCCCCTTTCTCCACCACTCTGTAAATGTGACTACCAGCTAAAAAAAAACCATAGAAATTCACTTAAAAAAAAGGTTACAGGGACGTTATAGTTAGGAAATAGATTTTGAAAAACCTTACAAATTCACTGGAAAAAACAAGGTTTACAGGGACATTATAGTTTGGAAATAGAATTTAAAAACCTTAGAAATTCACTGAAAAAACAAAGGTTACAGGGACGTTCTAGATGGGACATATAATTTTAAAAACGTAGAAATTCACTGAAAAAACAATGCTTACAGGGATGTTATAGATGGGCCTGGATTTCCTCGTACAAAACCAGTCAAGTTCAGCAGTTATAGTTGCCTGAGCTAACTATACCTTACGCCTCTGCAATGCACTGCTTATGACCTCACATATTACATCACCCATGACCTGGTCAGTGACATCACTGATGACATCAAAATAAGAAACAAAAAACAGTCCTAATGTAGTTAACTGGATCATGTGTTGTATCAAAAACTCATATAGCATAACTCATTGCATATAAACACATTCAATCAATACAAATGACGCCAATCAAATGAGTAAAATTCAAAATATTCAATTTATTCAAATTGTTATTAAAATTATTGTTAAAACATTTCATGATTTGAATAAAACATCATGTTAAATATAATAATCAATGTCAAGGTGCAAAGTCTTAAAGTTTTCGTTAAGACTTTGCACCTTGACATTGATTATTATATTTAACATGATGTTTTTATTCAAATCATGAAATGTTTTAACAATAATTTTTAATAACAATTTCAATAAATTGGATATTTTGAATTTTTACTCATTTGATTGGCGTGCATTTTGTATTGATTGAATGTGTTTATATGCAATGAGTTATGCTATATGAGTTTTTTGATACAACACATGATCCGGACAACCACATTAGGGACTGTTTTTTTGTTTCTTGTAGTTACCCCGTCCCTATTATCATACTTACAGGGTTTCTCCCTTTCTTGTGTTTTGAATAGGACATCAAAAAAATGACATCAGTGAGGATCTCATCCACAGAACCACTCACACACCCACTCACACCCACTCACACTCTCATTGAACCTCTCATATGCCCACTCACACACCCATTCACAGACCCATACCAGTACTCACATTCCCACTCACTCCTCCACAGAGGCACTCACATACCCATTCGTGCAGCCACTCATACAACCAGTCACTCACCCGTACAGCCACTCTCATAGCCAGACACTCACCCATACAGCTACTCACACACCCAGACACTCACCCATACAGCTACTCACACACCCACTCACTCAACCATACAGCCTATCAACACAGCCACTCACTCACCCATACAAGCACTCACACACTCACTCACACACCCATTCAACCACTTACATAACCATTCACACAGCCATGCAAGCACTCGCACATCCGCTCACTCACCCATACAGCTAATTCAGACAGACACTTACTCTCCAACACAGCCACTCACACACCAACACACTAAAGCAAACACCCACTCAAACAGCCACTCACTCACCCATATCGCCACTTACACACTGAGTCACTCACTCATATAACCATTCAGATACCCACTCACTCACCCATACAGCCACTCACACACACCCACCCACGCACTCACTTACCAATACAGCCACTCACACACCTACTTATACACCCATACAGCCACTCACACACCCAAGCACACATAGTCACACAGCCACTCACAAAATGTTAGAAGCAGTATCACTCAGTAGTAGTGCACCTAGTATAGTAATTTAACTTTTGTAGTAGATTAGTATATATGTTTAACAATCATAAACTCTTAGAAAATACTTACACTCACTGATTGATGTCATCAGTGATGTTACTGACCATGTCATGAGTGATGTAATATGTGAGGTCATAAGTGGGTGCGTAACTTCTAGTTAGTTCATGTAACTAAAACTGCTGAATTTCACTGGTTTTGTACGAGGAAATCTGAGCCTATTTATAGCGTCCCTGTAACCTTTGTTTTTTTTCCAGTGAATATATATATATATATATATATATATATTATACAAGTGCATTAGTCTGGAAACTATGTTAACATTAGAGCAAGATACATTTTTTGGGGAGACCTAGTCCAAACTTTTCCACCCAGTGTGTCTAATGTAATGTATTTCCACCTAACAGAGCTCTAAAATATATATACTTATTTTGTCAGGGTTATTTGTATTATGTGTGGCATCCATAGAAAGCCTCTTTTGTTTACACCATATTCTAAATCTGGTAACTCACTGCTATGATGTAGTAACAGTTGATAACAAAACTTGTTACCCTCTGTTGCTAAGTCATAAAGGCATTCCAGGCTGACCAGCCTTCATGAGAGCCCTCAGGGGAGCAATGCTGTCTGCTTTCATTGAAAGCACAGCTGTAGGAGGTGGAAGAAAGGCAGAAAAGGTGGTGGGAGTTAGATAAGGATGGCAGGTAAAGTAGTTTTTCATATTGGGGTCGAGAAGGAGATGTCATGTTATGTATGGCTCCCCCATTACTCCCCTGTAACAGATGAAAGCAAGGACAGATGATTTTGGGGGCCATACAAAACCTAAAATTATAGATGGGGAAGAAGTGAGTTACGGGGGTGTTTTTCACCTCAGGGTTCTGAGTGACATCATAGAGAGCTCAACCTTTGCTCTTGATGTCTATTTAATGTCACTCAGAACCCCTTAGTGAAAAACCTCCCCATAATTCACTGTTGCCAGTCTAGAATTGTATATTTTTAGTTGACTGATGTCTTATCAGGAAAGTTGATTCTTGCAAAGTCACTTTATCAATGTCAGAGGTCGATTGATAGCACTTCCTATGATGTCATATCTTGTGAGGCCTGGTTGCTTGCAAATAAGAGAGGCCTTGCGTGTTCCCTTTCTGCCCCAGCACCCCTAATCAGTTCCTGAGGCCACTGACCGCTGCACAGCAGTATGTCAGGAAACCAAGGTGTCCGAGTGAACATAAATTACTCGGCCCCTCCATGCACAGTAGCCGGACCCAGACCTGCAGAAGCGAGGCGTGTTTTCTTTTATAACCCCTGGGTTAATGGAGCGTGACCAGGCTTTATT
This sequence comes from Calotriton arnoldi, assembly GCA_963921515.1. Classification (NCBI taxonomy): domain Eukaryota; kingdom Metazoa; phylum Chordata; class Amphibia; order Caudata; family Salamandridae; genus Calotriton; species Calotriton arnoldi. Next base: position 522,968 of record CAWUFW010004226.1, on the reverse strand, counting down.
TCTGCCGAGGGGCGAAGCGTAAACACCCTCCGGTGCCCGTGCGCCGTGGCCACACGAGCAGGTGGGAGAAGATGAGCCACCGCATGGGCTCGAGCTGAACTGCTCGCCTTTTGGGGCTGCTCTGCCCAGGCCAGAGGAAACGCCTCCCGTAGCCTATATTTGAGTCTAGATACTCTTTACTCAGGTGAGAGAACTTTTCTGGGTCTTTCACTCCCACGATTCTACGTCATTTGTGTGTGGCCAGGGACATCTTAAGGATTTTGGGGGCCCTGGGCCAAAGATATTTGGGGGCCCCTGTTCAGAACAACTTTGAATTTATGATCCAATTTCCGCTCTTTTATGACCTAGTCGGCTAGGTCACTCACAGTGCAGAGGTACACTAATCCAAATTCTAAATGTGTTTACATCTAATATTGAGGGATAATGATGTGTGTTTTCAATACTGTAACACAGCAGCAGCTCACTAATATTACTGCACCCTCGAGACATCCTCTCATTTCTTATATGTCAGGTCTGGTTCTGATCTAAAAGAAACGTTTTTTAGGGATGTTGCATGAAAAATAAATACAACATTTCTCTGCAATATGTCTGTAATTCACTGTCACACAACACCCACATTAAAAATAAATTAAAGGAAAACTGTATTTAAGACAATCTGTTTAAGAATTATTGAAGGTCATTAGGACAAGCCTCCCCTGCAGAACAGAGGTGGCTCTATCATGGGCCCCCTGAAAGGCTGGGGCCCTGGGCTAGGGCCCACTTTGCCCATGCCTTAAAACGTCGCTGTGTGTGGCGTGAAGACGGCGACATTCCATGACCGAGACCGCTAGTCTGAATGTTTCTAACCTAACTGTTGATATTCTGGGAGGCTGCAGGCCTACACATCTTGTTCCAAAGAAGAACAGTTTTTCGCGCGCGTCCCTCGAATATCCGTCTTGCGCAATATTTACGTGCACCCCCATCGCCCACAAGAGACCAAACAGAACGTGCGCCCGGTTTGCTTTTAGGCAATTCCTGTTGGTTTCAGTGCCTTTGCAAACTGGACTGAGCTCTGCTGCGTCGACAGGGACGCGCAGTCGCCGTGGTCAAGTTATGGTCTGGGAACGGAACACTGAGCCTGTAAAATGTCCCATGGAGATGCCGCGCGAAATATCGTGCCTGATAAGGATTAATAGACTCATGTGTTGTAGATGACGAGACTCGCGCTACATATGCGCACCGCTACTAACTGTTGCGCTCCGTGCCTTTTGTGTGTATCTGGAGCCACCTTAATCAGTAGTACTTAAGTTAACCCTTTGCAGAACTCCCAAGAGGTGGACACTTTTATCCAGGAAGACAGAGTGGGCATGTGAAGTCGGAAAAGGGAACGTGTTGAGTGTGTAGTCTGCGCGTGTCATCGTCATCTGCTTCCGTGGGCCACGAGGCCATAGTAAACAAGGGGCTGGCCTTGCCTTGACTGAGGGGGCAGGGAAAATGCGGAGCCAGAAAGTTTCCTGAGCTGTGTTCGGTTGCAGGAGTAGATAGTTAACGCTTGCGCGCAGCGGACCACAATAACCTTTGTTTATGGAAGGAAACGCACGATCCGGGAAGGGCGTCTGGGGCGATGGAAGGCAGGTTAAAATGTTGCAAGGAAACGAGAAGGCCTTTAATGCTCAAGAGCAGGAAACTGACCCTTGAGGGCAACTGTTCGCTCTGAAACATTGTATTCCTTTTCATATGAAACAGTAACCAGCGGATTATGGCTCTTTTCTTGTGAGGCCGCATCTCAACCTGTTCATAAAGCGTCCATTAACGGACAACGAATGCACAACAATATATATTTTCTTCAAAACAGCACTTTCTTTCCGGAGATTTGTCGGAGATGGCTGCGCTGATGTTGGATTTGCACAACTCAGTGGCAACATGCGCATCACCACACGAACAATGAAATGCTATGTCCTACCTTTCCGAACTTGATGTTTTGTCGGATATTACGCAAAGTATTTTCAGAGTATGGATTAACCCACTGAGCTACATTCTAAATAGGTGTAAAATTGCCAACATTTGAAGCATTCGGCGGTGGTTTTAAGTTAAATATGGCCAGTTTCATGCCGAGACTCAACATACTTTACCCGGTGCTAGCTAGGTATTTGACCGGAGGGATCCTGCTGGAAAGTAATTCCTGATTCGATGGCACCTTATTCCAACCATCCTGTTGGAATTTCCATAAACTAGAGCAATTCCGAGGACAACTTCGCAAACGTTTATTTGTGAGTGATATCCCAAAGTTGCTGTGTACTTTCATATTTGTATGTGAACGTTCTCAAAGTTTTTTGGTTCAACTTTAAAGCAGGTTTATTAATGAAAACTGCGTGGCGTGACACTTCCCAGACTTTCTCTCCGTTCGCACTGTTTTTAATGTATCCAAATTTCCTTCTAAAGCTGCGAGCGATGTAGGTATGGTCTACTCCAGGTCTAAGAAAAAAAAAGTATCGTATGACATATCTCAAAAATTAGTATTTTTGTCGCGGTGTCAGTTGCAACAATTTGATGTTAAAAAAGTATACTGATGTGTTCTGGTCGGTTAGTAGAGAATAAAATCCCATCTGTGCAGGAAGAGACACCTGGCTGTTGGAAGAATGAGTCCAGCGGCTAAAATGGCTAATCACATTAGACGAAATTATCCCCTTTCGGACAAACTGCAGAAGTGCAGCGCAGACAGCGATCAAAGACGGTGGCAACCCAGTCCGCGCTCTCGAGACTCCGCTCCGCAGCTTCCAGGCAGCCCTCTGCCAGCACTTTTACTATTGTATGGGCCCCAACAGAGAGAAAAAAAATAGAAAAAAAAAGAAGCAGCGAGCCAGCCTTTGTGTGGGAAGGCCCGGGTGGGGAAGTGATTTTACACTCCCCGGGCAGGGCACAACTCGCGAACACACACCCAGCCTGCCAGGGCTGCCCCCACCCGCTCCCCATGCCAGGCACGTCCGCCTCCGGGAGAGGGGAGCCGCTGCGCCGGGGCTCCGGCTGGGCACGGACGTCAGGCGGGCCGCCTTATGAATATTGATGCGGGAGGCGAGCCCGGCTCGGAGAGGGAGCAGAAGGAAGCAAGATGGCCGCCCTCTAGGACTGGGCAGGAGGGAGAGCAAGGCTGCGGGCTGGATCCGGGCGAGGCGGAGGGCACGGAAAAGAGGTCAGAGCGCTGCTTCTCTGCTGTGGGTCTCCAGCTCTCTTCTTTTTTCTGCTGGTGTGTCCTCTCTTCCCTCTTCGCCTCTCCTGTCCTCTTCACACACCCCCTCTTGGAGTAACCCTGTCTCATAATAAAGAAGGGGAGCACGGTCCGCACCCCCTCAACATGGCTGACAAATGTAGTTGTTAAATGGAAAGAGTTTTCCTGCTCGTTCTCGGTCTGCCCTCTTCTTCGAGCGGCTAGGCAGGTTTTTTAAAGAGACAAACGCGCCTTGCTCAAGTGGGTTTATTGTTTTAGATGCTTCATTTTTGCTTCACTGGTAGTGAAGGTGACAGTTTTATAGTTCATCAGATGAAAAGATAAGGAGGATTCGCCGAGAGGGTGCAATTTATTGTGTTTTTTCACTGTTTGTTTTGTTCAGTGGAAGAGTCCTTCTCGCAGGACACTAAAAAGAGCGTGTGCTCTTTTGGCTTGTGCCAAGCCCCCGTCCGGGGAGGGTTGCCAGGGCTCTCGTAGGCTGACACAAAGGTATGGGCCGAGAGGGGCACTTCGGGGCCAGAACCCTGCAAGGTCAGGGCCAAGCAGAAACTGAGACTCCATCCTGGGGGGATATATGGGATCCGGGGCCCCTTTCCACGTCCCATTTCTCTTCACTGTTTTTGTTTGTTTCGTTTTTATTATTATTGTTCTTTAATCCCACGTTATCACATTTAAATGTTGCTTGGGAGATGAGCATGTGTGAGGCGCACATGGTTAACGTTTCTGCCTCCGCACAATAAAGGGGCATTTAAAGTGAGCCAGAGCGGAGACTTCCTCGTCTCATAATGTTACCTTGTGCCCAGGGCCCCACGGCTGCAAGATCCTAGATAACCACTCGTGCAAATAGCACCATATATAGTGTTTTGCACCCCACGTTTGGTGTGGGATGAGCTCGTAGAGTTAGAAGTATGCATAGCAGAAATATACCCGGGTACTGCTTTTACCGGCGTGCATTTGTTGTTAGCGCGCTTAGGGTGTTTAAATGCCATTTACATGATTATATACTGACATGCTTTTAGTTCAAAGATGTATTTCTCTTTAGCACGTTTATGCAGCCTGGACGAATGTCGTTATGCATACTTGGTGCCATGCTAAACTTTCCGGCTGGTCTTTAAAAACAATCGCATTAAAATTCAAGATGAACGCAGCCTATCCCTTCTTTCCAGCTAGGCTTCCCTGTCAGCCTTTGAGCAAACATCTAATAATCGTGTTTGTCCTCTTATGGGAGATATTCACAAGCTGTAAATCGTCCAGACATCACATAGGTTTCGTGTGTGTATGTTTAAAGTGCTTGGTGATCCGAAAGTTCCAGAAAAGGGTAATATTTATCGAAGCAAACATTGCGGGCTGTTTCTAGGCAAACGAGACCATCCATTTGCATTTCAATGGCTGCATGGAATACCGCAATGCATGTGCAGGGGGAATTAGGAGAGGAGGGGGGTGGGGGATGGGCGGGGGTCACTCGTATGTTGATTTGTGTATTTACAAGTGCATTACCCGACAGGACTGTTGGTCATCAGATAATTGTGATAGTTAAGTGGACCGAGCTGTGAGAAGTGCAGGTCGGTCAATGGAATACAGCCTCGAGGCGCTAATGGTGGCGTGATTGAAGAAAGTGGCAGGGAGGTGTGTGAAATGACACCCGCCTCCCAGACAGCCTGCACCGACTACAGCCGCACTGCTGGGCTCATTCAAGGAGTATTGTTTGGAAAAACTGAACCAGCTATCCCATGGAAAGTGGGGGTGCACACCCCAGCAGTGCAAGGTCAATATGCACCTCAGAACAGTGCAAAGTGCATACATGCTATACAGTGCAGTGCATGTAGTCAATGTGTACCACAAACAAATACAAGGTGGGGAAGCGTATCCCAGAGCAGTGCACAGAGTGGGCTTGTACCCCAGAGGTCTCCGAACCTCCCCATCTCTTCCAGAGTTCCGAAAGACCATGAAGACCTGACTATTCGGGTAATCGATTGAACCCTGCCAGCGCCTGGATACCCTCACGCGTGACAAGAAGTGCTCTACAAATCTACTGATGGATTGACAGCAGTGCACTGTGCGAACTGGTACCACGGAGAAGCGCAAGGTGTGCAAGTGTACTCTGGGCAATTCAAGATGTCTATATGCATCTCCTACGTGTGGCATCATTGCATACACAGGAGTCTGAGCATTTTAAACCCTGTGTTTTCAACGTATTCATTAATCTTTACGGTGACCATGTACTGAAAGCACAGACTGAATAGTTTCTTCATTCACCAATACTTGGTTATTAAAACCCAACTCCACAGCACTTTTTTTTTCTTTTGGAGCAGGTGGATTGCCTTCCTGGCACTCCAACCCATGACTTGCAGGTTGCACGCAAAAACCTGCAGTAATGCTCTCACCCAGGGCCCTTGCTATACCTCCTCTTACGTAATGAAGCTTCTACGCTGCCAAGGCTGTAATTCATGGAACTGCACACACCCCATTAACCCAGCTAAATGGGAGCGGCTCCCAGATGACCTGCTAGGAAAGCCTGTCACAGCCATCCACGCGACTAGGAGTTTGCAGCAAAATAGTGCAAGCAAATAGTCCAGTCTGTATATCTCAAGTATTCTTCTATCACTTGTTTCTGCGCACGTGGATGAACGTTCAGGCGGCGTGCTGAAATAGAGACAGTCTAGCGTCCCCAAAGGAGGTCAACTTCATGTTCTCCTCCCCAGTGCCTCCAATGCACAGGTCCAGTAGTTGCAGTTTGAGTTGACCTTGCATTGCCTCTGCTTGTAAGCACTTCTGCAGAATGTTATCAGTACTAAGGCCCTTTAAACTGCGTCTTTGGCAGGAAGCCAGACACTGGCATTGTTTGGATACAGTGCAATGGGCTAGGATCTGGCATGTCCTTACTGTTTAAAGAACAGGGTGTGTGCACAGCCTCACGAGTTTTGACAGACAAGTTCAAAGGTCTTTTATAATCAGGTCAGCAAAGCAAAAACCCTAAATAGGCCTCTCTTAGTGTTCCCTTGCTCATTTGGGAGAATTAACCCTGCTGCCGTTTGTTCCAGTTCAGGAAATAAGAACATTCGTTGGAAAATTCGGGTCATTCAAGCGAAAAGAAACATCATTTCCTAGTGGCATCTCAAAGCCTTCCTCATAGATTGTGGTTTCTTTGTTCAGCAAGCATCCATTGTTATGGACTGCGCTAGAACAGATAATTGGCACTTTTTATTGCCACTGCAGGCTAATGGTTTTAGACAAGCTTGAGTTTCTGGCTTATAAAACTAGGTTTCTCAGCCATTTGGCTCTCATATGGCAGTGGATTTTGTCAGTGAAGCCAAAAGCTTCTAAATGTGTAACCAAACAGTTTGCGTCTTCTCGATGGAATTGGGATGGCAAGTTTCTTGAATTGATGGTGCCACCGATGGGAAAATGTGTGGAGAGTTCCACCACAGAATCTACTATCATGCATTTATCCTCATATGTATTTAGAACTGAAAGACCGAAGATGAATATTTTCACACCCTTCAAATCTTCGCTTGCTTACACCAATACTTCCCCAAACACTATTACTTGAAACCAAGGGTGAATGCTCATGGAAGCCTAAGCAGTCTGGAGTGAATATTGCACCTAAGTGATGGGAATGCCACCATCATTGTGGGGATACTTTTCAAATGACGAAGTCACGTCTGTAATGATTCTGAGCATCAGTAAAGCTTCTCTCTGCAACTAGTAGAGGAAAACATGAGACTCCAATTTGTCAAAGGATGTATCTGTTTTCCAAGGACCTCCTGCGCACAATATGCTCTTAGATATCTTTTTGTTGGCGTGCTTAAATGTCAACAGTAGGACCGAAGTACTGCGTAGACCTTCTGAAAAAGTGAAGCACCCAAAGAGCCCTAGACACATACTTTGGAAAAGACTCATGTTTCAGGTCTCCCTCAAAGTGGCTGTGCAATAAATGGATCTAAGAATTTGTAGCTCTAGGCCCCAGCACGGAATGGAGTACATGCTACCCAGCTTGTTTCAGCCCTGCAAATGGGCACACATGGCAGTGAAGGATTCTACAACCTGAGGCATCTGAGGATAAGGTGGTAAACCATTAGACAAGAAGCTAGATTCATGCTGTGGCCTTGCTGTACGAACAGCTTAAGTCTTTTGTCTAGAAAGCAGAGTGATTTCAAGAGTAAGTGGCAAGCCACTTCCAAGCAAAGGCGCACAACACCTTTAGGTCAGACCTTCAGCTGTGTCTGCTTGAAAATAGGCATCACCATTAAAACAAAAAAGTAACTTTAGCTGTTTGGCCCACAGAGAGAGTACTAACGCAGGCTGATGAGCTGGCTGTAGAAAGCCCTTGTAGGTCAAACCTTGAAGTGCATCCTTGTTGTGGTGTGTCCTTCAGTTGAGAAACGGTAACATCCCTATGCACATTGGAATTGACTTTGTTGGCAGGGCACAATGTTGGCCAATATACATAATTCAATCCATGCTGTATTGGAATGCCTCATTGATTCTCTGTAAGTAGTGCAATTTGTTTGCTGTGTCAGCTATGGATGGACACCATGATGTCCACTGGAACCCAACCAAGTGTGCTTGCAGGACTTGAACAAGATTCCTACAGGTGAATGATCTATTCACATGCATATTACTTGCTGGCAAACATGGACAGATGGACTTCAGGATACGCTAAGAGCTAAAGTGGGATGGACGGGACACGTAAATCCTGTAACCTTAGCTGTGCAGCACGAAAAGGTCCAACTAATAGTCTCAAAAAGTTCCAATCTAGAGTCAAACTGCAAGATTGTTGTAGAGAGTAACCACTGTTTTACTATTAACAGCAGCAGCAGATCTACTTCAGTCACCAGTGTAACCAATTGGTGGTTAATATTAATGCTCTTTTCTTGCCTTCTTTTGTGGTTTGGTTTTGTAATCTCTCATTTGATATGAACCCTAATGAATTAGGTGCAGCTTCACTGGATGAAATAACTTCAGTGCATTGCTGGGTCTTTGGACTAGACCAGTCCGGCCCCAAAAACGATTTGCAACATGTTATGCCAAACGTATGGCTCTGTATGTTAGTAAACACCCATGCAAAGGGTGCATTGATCTTTCTAAGCCAGCAGCAAAAGTCTTTGAATGACATCCCAAAAGGTTTAAATCGTAGCAAGCTCAACACTGGGGAGGTCTCAGATCATGTTTGATTGCGGAGCAAAATCATGCTTGTGAGGACCATTACAAACATTGTTTAATTGTAAAGTAAGGGTCGCAGAAGTGAACACAAACGCTCCATTGTATTCAAAATCTGGGCTACACAAGACACCCAACATAGCAGAGACAGTGCAAGAAGCAGAAGATTAAATTCTAATCTTTTATGCTACTTGGAGCTGGAACTACGACCCAACTCAGAAGGAGCTGAATACATACCTCTTCAAATAATACCTAGTTTGCAAAAGAGTAACTGGACTTCTCGTAGAACGTTGATAACTGACGAAAGTCAATCCTTGTACATCCTACTAGTAAGTACACTCTAATTTTGTATAGCTTTAAAAGCTGGTGCCTATTAATTCAGAGTAGGCCTGTAGTCCTTCTCTTCACCAGTTTCTGTATACCAGTTTGGGTGCGTGTGCAGGAATGTATGTGCACTGCTCTTTTGCAGAGATACTTAAATATGTTTTTTAAGCAGTATTGCAGTGCATGATAAAAAAATAAAAAAAATTCTAGTTGCCCTTTTCACGGACATCTTGTTTACAATAACCCATAGTCATAGCTGTGTTCTGCTGTGGGTAGAAATTGTGATCAGTATACATGAGAAATGGAATTGTAACTCACTGTAGGTAGGAACGAATGAACAGGAAGTAGGGAGTCCTAATCCACCCAAGGCAACTCATTCAGTGCTTGTTATTCTAAACAGGTTCATAACATCTGTTTTATTTTATTCATTAAACCCTCCATCATGTTAGTTGCATAGCCGCACAATGTCAAATTTTGTTAATGGATATTTGAAGTGTATCAAAGAAAATGTGGATAAACGCAGCTATTGTTCCTCTGTGACTATAAGTTGCCTTCATTTGAAAATACTAAGGCAGAGCTGAGAAGAAAGTGGAGGTTGTGTTTGTGAAGCCTACAGTGTCAGTCAAGTATGTGTTTGTATTTCTACAAGTGGACCCAAAGTACAGCAACACAAGTTGATTTGTTTGGTTCATGTGTTACGTTTGCTCTTTTCATACAGAAAGTTGCATGTGCTTTTGATGAAGGAGACGGTTGCGGCTTTTTAAAAAAAAAAAAAATCTTTTTTAAATTCTTTTTTGGATGGGATTTTGAGGTAATGTAAGGAAAATACGTGTGAGAGAATTTGACTGTAACGGGAACAGTGTCTAATCTCTGGGGCTACTGGCAGAGAAGATACTTCAGACTGAGACAAGGTTTCGCCATGCAGCGGCGAGCACGTGGCTCCACTATTTACAAACACAGCCCTAGAATTCCTCCACTGTCATTATGTAACCATAAGCCAGCGCGCGCATAGCGTATGAGGTCGCGTCAGCAGCCTATCCGCCACTCATTTATTTTTGGCGGCATCGTGGTTAAATGCCATTCTTCTGAATATCTATGCCTATATTTCTCACAGAATCTTATTTTTGCAATATAGTTTAAAGAAATAGATTTTTTTTCCTTTTTTATTAGGACAGCGCAGCTCCCAAAAATAGAAAATGTTACATTTTAAGAGCAGCTTTAGACGAGTAACACAGCCAAGTTCCAGCCCATTTAAAAGTCTCAATCCTTGGAAAATAAGTTGTTTTGCTAAATATCTTTCAGCAGAAAGGATTCAAAGGTCGTGGGTTTATAACCCATATGTGAAATGATGTTGGCATAGTAAGTCTGGCCTTAATTACTACAGTACTCACTGACCGCTATGCACTAGATACATTTGCATTTTGAATGTAAGGCTTTCTATGCACTACCGGTTGTATTTTGCTTTGTTTTAGTATTTTTTTTAAACTTTATAATTGTAATTAAGTTGTCTTTCAGTGCTTCGTATTTAAAACAGGCTTAGATTTTTCTCATTGAGTAATACTTCTTGTTGTAAAGCATGAGATGTTGACAAGAAGTTGTATTTCAACATTTTTAAAAAGGTTGATAATTGAAACCTATGCCACCTAGTTGGTCCCTTCAGAACTAGGCTCTGTATCACCGAACCAAAGCCTGCACTCCTTATGGAGCTACAATTTGTGGATCCTCCGGTGAGACATGGGTGCACGGTCGAAGTTTGGTGTCCAAGACTGAGAAAGATCTACCTTCACTGCTCCTATTCAAAAGGCAATGCACTCAAAATAGAAGCAATAGTTTTCCTCAGTAGCAGCTGTATTTAAATCTCCAATTGTCATTAACTATGCCATGAAGAATTCTTAAGGCTTTATTATGGCAGAAAGATGGCTGCAAGTAATTTTTTCCTATTCTTTGATGTGCAACTGGTTAACAAGGCGTGTTCAGCTTGGTCTCAGTTGAGCAGTGACTTGTGTGGCAGGGTGAGGCAGCTGCGGTTTGTATGTGACCTTAGAACATGACTCTTGTTCCGGACCATGAAGGTAAATAATGTGGATTTGTTAGAACTGGTTCCTGAAGCACGGTCGCTATATCTGCTAGGAACTTTCAGCTTGGTGCTTCGGTTATGTCTATGTTCAGTGACAGCTGGTTCCTAAGTGAAGAGACGCACAAGAATAACTCTCTGCTGAAGCTCCCTTAAATGCATCCACTGGTGGATAGGGACTTTCTAAAATGTATTTCTGTGTCTCACTCGATGCACTCGGAAAATGTTTGCAACTGTACCACTTTCGTTGTGTGGATTGTGTTAGCTTGGTTCTGGTGCTTTGGCTTTGCATGCTTGGTTAATGGCTGTTTTGAAGGAACTTGGAGTGACAATGCAGGATCTGTCTTTGCCTGTCTGCTGATCTTTCCCAGAGGCCTGAGGGCAAGTGTGTTGCAGGGGGTTGTCTTAATACACTATCAGCTGTCGTGATGTGTGCAAGAGAAACAAAGGAAGTAAAGGCTCTCATTTTGGCGAAGGGCATGTCCTAAAATGGCCTTGCTCTGTTTACTTATATTAATTTTCTTTTTTTTTTTGTACCCCTGTTACTCATCCTCTCCTATTCTGCTCTTCAAAACAAGGCCTAAGTAAGTGCAGAGACTTATACCGTGGACTGTTTACCATTCCTGAGCATGGGGGATTGTATAAAACGAGATAACCTCCTAGAGTTTAAAGTTTCGTTTACAATTTTTTTTTTTTTTTTTTACTTGATTTGTGTTTAGTCTAGTCAGAAGCAGCTACCAAGACAGATTTGTTTTAGTGAAGCATTAAATCTCCTTTCAATTCCAGGTTCAACACATTTAAAATAAAAAAGAAGCATATTGCAGAAAATGTATTTATTTTGTACTAATGACTGTTTTTGGGACTGCCACTGCGTGCTGCAAACTACATGTTGCTAACTATGAAGTAATTTTATTAGTGTTTTGTACAAAGAGTACCTACTCTGTAAAATAATTTTATTTTTTCAGACAATTTTCTGCCTTTTTGCATTACCATGAAATTAGTTGTCACGGTCTGTCCTGCTTTACTAGATGCTGCTTTTACCTACAAAATGTAAAAAAAATAACAAGAAAAACCTTAATCTCGCGCACTATTTCAAATTAATGTACTCATAATGTTTACCATCGATAATTTGCCAAGAAATGTTTTTGCCCGTTCTGTAAGGGTATTGTGTTTCTTTTGAAAGATCTTGGCTGTAATATTTCCTAGATTCATTTTCTTACTGCAGGCGCCGAGTACCAGCGGGCCGCATGCATGTGGATAGTGCGCACGTGGTTTGGTTGAACTGTTTACAATCACAGGCCGGCAATTCCTAGAGATAGTTGCACAACCTCAGAGTTCGCTGTTTTCCAGCAAAACTGAGCATGTGAGAAGCTTGAGCTGCTGAAACGGTGTTTGCCATGAATTACCAGTGGGTATATCACAACGTTAGGTCTAACTGGTCAGGGTATGCAGTGAGCGAGACTCCACTGTCCCTGCCTTTGTGTTCTGCTGCAGTGATATCCTGCACTGAGCGTACAGTAAAATCATCTGTTGGATGCCAAAAATATAACCTGTGGCTCGATGAAGAGTTGGAACTTGCACAGCACCAATTAGACCAAGTTGCTTCATATGACTATAGGGCATATGCTCAGCAGAGAACTTACTGGGAATTATGTGACTGTTGACAAATGGTACTATGACTTCTTTTACCCAGACCTGACAACACACATGGTTGCCATTGTACGTCGCACGATGTCGGCTCTGCTCACGCGGTCTTCCAGTGAAGAGCCGATATTACATGGAAGGAGAAAACATGAGCTGGAACCTTCTCTGCAGAGTGGGTTTCCAACTTGTTTGGAGTCTGGGAACAGATGCCCATGGAGGGGTCTGCAACCTCCCCAGGACATCACACAATGCCTTGGACGCTTTTGTTTGTGTGTGTGTGTGTGTGTGTGTGTGTTTGAGGGGGGGCAGCATGCAGCATAAATCACGCCCCTCTCAATGACCCCAGCCTATCCCTCGTGAGAGTAATGAGCTCAAGGCATTGCCCACTAACCTGGGCCACCCATGTCAGCCACCTCCTTTCACATGGTGAGATTTATCTCAAAGCTGGCATATCTGCTAACCCACATGTCAAAAAAATATATGAAAATACAAACATCAAATGATTTCCTGCTCACAACAAATGTTGACCGCATCTTCCGGAGACACTTTTTTGTTTTGGTGGTTGTCAAAGTGGTGCACTATCATCCAAACCGTTTTAGTGTAGTGTTCCAAATTGCTTGGTATGGTCTTCAGCTTGCACGACCCCATTGTTTTACGCAGAATCTGTTGGTGCAATAATGTTCTTATTTTTTAATACAGTTTTTGCTTAAGCTACATGGATTGGTTGGACTGGAGGATTGACAGGAAGCATATTCTTGGACTTAATAAAATAGACACCGTGTCCTCCATACTGGTTTTGAGTAGGAGAGTGACCGGCATGCAGCAGGGGCTCGTATAAGCTGCCACATGCCTTCCGTTTGTCTCATGGTTCAGAGACAGCACCCAGTTACATTGTTAATGGTAGTTTCTTTTTGGTATATTTGCTTTCAACTCCTGTAAGTATGTGTCAAACATTTGTTATTTTTTTACATTCATTTGAAAGAGCGGGCAAGGTTTTTTTTGTCTCTGGCTACTTTTTTGAGAAAGTGAGTTGTATTGCTGGAGAAAATGTGCTTTTGTTTCCAGTTCTCACTCTTTCCTGACATAAGCTTTATGTAAACAGACAAATCTAAATGGAATTTGCTAGCCGTATCCTTTTCCCCTCCTTCCCCTTTCACCATGGAGAACTCTGGCTAGTTTCACATTTCCATTGGGCTTGTAGATGTAAGATGCAGGTGAAGAATACTTTGAAATATTCCAATCTGTTTTTAAAGTCAAATTGATTTAAGTGGCTTTTATGCAAATCGACTATCTTATTTCCACTTTCCAGAGTCAAGAGTAGTGCTTCAAATAATGGTGCGGGAGGACACTAACATGGTTTAGAAAGATTGGAATCTATTGAAAATGTTATTTTAGTCTCCTTACGAGTTTCTATGTGTGCGTCTGCATACTCTTATCTAATTGTATGCGGTTCAATTTTCCTGTGCATCTAGACTCCTGAGCTGCATCAGAGCAGCGAAGGCGGAGAGGGAGTTCTAATTCCTCTGGCTTGGATGCATTTGTATGAGAGCCAGTGGTTACGCCGTTGGTAGGCGGTGAAGATCGCTACGGCTATGACGCTGTGTCACGTGGCGGCTGCGCACATGGCCTCATTGTTTACAAGCATGGCATAAAAACTCAATGGGCTATTCGTAGAAGAGTGGCGTAGCTCCAAGTACTGCTGAAGGTCGCGAGGCACACCCGCACATAGGAGGGCAGGAAAGTGATTTGGGACAAGCAGGTCCTCCAGCTCCTAATTTGTTTACCATATGGTGCAGTGTTTTTGTGTTCCAGTGGATACTTTGTTTGAATTGCATATTCATCCCAAAATATACATGATGTCCCTAGATTGTGGTGATGGAGATTCTTTCCTACCATGTAACGGATACTGATGCAATGGTTTATTAGAGCGTTGTGAGCAGACATGACCAATGTGGTGTTTTGCTCAGTTGCACTATGCAGCAGGTTTGGTGAGGGCTGCAGCAAGGCTTCATTGTGTGTACCTGTGCCTTTGCAAACATCGAGACAGTGGCGGCTGGTGTCAGGTCAGAGTGGCGGGGAGACAGACTGCACGGGGGGAAACGTACCCTCAGCCAGCTGCATTGTTCTATTCTGCTCCTCGCTGAAAAACAACAAGAGAGGGAGGGAAAGCAAAAATAAGGACCACTCTCAATCCCCCGAGGTAAATATGATTTTAAACAACAAGAGAGTGTGCCTTCTATTCACAAATAGAGCACAATAGTAGAATCCCTATAGGTTCTTAATAAAGCCCTCACTCACCAACCTGGTTGGTGACATGCTTCATCATCGGGCCCCACGAGGAGCGGCCGAATGCCACCCTGGTGTGCTTCTACGCCAGAATTACTGCGGAGCTGGTTTTGAGTGTTCAGTGTATAGTGAAAGTGATTGATTAAAAAGGAGCTGATTGGAGCCAACCATAAACTTTATTAAAAGCCAATCAGACCTAAATAAAAACAAAGTGTAGGACAACAAGACCGAATAAATTGTTCAGCAGGGTCCACTAGGATGTGGTCAACATGTTTCTGCCTATGTGTTACTATTTAACAGGCATTCATCAGGACCAAGAGAAAATGAGTGTGAGACCTCGGCGGTATGAGCACACTAAGGCCCACCCTAACCTGAGGTTCAAATGTGAAAAATTAAAAATAAAAGATATACTTTTAGAGTCCCTCGTGTTGAGAGGAACCGAGTTTATTCTGATAGACAGAACATCCACATACAAACATAAAGAAAAACATATATGAGTTAGACATAATTATATAAGTTTGTAAACGTGGACGTACAAACACTAGTGCTCTACGTGGTAAGCTTAATCAAAAATTCAGATCAAACGCACCACTAGATGAAGAAAGGGCATTTAAAGTGAATCCTCAACCTCTTTGAGTCTTAAAGTGATTAACAAATAATCTTAGGTGTATGTGGCCCCACATAGTGTTTGTTTGCATAGTTATCAATGTAGTGTCAAAGACTAAGTGTAATAACCTTAAAACACAGTGTGGCTGGGCGATGAAAAGTGAAAATAATCAAAGAGGAATATCTCACATGGGATGTAGTCATTAATTATGACATGGGTCTCGGGAGGGGGGTGGTAGCAACAGTGGCACACCCTAGAAATATAAAAAAACGGGGGGGAAAGTGATCAGATAAATCACGAGTGAACAGAAAAGCCTCCAGTACTTATCTGATTTCCAGAGTCATAAGACTTACGCCTGCACTGCTAGGCACCCGCCGTGTACCTAAGCAATCCTCTTTGATTATTTTCACTTTTCATCGCCCAGCCACACTGTGTTTTAAGGTTATTACACTTAGTGTTTGTTTGCATAGTTATCTATGTAGTGTCAAAGACTATGTGGGGCCACATACACCTAAGATTATTTGTTAATCACTTTAAGACTCAAAGAGGTTGAGGATTCACTTTAAATGCCCTTTCTTCATCTAGTGGTGCGTTTGATCTGAATTTTTGATTAAGCTTACCACGTAGAGCACTAGTGTTTGTACGTCCACGTTTACAAACTTATATAATTATGTCTAACTCTTATATGTTTTTCTTTTTCTTTATGTTTGTATGTAGATGTTCTGTCTATCAGAATAAACTCGGTTCCTCTCAACACGAGGGACTCTAAAAGTATATCTTTTATTTTTAATTTTTCACATTTGAACCTCAGGTTAGGTGGGCCTTAGTGTGCTCATACCGCCGAGGTCTCACACTCATTTTCTCTTGGTCCTGATGAATGCCTGTTAAATAGTAACACATAGGCAGAAACATGTTGACCACATCCTAGTGGACCCTGCTGAACAATTTATTCGGTCTTGTTGTCCTACACTTTGTTTTTATTTAGGTCTGATTGGCTTTTAATAAAGTTTATGGTTGGCTCCAATCAGCTCCTTTTTAATCAATCACTTTCACTATACACTGAACACTCAAAACCAGCTCCGCAGTAATTCTGGCATAGAAGCACACCAGGGTGGCATTCGGCCGCTCCTGGTGGGGCCCGATGATGAAGCATGTCACCAACCAGGTTGGTGAGTGAGGGCTTTATTAAGAACCTATAGGGATTCTACTATTGTGCTCTATTTGTGAATAGAAGGCACACTCTCTTGTTGTTTAAAATTCTATTCTGCTCCTCTGCAGACAGGCTCCCAGAATCTCCAGCAGCCAATCCTGATGCCGCTGTCAGCAGCATGAGAGCAGCGTCAAGATTGGCCTGAGCTCCCTCGATTTGTGCTCCAAGGGAGACTGGGAGCCTGTGCCTGTGCCTGCTGTCTCCAACCCAGTAACGCAGCTCGAGTTGGAGACACCTTCAGTGCATATGTCGGTTTGGCCGCCCTGAGACGGCTGGCCAAACCCACATGCGCACTGAAGGCAGTGCATACCACCCCCTGTCAGTGCCTGCCATCACTTTCGGCCCCACGTTCCAAAACTTGGCACACTTAGAAGAAAAATAAAACGATAATAAAACTGGTTTAAAACCTGTTTAATTATCGTTTTATTTTTCAAGTTTTTAAGGGTGCTGGCGGGGGGGGGGGGAACGCTCCTCCGCCATAGCAGAGGAGCCGCAGCTGCATCAGCGCAGTACAAAACAATGAATATCATTTTAAGGTGATAATTACACATCGTATATAGATAGATTATGATGACCACAATATTAAAAAAAATAGTTTAATGGCTTCCAGATCCGATTTATTTTTAGTAGTCTTGGAGATATTTTTGTATTTATTTAATATATTATTAAAGCATTGACTGTATGATTGAATTGCTTCTAAGCACCTCAGCTGAGCTACTCAGGGGAGATGCAAGGAGTCCTGTGATACAAAATAAGAATGGATTGAGAGGTTTTTTTTTAATACAAAGAGGTTGTCAAGTTGCATATGTGCTGGAGTAGGTTGTTCCAAGGACAATGTACAGCCCATCGCCAAGGGCCTTGTAGTTGGTTCTATGTACTGTGGGGTGATTGATCTGCATTGAGCGAAGAGAGGCTGAGGTATGTGTATCTCGTTAGCTTGTTCTGTAGGTATGTTAGTGATAAGTCCTAAAGACATTTGAAGATGAAGCAGAGTATTTTGAAGGCGACTCTGTTTTCCTGGCATCCACTGGCAGATTTTGCAGTGCTGGGAGATGTTTTAGGTTTTGCCCAGCAGGAGAACGAGACATAAGGCATTCTAAAGGCAGTGCTGTAACCTATATGTGAGTTGACCAGGGCCCTGACTACTGAGGGGCG
The DNA here is from genome assembly GCA_963921515.1 of Calotriton arnoldi. NCBI lineage: Eukaryota > Metazoa > Chordata > Amphibia > Caudata > Salamandridae > Calotriton > Calotriton arnoldi. The sequence goes on along the minus strand of CAWUFW010004226.1, from coordinate 505,303 downwards.
GTTCTCAGCAGGGTTGACAGTTCAAGTTTCTTGAAAAGTTTTAGTGGGTGGAAAGAGCATGGACAACCACATCACTTAGTGTGTTTAGAATGAAATCAGTACCTCAACTGTACCAAAGATACTTCTTGGTTTTTATTAGGGTATTGTCTGCAGATAAGGAAGAAGGGGCACATAGCTTCAGTTCTCTTTAAAAGGAGGGTTAGTAGTGGAATTGGGATTTTAGTATTTGAGCTGTTACGTTTTATGTTGTTGTTGGGTCATTTTGGTTTCAATTCCTTTCTGGTCATTTGAGACGTTTAATAATTTGTTTTTCTTGCCAGTGACTCGCAGGTATGTGTGTACATATTGCCAACACAGTAGTCATAGTAGGTTATGGGGAAATTAACAGGTTGACTAGAATTTTTTGGATGTGTTTAATAGTTGAGGTGCTGCTAGGAGGTGATACTTGAGGGAGCTGCACTTCACTGAACCAGGAAGGGGTGACTAGTCACCCAGTCTTACAGTTCCAGGATTTGAGCCATTCTAATGACTGGCGAGAAATAAGAGCCTATGTTGTCAGTGGGGCAGGAGAATGGCATGGTCCATCATGTTGAAGGCTGCAAGAAGCTGGAGAAAGATCAGCATACAGGGCGATCCCTTATTATACCTCTGTACTATGTCAACTCAGACATTGTAGTGGTCGTGGTATGTCTCATGTTTGGGATGGACTACTGATTTCTTTGAGCCAAGAATTCGGTTGGGTCATAAATGAAGATGGAGCTGAGGTGTGTGACCATGTTTATCGTAATTATAGTTTTCCTAGGGAGGCCTGTGATGGAGAGGTAGTTGTTAGGGTCTTGTAGTCTAAGCCTTTTCTAAGAGAGGGTGACCATAGACTGGTTTAGTGGAGGTGGGATACCAGAAACCTTCTGATTGCAGGCATGTGGTTGTAAATTCTGTGATGGCCCTGATTAGAATTTGTGTGTATGGAGGTGGTATCGGCTGAGCATGGCGAAGTTTAAAGATGTTGGCCCAGAGTTCTTCTAAAAAACATAAGGTCTGTGGTAGTTTTTCTATTGATGTTGTGGGAGATGTGTCAGAGAGGATGAGGAATTGTGGGGCAATGTTGATTCTGATGTTTTGTACCTTGAATTAAAAACTAAGCCTGGGTAGTTGGAGAACAGCAAACTGCTACTATGACACAGGATTTAACTTGCTGAAGTGTGCATTTAAAAGGAATGTGTCCACTGAATACTTGCAATATATGGATTGAATAGGTTTAATTGCAGTCACCTGAAGGTCGCTTTACACAGTGAAGACCATTTAAGTGATAGGTTTTGAGCCCACAACACGTCTCGAATATGATGTGCTGAAATTATTGGGCCTTATAGAAGAGAATGTTAATGTGCAAGGTACTTTAATTTCCCCATATAGGCCCCACAGAGGTCACATCAAAACAAGATCACAGCTTCGAATTAGACAGATTATGTTCATGCTCAAGTGGAGTCCACACACGTGAAAAATAAAATTATTTATATTGTATATAAAATATGTAAAAAGTCCCCAGAGCTCTACCTTCATTCTGCATTCTGACAACACTCCCCTAACATTCTTGGATCGTTCTTAAGAACCTATTCCCTTTAATGTGTTGGAATTTTGGACTGTTGCACCCAGGATTGGTTTCCACATGTATCCAGTATCAGAAACAATGAGTATTTTGTAGCCATATGCTCTCCGGTTTTAAGACTACAGGAGTGGACAGATTACGAGGCTTTTCCACAAGTGAAGATTATTATTATCTTGTTGTTGGATATTTAAGTTTGCTGTCTTCTAATTCATCTTCTGTGCGAGTGAATAGTGTACAAGGTATTTGGCAAAGATAAACCTAAATAAGGTATTTTCTTTTCAAATGAGAAAATTTGGGCAGACAGAAACCATAAGTAATTCTGCCAGGATTACTTGCTAGTAATCTCATTATGCCAGTTATTTTCTTTATCCTAAACCTTAACTATGAGATGGTTACACCACCCCAGAGAGGTTCCGTGATGTATGTAAATATATATTTTTTATTTTTAAATCCCCCTTCTGATAGAAATCTTCTGTGTTTGCATTACTCCTATATTCACTACCTTAGCATATACCAAAAAACTATGGAAGAAGGGAGTGTGGGTGAAAGTCCTAAAATGAGGCGGGCAATTTCTGAGTAATTGGATTTCCTCTTTTGCCATGAGGACACCCCCTAGTGGACGGCATCTATCTCTCACTGTACATAGTAAAAACACAGACATCTTGACCTCAATGACTGCTACATCCCTCAGAGTATTTATTAATATCAATTATTGTCTAAACTTTAATCCAAATCTGGTTCTCAAAAAGCCATCTTTGTAGGTGCACCTACATACTGTAGTTAATCAGACACAAATATCAAGGGAGAATCCCTCTTTGACACTCTGCAAGAGGGATATGCTCAACTTCTACCTAGAAGGCTAATTTGATTGTTGGAAGTGACCCTTCCAAGATAGTCCTATTGCATATTTCATGAATGAAGCTTGTTTTGGCCTGACACCGTGTTCTACAGTGGATCAATCTGATTTAGGCCCATTATAAGCACGGCCAAAGGTTATGAATTAACTCTCACGCTGGCGGATTAAGGCCGAACAGTCCAAGTACACTCCAAACACTCAGCAGAGATCCGAAAAGTCCAGTGATTTCTCCTCGCAGAGTAAATGGATAGCAGTAAAATAGTGGTGAAACAGTCTCAGAATGAAACTTTGGGAATTAACCCTATTTCGACCTGAGGTGTGGCTCAGTCACGGAAAACTGTTTTGTTGGGAAACTCTGTCACTAGGGATGTCAACTGTCTTGGCCTCCTAGCCACAATGATTGCTGCCAGAAAAGAACCCTGGGTTCCTCCCATACAGAATGACTGGTCATGCAACCTCTTGAGTTTGAGGTGGAGGACTCCACAGATCGCAAACTTCTCACCTCATGGTTTACTGTATGCTTTAACGGCAGCCCCCTGAACACTGTGAGTGTCAGGTGTTGAGTGTAATCCAAAACTCTCCTGCAGGAACTGGAGGACTAGAACCACACCGTATTCTGAGAGAACAAATCATTACAGTTTAGAAATTCAGTGTGTGGATCTATTCAAACCGCGCTGCTGCATGGTATCTCTGTAACACTTGTGTATGTGTGTATGGGTATATATTTATACTTGCTGGACAGACTCTTCTATTTTCCCACACACATAAAAAATGGCCTGCATCACCACAGTGAGAGAGTTGAGGGAGAAAAAAAAATCCTTTTGCTTGGCTGCGTATGAGTTGGCAGAGGCAGTTACCTCACTGGTAGGCGTTGCAGGTCGCTGTGATGCTGCCTCACGTGGTGGCTGCGCACATGGCTCCATTGTTTACAAGCAAGGCTCTAGTAACTCAACACGCTGTTTGTGAAAGCCGACCAGTGGCGTATCTCCAAATCCTGCTAAACGACATGGTGGACAGCCACTCTGAGGAAGACCTGGACGTTACTCTAGATATTTGGCGTGTGCTTGTGCCCCTACTCATCTTTTGGAGGGTGCAATTTATTTGTGTCCCATTGGACATTTTGTTTGAATTTTTATCATTTATTCCAAATATTCCTGACGTAGTGTGTGGGGGTAGAAAGTGACTTTTCTTCACAGACCGGGATATTGATTTAATGGTTTGTCAGAGCAACATGCGCGGAAAAACCGTGCTGAGCGCTCTTGCTGAGCGGGTATATGCAGCTGATTCACTGGATGGTAGCGACAAGGCTTCATGGTGTGTATCTGTGCCATGTAAGTCTCAGGAACAAAGTATAATGAAAAAAATGTAAATCGTTTCAAAGAGATTCGGCAGTCTATTACTACAATATTCCAGAAAAGAGGTTAATGCTTATAGATTTATTATTGTGTTGGTAATCTTTGAAATAAGAAAAACAGTTGACTGTTGCTGCAGCAGAGGACTAGCTGTTGTGTGTAATTAGAACACCTAGATCTTCAATAAGCTATTTTAATGGTAATTACAAATTTGCCAATTTAGTCATACTGATAGGCAGTGTTTGATTTGTAAAAGAATAAGTGCAGGGGCCCAAAGTTTCACTCACAACCCCGAGGCCAGCACTATTGATTGTCTTGGTTGCTAAATACCAACGCCGAGTAGTCTTAATTGCACCTCATGCTTCTTTCATCCACCACCAGACACTCCCTTCTCCTTTATGTCACCCCTGCAGGTTTCTGCTTTCTCCCTTTGTCAAAGGATTTCAGTCTTTCTCTTCCTGCTTTTCCTCTCTTGTGTGCTTTTTCCTCTCGTGCTCTAGGTCGAAGTCTGGTGCAAAAAAATAAGAGCCTGTAGAACCAAGCTGCTACCACCAGCTCAAATTAAGCACTGCAAATAGGTCTTGTTTATGAATAGCTATACAACTTGCGTTGGGTAGGCTTAATAGCAGTAGTTATGAAGTTTGAACTCAATTCAAGTGGCCTTTAAGAGCCCAGAAGTATTTTGCAGTTCGTAGGGGCAAAATCATGGGGCTATTTAAAAGGGAATTTCCAGGCACGAGGCACATCTAACGTACATCAAAGAGCTTGGGCTTCAGAGTGCTGTAGCCATCAGTATGTAAAGACAAGTCGAAAATGTCAGTTTAAAAAAAATTTTTTTTTGATCTAAGACACTAGCACTATCTAAGGTTATGTTGTGGGGGGGGCTGATAAAACAGTTTAGAAATGCAGTGTGTGGAATGATTCAAAACCAAATAGCTACAGCCCTTCGTAACATTTTCTTTGTGTGCCTATCTATTCAGATGTACGGTACAGAGAGTTCTACTGTGCCATGTGCATAAACTGCTAAGCTATACCACGGCCGCATGAGAGGAGAAGGAGTTAAATCTTCTGGCTCAGCCGTCTTTGGATTAGTGGGAGCGGTTACTACGCTGGTAGGCGTTGCAGACCGCTATGATGCTGCCTCACGTGCTGACTGCGCACATGGCTTCACCGTTTACAAACATGGCCCTAGTAACTCAACGGTCTATTCCTGGAAGTCGGCCAGTGGCGTATCTCCAAGTCCTGCTGAACGACACAGTACACAGCCACACTTAGGAGTATAAGAACGTGACTCCGGCCATGAGGTGTATTCTTGTGCTAGTAATTTACTTACTACTCTAATTTGTCTGAAGGCGCAATGTATTTGTGCTCCATCAGCCACTTTATTTGACTAACATGTTCAGCCGAAAATATTCACAACATGCTAGAGGTAGCGGAAAATGTCTGTTCCACTGTGAAGAACTCCTGGAACAAGGGTTTCCCAGAGCCGTGTATGCGGAAACCCAGTGCAACATTTGTAGGACTATGCAACGAATTCAGTGGATGTTTTGTACACATTACAGAAGCAAAGCATAGTATAAAAAATGCAAATAATATTAATTCCATGTCGCATGTACCCAATTTAGGAGTACCGTATTCCACAAATTAGGTTCATGGCCTATAGATTTGTTATTTTGTTAGCAATCTCTGAAATAAAGGAAATTTGCCGAAGCATGCTTTTATGCGAATACCAGGACCTTGAACTGAAATATCTAAATGGAAAGGGTGCATTTGACAACAAATAAATTGAATGTTTCCATTAAATAAGCGTAATGAAAATAAGCTTAATAGTAGTCATCTCAATGGCCATTAAAATAACCATCTGACCTCCGAAGTCTTTCACAGTTGGATGTGTTGAAGTCCTGAGCCTACGTACAAGGGAATGCTCTTGATTGTCCTTTGTCCGTGGCAAGTATTTACAGAAATAGGCTGCCAAAGCCCAGAAGCAAGCAAGCTCGCAGCAACTCTTATTGTAGACCATGTTAACTGTTGAAGTGGGGTGCACAAACCAGGCAGGCGAAGAATTACATTCTTTAGTTTGTCTCTATAATGTGAGTTATGAAAAGTCCCCCACAGCTCTTTCCCAAACATATGCGCCCCTCTCATTGGCTCTCAGTGAACACCCCGTCCCAATCAGCTTATTGGAATTTGGACATCTGGACATGGCTTCCACAAGTCTAAAAATATATAAAGTATTTATAGCCTTGCACCCTCCTGTTCTTGGAATTCTGATGGGACCCAGTAATGAGGAATATTTCCCTTTTTTTAACATGATTTGGGTAGCAGGATTAAACTAATGTTTATAGAGATTAGCAGTTGCGATTCTGGGGGTTACCAACCAAGCAAACGTCTCAGGATGAGATGATGCTTCGCCATGCAGCAGTGCATACCTTGCAACAGCGTTAACCAGCGCAGTCTAGATTTCTTCGACTGCCTTTAAGGATCAGTCGTCTCTAAAGCACAAAGCTTCAGGGTCCCCCACTACACCACTTAAATTCGCTCTTCGTATCTTAATTGTTAAATCACGTGTTTACATACATTTAGACATTTCTCTGCTGAATTTTGTTTATGGGTTAGAATTTACACAAATGCAGCAAAACTGTTTTAAAGTGCCATAGTTTATAAAAATATGTACTTCATATCATGAGACCAAATTTGGCAGAGAAACTGATGAGCTATGTTTTTTCCCTTTTGCTGATGATTGTTCTTGCACTCTGTATGCTTTTGCTTCAGTTATGTTTCCCTGTGTTATCAGCATAACTCTACCGCATTTTTGGCATTAGGATGCCCTCACATGGGTGCCTTTCTTCCCAACTCTGGGCTTTCTTACTGACCAGAGTCATTGTAGTCCGGCGTTTTGATATCTCCTGTGGCTTGAATGAAGGACTTGTGCTCATGTTCATGGTCTTTTGCTTCCAATGTGCGGGACATAACAGCATAACCCTCCGACTGATGCTTCCCCAAACATAGCATGTAGTGCATGGGTGATTTCTAAAATATATTAAATTTGTCTGGTTTTCTTTGTGCATTCTAAAAGTGTTCCCGATTATGTCAACTGTGCTGATTTGCTTGTGGTGGTTTGCTTTCCCAAGGTCCATTAATGGTTTCTAAGGAGGTTGGAGTGATATGCAGGATATTTCATTGCCTGCAGGTTACTGGGATGCTTGGGGGAGGACTGTTGCAGGATTGTGGCTTAATACAAGACCCTTTTTCCTCGTGTGAAAGAGCATCTATGAAATTCACGACATATGCCAAAAACGGCGAAATAAATTGTGACAGGCACCTCCAAGAAAATAGCCTCTCTCTCTTGCTTTCTTAATGCTGTTCATCCTCCCTCCCCTTAACACCCAACCTATGCTAACAGGGAAAGGCTACAGTGCAGAAGTTCAGTGAGTTATTTATTAGCGATTTCTATGGCTGCAAACTAAGTTGACCTCCCATATCTCAACCTCTAGGCTGAGTTGGTGGTATTTTGTGTTTAACTCGTTACACGTTGAATTAAGTCCTAGTAGGGTCTGTTCGGATGCAGCTGCCCTTCTTTGTTGTTTTCCTACTTTAAGGCATTTACTTTCAAATCCAAGTTTAAAACAATTTGAACCGAAATACGATAATGTTTACTGAAATTGAATGTTCCTTTTTATTGACAACTTAAATGCATTTGCAAGGCACGATGATTTGGTTTTACATGAAATATTGCATAGCTAAATGTAATAGATTGTTTGGGAAGAAGTATCCAGTGTACAGTTTCACCAGTTTAACTTCTCTGTCTCATTGTATGATTCATACGTCAATTTCCACCGTCCAAAACTTGCCCTATTGAATGTTGTTTTGCCCCTAAAAATATATAAAGCCAAATATCTAGCCCTGCGCTATTGAAATGAAATCAGTGCATGCTTGCAATCTACAGTCTGTCATAAACTGTTGCTATGTGTATTGTATTTACTCCCTGTGTCCCGTTTGTTGGGATGTTCCAGTCTAAGAAACGGGACGAGGGAAGTAAATGTATCTATCTTTCTTGCATTGACAAAACGTATGTGGGTAACAGTAGGCCGTATGCATGGTACCACACGTGGTTTCACTGTTTACAATTACAGACCCACAATTCCCAGAGGTGGTTGCTCAACCTCTGGCGAGAATGCGTCATTTTCCGCAGTACCTGAACGGCTGACTGTACTAGAAGTTTGTGCTCCTAAAACTGGCTTGTCATTATTCGCACTAGTGAAAACCACTGCAAATTATATGCGAATATTTTGCAAACCTATTCAGCTGTCTATGACTCCCTGTTGAGCTACCAAGAGCTGGAAGTTGCACAATACTCGATGGAAAGGAAATCTTTTTTTGGTCCTACATACGTCTTGTGTATTGCAGAGGTAGTTCTTCTTTTCCATGCCAATGCTCCTCTGATCTCTATTACATCAGCATGAGAAGCGAAGCAGTTAAAGAAATCCTCCGGCATGTCCGCATTTGAGTTGGTGCCAAGATAACTGTGACGCCATCGCCCCGCGTGCTCGCTGTGCACATGGCTGCTTTGTTTACGACCATGGCCCTATAACCTGATTGGCTGCCTACGAACGCCGGCTAGTGTTGCATCTCCATTCCTGCAACGCTGTTTTTGAGACCATGGGAAAAAGCAAGGACATAACGCAAGTGGTGGATCTTTGTGCTACTATCTTGATTACCACTCTTGCCTTCGGAGGAAACTGGGCATTTGTGTTCTACTGGACATTTTGTTTGAATTCTATTTTTTCTGTGAAATGTATCATGACGATAAACGTAACTAACCGGATGTGCTTTGTGGTATTTGGATACAGTCACAAGGGTTTATAAGTTCAGCATTGTCAAAAATCAGGTGTATGGCAGCAGCAAGGCTTCATGGAGTGTACACGCGCCTCTGTAGACATGACCAAAGTATGCTAGGAAAAAAGACCAATCATTTAAAGCAATAATTCCATGCTTGGTTGTCCTTTATCCCCCCCCCCCCCGTCCTTTGCCCTGATGGCAGAATCACCAACGCACATTGCTAGATGCATACCCCGTATGGTTTAATTACTGTGGCTTCCCACATGTGAAATCCAAATATGCTGATGACCTTCTTATTTGCATGAAAATCCCAATGCTGGCTTTCCTGGTAGCCCTACTGCTAGTTGAAGTTAGAGATGTTATGGGGCTTAAATGCTAAATGGGACGTTTTGGTCCTGTCGCCATTGCTGAGCTGCCGCTGTCAATGCTGACGTGACTGCCCATTATGGAGTGGGGAGATCCATGCCAATAATTGTGTGTCTGGGTTAGCTCTGATTTCCAAGACTCGTCTGACTAAAATGTTAAAGAACCTCCTAGAATTGCCTCCCACTTGATGACTTTTGGGGAAAGTTTCCATTGTCCTTAATGAGTCAGAATTCCCTGTCAAAAATCACACTGTTTTCGAGACATCTTTACATATACCCGGTCATGCCATGTATAGCATGGGCAGTTTTTTCAGCGATCTAACTAGGGCAGTGCGCACCTTCTATTGGAAGGAGGAGTCTGTCAAAATCTGTTAAAATCCTACACAAATGAACACACTAGAACCCCATACACATTTTGATGCCAATTATAAGGCAGCTGTCTTACAACGTGTTGACTGGTTTAGCTCGGAAACCAGTCACAGAGATGACCTGAATTATACTTGATGTCAGCTAATGTCCATACCAGTGCTATAATCGAAAACAACAGGAGTATAACCCATAGACCAGGTTGAGATCTGGGTGAGTAAAGGAAAATTAACAATTTCTCAACCGGTATTATTGAGAAAGGCAATTTAGCATGTATGTACAAGACATTACAAGGAAAGGAAAAAGGGAGACTCGTAGTTTGTTGTAAAATGTGCTCATGGCATCATATATTTGAAGTAGAACAAATAAACGTAAAGACAGTTGTATCAGCACTGTAGGCAAAAATTGCAAAGGCAACCCAAAGACTTTGTGCACTAATGTGCTCGTGACACACGAAAGTGACGGCGCAAGTGACAAGTGAAAGAAAACAGCGGGAGGCGCAACGTGAAACAAGTGACTGGTATGTAAAAGAATATATGGTTCACAAGCAATTGTTTATACTGGCTAGTAATAATTTTACAGACATTTTAAGTGAACCATAGTTGAACAGGCGCCGCAAATTGCGCTGAAATGTCGACTGCGTTTCGATCCTAGTTATTTAGGATCATCTTCAGGACCGGGTTGCCAGGTAGAGGGTGCTGAAGGTAGCGAGAGGTGAGCAAGAGGGGGCAGCGTAGCTTGCCTGGGTATGGTGCACAATTTGCGGTGCCTGTTCAACTGTTATCTTTCACTTGTCACTTGCGCCGTCACTTTCGTGTGTCACGAGCACATTAGTGCACAAAGTCTTTGGGTTGTCTGTGAAATTTTTACCTACAGTGCCGATACAACTGTCTTTACGTTTATTTGTTCTACTTCAAATATATGATGCCATGAGCACATTTTACAACAAACTACCAGTCTCCCTTTTTCCTTTCCTTTCCTTGTAATGTCTTGTACATACATGCTAAATTGCCTTTCTCAATAATACCGGTTGAGAGATTGTCAATTTTCATTTCATATCAGTGCTAGCCATCAGTGTATGTTCAACCCAGTGTTCACCTCTCAGATGATATCGAAGGCAAACTCGACTGCAGACTACACCTAGCACTGAAGTATGGTCAAGAGTCCTAACCCCTTGCTGAGATGCCACGTGAGACATTCGACTAAACTAAGGATTACTGGCCAATTGTATGCAAAGGATCAGTTTATCACTCTCAATAACTAAATAAACACTAGTATAGAGATCAGCATATGAGCGTTCTGCGGTTTATCAGCCTTGCTGTTTGACAAATGAGAGAAAGACCAACTCACAGTTGGAGAATGGGGGTAAAACTTGTGACTCGACCTTTATATTTTGCAACAATTTCTCCTTTTACACCTTAGTATTTTGACATGGGGTAAATTTCTGGGATTCGTGATGGGGATTTTCAGGGATTTCCTTATTCTGGGACATTGTGGTGGAGCACCCGATCAAATCACCCAGGATATGCTTCCTGGGATTGAAAGCCTGCTCGTAGACTGGATTCCTAGTTCTCTGCCTGATCCTTGGTAAGCATTGCAGGACCGTGGCGTGCAAGGGCACTGCAACACCGCTACAGGCTCTTCAGCTTTGGAACATGAAGAATGATTGCTACTCTGAATTATGGTCCAACTGTAGTACCCCATGCACCATATGTGATTATATTGTATCCTACAACAAAGACTGAGTATAAACTCCCTGATTTGCAGAAGAATGACCTGGACCGTGTTGAGGTTCTGTGACGTAGTACTTCAGTCGCACTAAGATGTACTTTGTGCTTGTCTTTCTATGAGAGCTCTTGCACTCCTGCCAATCAGCCGAGAGACACCACCTCCAAATGTTCTCACTCTTGTCACGGCTTCCTGCAGCTAACTGATCCAAAAAATAACTCCTATCTTGAAAATAGAATCTTGACATGATACTGCTGTAACTGTATCATTATGTTTGTGTGTTTTGTATATAAAAATATAAAACTAATGACGTTTTTGAGCAATTCATTTTACATTATCACACATTATTGCAATCGGGTGCATAGTTCAGGATGTATTTACAGTGTTATCTAGAAAAGTCATGGGCCTGCATTCTAATGAATGCCCCTGCACAAGTCAACTCCACTATCCTTTTTCTGTTCCAAATGTCTTTCAGGAAAATCCCTTTAACCCCTTCGATGCTCATGACGAGCTCAGCTCGTCATGCTGCGCGGTTGGCGTGTGCGCATGACGAGCTGAGCTCGTCACGACCACACCCGCGATCGGAATGTCCAACACCTGGGCGGAATTCCGATCGCGGCGAAGCGGTTAAAATCGAAAAAGTAGAGCATGAGAAGCTAGAAAAAGAAAAACCTTCCATTTAGTCACTGCAGTGTAAGCTCTAGAAAGTCTCCACAGCCACATAACAATGTAACTACCTTCTTAACTCCTTCGCAGGGGCATATTCCCTTCCAGTTATTAGACATTGGACAGCAGAGCGTCGACATTGTTTACACACAACCCATGCTTGAAATATGATTCTCAGTTGTGTATATAGTTAAGGGGCTATTTCTTGTCGCAGTAAAACTCTTCATGTCCTTGGGGTGAGAGAATAAAAGCTATGACAGCTAGCAATGTGATATAAGCAAAATGAACGCTCCCAAACTGAAAATTATCCATTATTGTGTAGTCCCAAACTCCCTAACAACTAGAGCGATGCATATACTTAAAGGTTCTCCACATATGCTGTTGATAACTGAAACCAAATATGATTTCCTTTTCCCTCCTGGGTAATGCCAATGCATTCGTTCCCCTAGCATTCATAGCTTGACTATTTCATGCAGTGAGTTTTGTGAGAGTAAATAGCAATTGTGAGTCTCTTTATAGTGTACCTTGCCCTTTTTTTAATGTCACAAACCTTCCAAGTTGCTCCCAAGAAACTTGGCACATTCGAACTTTGTGTTACATGGGGGAAGTTTATTTCATATAATACACAATGTCTTGCCTCCAGCCCAAACCATACTAACCGTCCTCTTCCGCCAAGGTATCCATGAGATGCACAGTGAATGTTAGCGCACACAGCACACTTCAAGTTTCCAAGAGACGTTTCCACATGAACCAACTCTCTTGCAAGAGAAAGCAACACAGTTGGTGTAAGGAAAATAAGCGACATGTTGCCCAAAAATATGTGGGCTACGTAAGTTTATGCTCACATCATAACAATGATTTATGCAGATCCTTAATTAGAACTAGAACAGAAAAATGTTTTTTTTTTAGCATTTTTTTCATATGTAAATAAAGACTTCAGTCTTGGGGCTAAGTCATCAAAATGCTGTTATCTATGATCCATTACACCTGTGTTTACATCTGTAAATCAGAAATGCCAGACCGAATAATGCAGAGTTGACTTGAGCCTTATGCCCTCTTGCAAAGCTTGCTCTTTTTACAAGCAGTGCTTTCTAAAGCAAACAGTGCTTTAGTATTGTGGGCTATTTTCCATTTTTATTTTATTCTTGTCATGTGGTACTTTGGGTTGAGATGGAAAAGTAAAATACGGCTATTATGGCAGGTTGCGGTGATGCTAGACGGTTAGTGGCTGAGCAGACGTTTCTGGCTCAGGCGGTGCTTCACCGGGCGACAACGCACACATGGTGCTTCACGGTGCAGCGATGCACACGTGGTGCACTATTTACAAATGCGGCCTCGGAATTCTTCCACTGCCGTTATGTAATCATCAGCTGGTGAGCGGAAACATTCAGAATCTGCCAATCACCACTCACATTTATTTCTGGTGACTTTCTTACTGAATATTATATATGTGCAGACATTTTGGCTCAAAATTGACTTTTGCATTTTTTTGTAAAAGGGTGTGATTTAGAAAATTAGATGCTTTAACCCTTGAGGGCGCCTTCATGTGAGGAACAAGACAATATTTTTCCCCCATATCCAGTTATTTAAATTTTGTATACAGTACTTTAAAATTCTTTATCCTTGGAGAGGTTTGTTCATGTTTACACCAAGGATTCGTGGTTTGGGAGTAAATAAGAGTTTATTGGTTTTCCAGTGTTGAGAACTGGCCTTTCTTGATTAATTTGGCATAGTTTTTACTGCATTGTCTACAAAACATGTTAACACATCAGTCTTTGAAATTACTGATGTGCCCTTTATGCTTATAAAATCCCAAAGATTGGCTTCAAGGTGCTAAAAATGTCTAGGGCTCAACTGAGTATCAACAAACCAAAGATGCACTACCGTGACAATCTTGCCTGGAACCTACGGGACTCAAAAAGGATACAGCTGGAGAAGGGCACATATTCTCAGTTTAGCCCCAATATGGAGTAAGCGCTGCAACCTCTGTTCAAAATATGACAGATGCATTTAAAATAAACAGTTCCATTACTACAGAATCTGCTTTATTTACGTGAAAACTCTCGCATAATGGTGCTTGAGTGCTTTTGTATGGCAAAAAAAGATGACCAAGTAATTACTTCCATGAATTTGTTGATGAGCTAGTGAACTGTGGGTATGCATTTTGCTCTCAATAGTGAAGTGAATGTAGGTGTGGTTCGTGTATGACCTTACATCATGACACTGGTGCCCCACCACAGAACTGCACACACTGGATTTGCCATATCTGGTTCCTGATGCAGAGTCAGTGAGTCTTGCTGTGTTATTTGTATAGCACACCTCTATCGTTTGTATTATCCCGAAGCATTTCCAGAATTGCCATTTTGCGTTCTGGGATTCTGATTAATCAAATTCAAAGAGGGCTGCCATTTTGTATTTGGTTGTGTTTTGTATTGTTTATAGTTGAGTCCTATTGGGAAGTGCTTTGGTTATGTACATGTCTGGGATCCTTTGATTTTCAAATGCAGCATCACAGGGAATAATCGAGCCTAAAAACAGATTGTAATTTCTATTTTTTTAAATATATATTTAACTCTGGTAGCAGGATGCTGCACAGCAAAAGTTCAATTAAATGATTGAAAGATTTACAGAATATTTAAAGGGGCATGGATATATTTACATGGTGTGTACACTAAAAAGATAAGCAAGATGTGAATACGTTTGAGGTCAACTGCATCGGAACATTTCAGCAAGTAGCCAATATAAATTAGTTTATGGTGTCACAAGCTATGCACATTTTAAATTGACATCAATATGGCACACAAAGTATATGTGCTTCTCTAATTATCTGCCCAGTAATATGCCACATCAAGGTTACACAAGAGTGGACCGCAGCTATTGTGCAATTAGAAAGGATATGGTAAGTACAAGTGTAAACGTAAGGCACAGCAGGATGACACCGGGGTCTGCTTTACACCTATGTGGTAGATTTGGCATAATACACACAGTGTTGTTTCAACGAAGAAGATACAGTAAGCATTAAGAAGTGGCAGGGCGATAATAGGGTCCCTGGATAATCACAGTGATCAGTGTAATGGGTGTTTTGGAAGATTACCTTTTAGCTTATATTTGAAGTGAAGGGGTAAGTCTTGCTTGTGTTGGAATGGCATCCCAGATCAGGGGTGAGGGGGTATTCCATGAGAAGGAACATTTGAAGGAGGCATTTTGTTGAAGTGAGGTGTTTTGAGAAGTAATGTGGATTTACTTGCTTTTTAGGGCTTCATTTTAGTTGGATCGGTCCATTTTTTGTGTAGGGTTGAGAGGATAGTTTATGGTTAGAACATTTGAGACAGGACATTCTATTGAGTGGAATGGGGTTCTATTGATAGTCACTTAAGGGAGTTTAAACTGCAGTGATTCTGTTGATTTTTCTTGTATCAGTGATCATCCTGGCTACAGAGTGGACGATAACAATGCAAGGGGTTAGGCGATATGCAGACAAACAAGTAAGTGAATGTGGGGATTGCTCAAATGCATCAAACGTGTTTCCATTGTACCATTTCCGGTGTCTGCATACCGCTAGTTGGGTTCTGGTGCTTTGCTTTCAGAAGGTTAATTAATCGGTGTTTCTGAGGGGATTGAAGTGACCGCGCAGGACGCGTCTTTGTTTGCTTGTCTGTCACTGATCGCGTTGCAGGTGCCTGGGGAAGGGGTCTTGTGTAGGGCTGTAGTAATACAGGCTCCTCTGCTGTGGTGTGTGTATGAGAAACAGCAGCAGATGCAGCCAAGTCCCTCATTATGGTGAAGGGCTTCTGCTACAAAATGGCCTCTTAGCTTCCTAATGTTCTGTTCTTTGTGTTTATTCCCCTTCCCTGCTCTTTCCTTTCCTGCTCACAGTGCACAGCTTCAGACAGTGAGTTAATTATAAGCACCTCGTGATGCAAGGGGCTGCTAGCAGAGCTTTGACACCCTCCCAGATGCCATTTTCTTTGTGTTGATGTGTTTTGGGGTTTAGCTCGTGCTGTGCTTAAGTTCAGTATTGTTTAGTTTTGTATGAAACAGCTGCCAATATCTGGCCAGTATGTATGGAGTGAGGTCTTCTCTTTCAAATCTGACTAAACGCATTTAAAACCAAAAAAGCAGCCTAATACAGAGAGTGCAGAGATTTTCAATTTGCTTCTTAAACGTGCCAGCATTCAGTGCATTTATTGTGATAATGCGCACAACCCTGCAGCATACCCCCGTTTTAAAAACCATATATATTGCACACTGCAAATTAGTACACACATGAATAAACGGTAATACTGTATTAAAATAGTTCAAAAAGACAAGAAAAAAATATTTATGCAGATATATGATGTAAATAATGTATGCTGAATCTGCAATCAAAATATGATACAAAAGGGACCCAGCTCCACCTTGTCATTTCACATTGACAAAATGTGAAAATATTTCAAATTTACATTTTGTCACAAGATGTTTTTGTGTATTTGCAGTGGCTTAATATGGTACTTAATTCGGGAGCCCTTTCATATTTTAGTCATTTGATCAGGGAGGGGCGATATCTGCTAGGATCGGTTCCTTGCCGTTCTTTCCTTTGACAGGAGGCATGCGTCTCAGGATAACAGAGGTGGTGCGCATGTGAGCGGCGCACACGTGGCACTGTTTACATGCCGAGAGCCAATATTCCTGTGAGTCGCCACCTCTGGCAAGGTTGCACTGCTTCCAACCCGTACGCATTGACTGGTCATCTGGGTAGCGGTATATCCCCCGGGCTCACCACGGCAAGTTGTAGGGCAGTGTGTCCATGGTATTCCACGAGCGGGCTTAGCTGCACTCCTCTTTGGGATCCTGTGCAGCGTAATCTTGCATGGCGCTTCACAATGAGGTAATTCATTGTCTGCCAAAAATAGAATCTGTAGGCTTGATGAAGAGCTGGAACTGGCACTGCACCAGCTAGACTGGCACATTTTGGAAAACTAGAGCACCTGGACTCAACATAAATGATACTGGGAAATCTACTTTGGGCATACACCAGTAGCTTTAAATTATGTTCAAATAGAATACAAAAATTGCAGTCAAATAATCTGTTGCTTGTAACAAACGTTGGAAGGATATTTAATCAAAGTATGAGCAGATAATCGCGAGGAGACCAGATTTTGCAGCTTGTGTATGTTGTTCCATCGTACCCTAGCTATTTCATGTTCAGAGACTTATGTTGTCATTAAAACCTTTTTTAGTGCATTGTTTTTTTTTTGTCAATTAAGACTGCTGTATGAATTAATATACTGAACAGATTCCCATGCTGTGCTATGACCACCTAGAACCTGTTGGTAAGCCAGGGCAGCTTTTAGTTTTTTCTAGTTTAGTGCTAGATTCACAAAGCATTTTAGGCACCTAAGTCGAGCTTTGTTGCCCAAAATTAACCTTTGCGAGAATGTAAAATCCTGGTCGGCTTTCAAGGGGTCTGCAGTGGTGGAATTTTATGTTTGCAAGATACCCTTAGAAATGCAGTAATTCCACTAGTATGATGGAAATGCTACATTTGTGAGTTACAACATGGGGTCTGAATTGTGGGCATTTCTGATTTAGCTGCCTTGTAATCATAGGTGAACACCCACACACTTAATCACCCTTCCTTACCAGATAGTCTCCACTGTAAACTTGCACAAACGTGCTCTTATCATAGGAATGAGTTAAGTGTGATTAATGATGGGAACTGGGAGTGGATATCCCCCACATTTAATGGGACTATATGGGACATTGTTTCTCCTTAAAAAAAAAAAATGTTCCCCACTGTAGTAAAAATAGCAGAACACAAAAAGATATTTGCACTGAATTTATGCATGCAAACGTTTCCTCCTGGTGAAAATTCTAAACGAGGAACTGTGATGCATTAGAGTAAACCAATAATTTTGACTGTCTCACGTTTCTTCAAGCAATCCAGGGACATTTTATGAATCTGGAAATGTGCGCTAAATGTAGGAGTAATCTTATGGTATCAAAGTTGTGAAGCGCACCCTCTGTTTCTGATGATGTCACCACACCTTTTTATCCAGGGACCACACATTGATAAGTTTAACTTGATTACTTTTCAGGGGAATGAAAGCCTTTTGATGGTCTACAAGTTGGGCCCTATGTCCCTGGGTGTTTGGCAGGTGGGGAGGGCAGTGTTCATGACTGAATGGCCTGGATAAGCCTCTGGGCAAGAGGACATGAGCCTGTCTGGTGTTTACAGGCAGACTGGCTGTGTTGTACCTGCTCTCAGATTCTGAAAGCAGGTGCTGTTTGGCCTTAAATTGAATTTGAAGGGGGCATTTTCATTCACTGTTGTAGTATTTCAATTGTTTTGACACAATGGCTTAAGAAATAGTTCTCACTTTAGGAGTACTTCCACTTTTTGCTTTTCATTAACATAAGCGTTGGAGCTTGCTTGCTTCTCGCCACCATATCCCCTTTTAACCTCGATGCTCAGCATGGTTCAGTTGCCTTTTTTTGATACAGAAGTGAAGGGTATGTGAAAATGCTGAAGTAGTCCTGCTTTTATCTGGTCAATGTGGTCACGCTAAGACCTTTAGCTTTGTAAAACAGTGATCGGATTTGAAGGGTTTTTGCACACATTCTCCATTTTTATACGCATTTTCCAATAATGGGAGCCTGATAAGAGTTCACCCCATTTTTAAGGCAGTCTGCAAATATTTAAAAGAAAAAAAAAAAACTACAGACTGCCATAAAACAATACACACCCCATATACCAAATCCCTCTCTTACTCTTGGTTTCTCACCCGCTACCCTCCTCCCCTTAGGCGGTTTTACTTTCCTTTTCAAATTCCCTGCTACGCTATGACAGACGTGGCAGAGGAAAGGGTGTTAAATAAATCCTCTGGGTAGGCTGCATTTGGATTGGTGCCAGAGTTTACCTTGCAGATTTTTCTACTGCGCGGTCATGTGGTCGCTGCGCACATGGCTGCATTGTTTACAAGCGTGGCCTTTAAAACTCCACTGCCTCTTCATGGTAGCCGACCAGTGGCACGTTTTTAGGTGCTGATGAACTATACAGTGCAGAGTGGTGTTCTCATACGCAGTAAGACTCCATGGGTGAAGTGAGCTCTTGCATTTCTAACTTCTCTGCCCTCTCGCCCGTTAGAAAATGCACTGCATCTGTGCTCCATTGGATGCTTCTTTTTGAATTGCACCTTCGTTTTCAAAACCCCCCAAAAATCCAAAATAACCAGTGGATAGAACAGACTGCAAGGTGGTGAAGAAAGCAGTTTTCTGCTCTTGCGTGAGAGATGGCAGTCCGTAGTGTGCAGTGTAGCTACATAATGAGATGACTTATGCATTTGAGGAGGTTACTGGGACTTCAGCCAAAACAAATGGAGATTGCCCATTTGCCATTGCACGTACTCGGAGGGTTGATATATTGAATAATTCAGCAGATATGATTGTCTTAATGTTGGTAAACTGAAATTCCTCTTCTGTAATCTACATCGGGTAAACTTCAAAAAGCAGCCATGTTTGTGCCATGATTGCATTCTTTCTTGGATCCCTCAACTAAAAATTGAAATGCCTTCTTTGTCAGCTGCTGGTATACCCACAAATAAAATGTTCACCTTTACGTAGTCATTAAATGGTTTGACATATGTAGTGGATTAGTAGTCCCTGGTTCCATCTAAAAAAATGATTGCATTTTTAAATGCAGCTTTCAACTTTCCTGCTTTAGAGTGCACTACCGGTAGGACAGACCTGCCAAGTTAAAGACTGTGACAATTGATGATCCAAATGCATTTAATGTGAGAAGAATGCAAGGAACTTGTCTATGGCATGGATTTTGGAGTGGGTTTTTTTTTTTTGCTGTCTGCGGTGAGACACAAATACTTGCCCATCCATTCAAGTGGCATACCCTGGTGCATAACGCAACTCTTAGCCTGTGTTTGACACTGCTAGCACAGCTATAATACAGTTGTGTTCCTGAGGAAAAGAGTGCTTTTGTAAAATTCATAGCATGTTGTAACTTATTTACCATGCTCATCTTCCTGCGTTCATCAAAGAAATCTCAAACGAATCAGGGCTTTTAAGAAAATATCAAAATATGTTTTGGCTGAAGAAAAGATTTCCAGTAGGCAAGTCTTCTTCAGGATGTCCTGCCATTACTGCTTCAGCATAGTTAATCTGCCACAACAGAGGCACTTACTTCCAGGAAATCCTGTTTATCTTTACTTACGTTTGAGGAAGAGGGATGAGGGGAGCAGTTTTTACAGTTGATCTCTGATAACTGTCACCTCGTTAGATCAAGTGTTCTATGCAGGGCACCAAATTAAATGCTAGAACAGGAAATTTAAGTGTGGTTGTTGAAAGCATAATTGGTTTAAGTAGCAGTGAGAAACACTCCTATGTTGAGATCACAGGCAAAACACTTTTAACTCGATTCTACTCTGTAGTTATTTACCCTATCCCAAATTATGACACTTTTCCATGAGGAATCCAACTCTCAAGTTCCTCAGAAAAAATCTCACTGGACATTTATGCTGTGCATCGACAAGAGGCTTGGTAACACCTAGACCTTAAGACAAACTTGGTAAATTTGGATAGAACTAAGTTGTGAGAGATCACATATTGGATTTAGCAGTCTGCCACAATATCTACAGGTACAGCTCTGTGAACAGAATGTTTACTCTTTACATTCAAATGATTTCTATTAAGTAACATACGACCTATCATGTGCTAAAACCGGTCTATTTCAAAAAAGTAACCTCTTCAAAGTTAAGAGCACCTAAAACGCTGTCTGGTCAAAAAAGGGAAATATAACCCCAGATGCACTGCAAAATTGATTAAAACAGCCAAATCCCTCCTTTGAAAGAACCCTACAACAGAAAAATAAGTGCAACTAATGACATGAAATGCATTATACAATCTTGATTAGCCCCTTCAGCTTGGAAAAGTGTTAATTTAGCACGTCAAATGTGGTTAATTGATCACAAAAACGAAATGGACTCCAAGACTATTGTTATGACTCAACACATGAGTTGTATCCAAGAAGCTAAAAACTCCTTTCATTTAGTTAGGATTTCCTCATAACATTCAACATTTTAAAGTAACGAAATTATTTCCCTGCAAAAGTTGTAGCGTTCTTTAATTTTTCCCTTATTTTGCCCAACTTGTACTTATTTTTTTACTTGAAATGAGGACATACACACCATACCCTCCTCCAGGTTCATCCACTAATTTTGTGTTGTTTCTGTTTGTAAGCCCCTAAAGATTATGGTTCCAAGTAGTTAGGCGGGTTAGATCTCTAACATGTGTTGATTTAGAACAGCGTTTGGTTCCCTTAAGGCTGGTTGTCAGCGAGTGCCATTGTTAACATCTGGTGTAGCTATCCGCTGTCAGAGTTTAAAGAACCTGAAATATGCGTGGGCTCACGAGTTAGGATAGACCGGTTTCCCTGGTCTTCTGCAGGCACCAGCGCAGCAAGTAATCTGTTGATCTTTTGCAACAATTAACCCTTTGTTTCAGTTAAGAAAAGACTACTATTCTTTGCAAAATTAGAATCCCACACAAAAGTGATATTAGCTTCTTAAGGGAAATATTCTTAGTCACTATTTCTCATTAAAAAAAGATAGCAGAGATTCAAGCCTTCTTTGAAAAATCTGTATGTGGTTCGAGAAAGTGGTGCTGAAAACAGCGCCTACCGCTCCCTTTTATTACGTTGGGAAGTCGACATGGGACATTTTGTGTCACGCATGGAGAGTTGAAAGCAAGCATTCATCATTATCTCATGGGAGGATCAGTAATGATGAGTTCCGATCGGCCCCAGATTTTCTGAATTTATGCATTTGTACCAGAGATGTGAGATTCCCCTGGATCTTGTGCCATTGGGGAGATCTGTGAACTGTACTGAACTTGCTGCATAGTTTTGCGTCTGTTTTGAAATAACTTGTGTGGATTGTCTTCTTTCATCAATTTTCGCATTCATCAGGGACAGTTTGAGGTTTCTGATTGGTTGTCTATTTAGTTCTCCAAGCGAAGCATGATGTGCGTTCCATGAACTTGCTTACCTTTACCCAAGAGATGCACAGACAAATTAAATTATCAGGGAGAAAATGCTTCTTCGACCTTGCAACTCATCTCTTGGACTTTAGACCAAACAGCCTTCAATTTGCAGTGAATGGCCCACAAGAAAGATCCAATCTCAACATGTCTGTAGCAGATATTGGCATAGGTATTCAATGAAATGTTTCATACTCTTTCAGTGTTCTTCGTTTCTGAGATGGTGGTTACGCTAAGGCAGCAATTTGGCCTACGTCTAAGGACTTCAGTAGTTCTTCCTTGTTGCCAGTCAGTGTGCACGGGGATTCTTGCTGGGGTTTAGGAAGTAGGACTGCTGCAGTTAATTTATTGTCCCTTTTCGAGAACTTTTGGTTCTGTTGAAAGTAGTGTATTACCTAGATAATTCATGTCTGTGTTGACTTTAGGCACTGATTCTGTGAAAAAGCAGACAGTAGCAGGATAAGATACCTAGTCAACAATAGTTGTGTATCGGGCTAGCAGTTGCGTAGTGAGAATAAATTCCATTTATGTGGTATGCGTGCTGAAGGTGGGATACATTTTTGGGCATTGATGCACTGTATATGAGTGACTTTGTCATGGCAATACTTGTGCTCAAACCTCCTAAAAGCGCAAATTGTAGGGAAAGGGGAAATGTTTGTCCCGTGTAGAAAGTCTTGTCAAATGCTGTTTTTGTTGCCTCGGTTCTGTGCTAGGTTGCTTCTGAAGGGGACTCTTTCGCGAGGTTAGTTAATCAGTGTTTGCAAGGAGGCTGGAGTGACGTGTAGAAAGCCTCTTTGTTTGCCTGCCTGCTGAGAGCTTCGCTCGGCCTGGAGCGGGGGTGATTTGGGGGCGTCTGGGGCAGGTGTCTCGGAGAGAGAAAATCGCTGGAAGCAGATGCAGGCATTGTGGTGAAGAGGACTTGCGTCCCTCGGCTTCCTTCTGCCTCGTTTCTCTTTCCTTTGCCTGCCCACCCTGTTCACAGTTCAAAACCTAAGTACACAGATTAATTCAACAAGTTAATTTTTAGCCCTTTCAGACGAGGGATAAGAAGTATAAACATTACGACCTCTTCCCGGTGCAGGTTTTATTGTGTTCAGTTTTTCGTGTTGGTTTTAGTTCATATTATGCTGAAGCTCTGCACCGTTTCTTCTGTGAGGGCACAACTTGTTTGCTAAAGTAAAACTTTTCCATATTTAATATCGTTCCCTTATTAAATATCTTTCATCGCTAAATGTAGCCTTTTCGGAATTTAATGCTGTCAGCCCATTTTACAGTGAAAATGGTTCATGTTGAAGTGGCTGCCTTTGTAAAAGTACCTTGTCAAAGAAAAATCTGCAATCATGCTAATAGTCTTAAAATGTTTATTAACCAAAAAATATATTTGCGTCCGATTCAGTTGGACAGAGGGTCCCCTCGACCCAAAAAAAGAAGCGAGCTCTGAAGCGAGCGCTCGATGCAAGGACAAGTAACAAATATATAAGGCCTGATTCACAAAGGGCCTCTGCTCTTGTGGCGGAGGCCCCGCAGTCGTGCGGGAGTCTCCGCGCTCTGGGCGGAATCTCTGAAATGAGAATTCACATTGCGGAGATTCCACCCAGAGTGTGGAGACTCCCACACGACTGCGGGCCCTCCACCACGAGAGCGGAGGCCCTTTGTGAATCAGGCCCAGCATGTTTTACAAACAGGCTTTCAATGCATTTCACGTGACCTTGGTAAACAAAATTTGTACAGAAGGTGTAGAAGTCTGAGGTCCTGAGAAAGGGAAGGTTGACTTTTATGCGTATCAAGAACATAACCTTTTGGCTATATAGGCTAATTAAACTTCTTTTCGAGATCCAAGATGTGAAAAAGAGGTTGTTAATCGTCAGACAGGCCTAGCTGCTTACGCACAGTTAGCATGAACAAGGAAACATGGCTGCAGTGGTTACAGTTACACTAACATGCAATTCTCATTTACAGTTTTTTAACTACTTTTGAACCGAGAGATAAAAGTTGCTTTGGTATACACATTTGTTAAGTTGCAAGTTTGTATCCAAATCAACTCTCAAGATGTGGTTCTAACTTTGTGATCGAAATATCAACATTTCTAAAACACAGGGACATCTTCAAGGATTTAGGAGGACTGGGGCCCAACTTATTGTGGTGGCCCCTGTTCAGAACAGCTTTGAATATATGATCCAATTGCAGCTCTTTCAAGCCCTCTTTGGCCAGGTCACTGACAGTGCATAGGCACTCTGATCCAAATTCAAAATGTGTTTCCATCTAATATTCAGGGACTTATGTGTTTTCAATAGTGTAAAATAGCAGCAACTCACTAATGTTATTCCAAATAATCTCTATGAAGCCCCTCCCATTTCTCATACGTGAGGTCCTGTATCCATCTAAAAGTAACTTTTTTATGGATGTTGCATTGTAGTGAAAAACAAACCCAACCCTTCCCTTCAAAATGTCTGTAATAAACTCCCAAACATTACCCGTATTAAGAATACATTAAAGGAAATGGTATTTAGAAAAATCTGTTTAAGAATCATTCAAGGTCATCGGGACAGGACTGTTTGTGGAGCAAAGCCGGCTCTATCTGGGGACCCCTTGAAAGGCTGGAGCCCTGGGCCAGTGCCCACTTTGTCAATGCCTTAAAACGTCTCTGCTTAAACATGGGGTTTTGACAGTTTAGCAGGAGAGCCTTTAAAACGAGCCAGATTTTAGTCAATGTTGCTTTTCCCACCAAAATGTGTAGAACTATCAATCTTGTGACATTAGTATAAAAATATCATGTTTGCAATAAATATTTGCCACAAAATGCATTTGTGTTTATATGGTATGGTTTATTTTATACTGAACATAATATATACACGTATGCTCTCAACTGGAATATTTAATAAAGGAACCTTGCAGCAGAGAGGGAATTGTTTGCCTTTTGACATGCATTCTAGGTAATTTGTTTAAAAAAATGAACAAATTAATTTTAAAATGACATTTTAGCATAAGTCTGTTTCTTTGCTTTTGAAGTGGGCAGCAATGTGTTTTTTAGGAAGCCCTCCTTCCCCCAGCCCTCCAATTCCCAGTGATGCATTTCTTTGATTGCGAATTCCATGCAGTTGCCGTTCGCGCCTTCATAGGAGACTTCCACTTCTGGGTAGCAACAGTCTGCAAATGTGTGTGCGACGCACACGTGGCTGCACTGTTTACAAACACAGGCCCACAATTTCCAGAGATGGTTGTGCGCCCGCTGAGGATGATGGACTGTTTCCAGCGGTAGTTGCACAGCTCAGCAACGCGTGCTCCAGAAACTGGTTTGTGGTGGACTAGTGCGCTCTGTGGCCAATTGAAGAGATGACTGGTCAGGGTATTCCATGAGGAAGTTCCTCTGCACTGTCCTTTGTGCATTGCACTGCAGAGCTATCCTGCATGGTGACATAAAACGAGGTCAGCTCCGGTGAGTTAAAAATAGATTCCGCAAGTAACGTTAAAGACCTGGAACTGGCACCGCACTAGCTAGACCGGCGTGCTTCTGAATACTAGAGGGAATACGCACTGCAAAAACGTTACTGGGAACGCTTCAGAAGAATACAAAAAACTACGGTCAAATAATACCCTGCCGACAACAAATGTCAATATTGTCAAAAGGCATTCCAACAGCTAATTGTGGAGAAAACAGATTTTGAGACCTGGTTATCTGTTGACGTTGTTAGGTGGGCCCTTAAGTATATGTTCTGTTTTAATGCAGACCTTTTTCTGAATGGATTCCAGAGTTTTCAGTAAGCAAGGCATCATATTCAGATTGCCATATACTTTCCACACAGGGAAACCCCACAAGCATTGCTCTTGTTGTATAAAATATTATGATTATTTACTGCTCAATATTGCGGCCTTCTGTCTAATTTCATGTATCGCATGGATCCATTGCACCTGAATCCTTGGCGTGAAAAACATAAGCATTTCAGCACACTGGCCTCTAGCTCTCACCTTGTCTGGTTGTGGCGTGGAAGTGTTCTGAGAATGACCGCCATACATCAGGCACTGATACAGGCATCCGATATGTGACAGTAGTAGGTAGTAGCCCATTTGGGGTTTAGTGCAGTCTTCGCTGCATCTGCTGCTAGATCCTAAAATGAAGAGCAATTTTCGATGAGATCCTTGTCTTTATTTTGTGTGCGTTTTTTAATTTTATTTTAACCAGTAGCTTTTATTCAATGGTATGAGTTTTATTGTTGAGTTACCCGCATATCTAAAGAAGCTGCTCACAGTTCATTTTCTACTGGTTATAGTCTTTTATTTTTCCTGACACAAGTGATGCATGGATTTACGTATATGGAGACTGTGAGATGTCACCAATTTCACCTTAATGGTCTTAAATATATTTGTTAATCAGATTCCCACCCCATGATCTACACCCCTGTGACTAGTTCCTTCTGGCAGGTGTTTAAAACTGTTTAAAGGTCAGGCTGTAGAATCTTTAAATGTGAATTGTAAATGTAAGTTTTGAAAAATATTGATCTCCTCGTAAACGTTTTCTACAGTATCACTGTTAACGCAGCTGACTCTGCGAAGTATATAAAAATATCAAGGGTGACATTGGTGAAGGCCCACCATCCATCACTATCTTAATAATGCACTGCATGGAGACACTCCAAACCTGTCACTTGTGATCAAGACAGAGAAAAAGGACAGATGTTATGCTCTAGGCTTTCCATTTTTTTTTGTTGTACTTTATTTGTTGTCTTGCTGTGAAACCAACAGTTATTCTTCCCGGTGAAAGCGTACGTCTGCACTGAGCAGTGATAGAGGAGGAATGGTAAAAGAAACCTTCTAGCTTTGTTTTCTTACTCACTTTAAAGACAACAGCACTGGAAGGCGTTGCCGATGAATTTTACACCATCTCAGGAGTAGCAGCCCACAAGGCAGAATTATTTGCAATCAATCCCTAGAAACCTAATCAATTTTTTCATGGAAATAATCCGGGGCATATCCCAGCAATCACAAAGAGCACAAAGGAAAATGTTGTACCAGGAACAAGACACTGGGGATGAGAACCAATCCTAGCCCAAATGGACCCGCCCGAGTGATTCCAGCAAGAGCTCCAAATCACCTACAACACAGTTGGGTTACTGTAGCACAATGAAACACCACAAACTTCATTCACAACACCACAGTGTAGGAGCCCCTTATGAAATTAAACCTCTAAATGAAAGGTTCAAATAAGTTGTTTAGCTTTGATGCAGCTGTATTCATTGTGAATGTTAGAACACTCCAGTGCCATCCACCATTGACACGGTAAATTGTAAATTACTCGCTGTGATTGGACTAACAAAGATCATTTCAAAGAATTAAGAAGCTCTTAATTCAGCACTCCCAATAGGCAGAGGCAAGAAATACATTCTTTTTAGGTCTCGCCTAGCGTTGGAGCGCGCATGCGCTCCTCGCTCTGCGAGGCCTCTTGTAATCGATAAAATTTCTGTAGTGGAGTTGAAGCCATGCCCATCTTTTTGATTGCCTGGCGTCCTCATTTATGCTAAACGCTGGCCTCTGATTGAAAATGAGGCTTTTTTGTTACCGCCCTGTCTCCTTTTTGGATGGCCCATCCCGACTGGATGTTTTACTTGCTGCGTGATACGGTCTCCTTCATTAGTCGTGTCGGCACTATGTTTTTCCAGTCGCCTTTGGCAAGGGCGGCCGCGTGTTTATTTTGGCATTGCGCTTTCACTTAAAGTGAAAGCGCGATGCAAATTTAAACAAGTGGCTGCTTTTGCGCAATGGCGAGAGCTTTTTTTTCTTAGCGGCCCCGTGTTTATTTTTCCATCGCGCTTTTACTTTAATAGTGGTCAAACCCCCCCTGCCCCCCAGCACTCGCGGGACAATGACAGGCATTATTTATACACAAAGCGCGCAACGCGCGCTTTCACTTTAATAGCGGCTGCCAGTAGCGAAGTACCGCTGGGTGTTTTTTTTTTTTTAACTTTAATTCAAAGCGCGGTACCCGCTTCAGGGACACGCGCTCTGTTTATTATTATTATTTTTTTACTTTAAGCCTAGCGCTTAGCTGCTGCATGCCCCGCCTCCCCAGGGTGGGCGGCCTCCTGCTCCGGTGTGCAAAGATACCTACTCTGAACTAAGTGACGGGTTGTCTGGGAGAAACCAGCGGCCCGTGCCCTAAATAGCCCCAACCGCTCAGGAGACGCCAGTGGGTCTGCAGAGGTGCGAAGTGAAGCTCTTTGCACCTTGGGCCCCTCCCCTGTTCTACAGTGCAACGCCCCCCGCAGAGATGAACCACTGCGCACCCTGCCGACTTGTTTGATGTGCTTATTTGAAAGTGGCGACATTTGCATGCTAACCATCACCTTTGTCTTTAAAAAACATCCGAAATCTTCGTACTTTACGGTTGAAGGCTGGCCGGCGGAGGGGGAAAAACTATTTACGGCGGGTTATTTTACGGCTACATTTTTCAGTTATTTCTCTCTGCCGGGCGATATCAATGTGAGGGGGTGGGGAAAGAGATGGAATCGAAATCAAATCAAATTAAAGAAAAAATTAGTGATATGCCTCTCGCACCACCTCCTGCACCACCCCCATACAGAGACGCACTTGACAGACTGGCACAATCTGTGCTGCCATCTCTTAGCTGCACGGCTGTGCGTTGTCTGTGTCATGCCCACTCTGACATCGTGCCCACTCTCGACACTGGTACTCTCTCAGCACCCGGGCCCACCACTCTCAGCACCCGTGCCCACCACTCTCAGAACCCGTGCTCACTTAAGTGAGAGGGTAGTTCCTTCTACCAACTGGAGGACAGGGAAGCGGGTCTGGTCAGTTTCCGGGTGCTTTTGACGCTACATGTATGCATTTTAACCAGTCGGAGAGAACGCCTCTAAAGTTCAGGGAGGTCGGGGTGCCCGCAGTGTGTCCTTATGTTCTAAATGTGTGCAGACACCATTAAGCGCATGCCTTCAATGCATTTCCGGTATAGTGTACAAACCTTTTTAATCAATGTCGCCGCATTGCAAGTCGCATAAAAGACATCTCTGTTGCCTCATTAGGGGAGGTAAACCTGGGTAGAGTTCTGGTGCCTTAAAGGCATGGGTCGCAGCCCAACAAAAACACAGCATGTTAGAAATATGGGGATGTCTGGTTTTCAAGAGAGACGAGAGAATAGCTCTGTGCAGAGAATGGAGCATAAACTGCAGGTTACACGTTGAAGTGCTGGCGGGGCTAACTAGTCTTTCATCCTTCAGAATTCGCTGCAGTGAGCTCCAGTGTACGGGATAAGAGCGACACCCTTTTTTTCAGATGCCAAGTCATTTAGTTTGGGCTGTATGCCACATTAATAACCAGTATATCCATTTCTTTATGAATATACAAGCAATAACATTTTCCCTTTTATGATATGATCCAAAATTAGAACTATAAAATACCGAAAAAAATGAGCAGGTGCTCAAACCGCAGAAGAACAAGCATACAAGCTCTTATAAAGGAACTCAATCCAGTCAGAATTCATCTCTCTCAGTATCCAGGTGGGAAAGCACTCAGAAATATTCGAACATAGAAGAAAAAGTTTGCCCGCTCATGCCCTTGATATTATTTGCACAGTTAAAGTCATGATTTATCATTCAATGAGAACACGCTGCACTTTAAAATGCAGTTTATTTTTTTAATCTAAATGAACGAGCATTTATAATGCATTTGATTTTGGTAACTCTGTATATATGTAAATTTATCACTGTACTTCCACAATGTTATTATTGTCCCGATGTATTAATGGTGTAACGTTTTTTAATTAACTTGGCACATTAGAAATAAACCTGACCTTGAGGACTTGAGCACCCGCCATCCAGCTGGAGTAACGCAGATTGGAGCACAGGGCCGGAACCGTCACAGCCTCGGCATCAGTTCACATCAGAGCAGATGTAATTAAGGGCGTGGCTTAAAAACACTTATGCTAAAAATCTGTGCTTAGCATAGTATGCCACCCGACTGGTATTTTGCTGCTTCTGTCATTGCGTCCAGATATAAAATACAACAAGTAACATTACACCTACAACAAGCCAGGACTATTGGCTTTGTCAATGGATGTTCGTTGCATAAGATAAACAAGCATTTGCAATGCAATAGGTCTCGCATTTACGCGAGTTTGAGCAATTGACATTGCAAATGACAATGCCTTTTATTTTTGTTTTAGTTTATAAAACATAACTAAAAGGCATTGTCATTTACAATGCCAATAGCTTAAACTCGCCTAAATGCGAGACCCATTGCATTGCAAATGCTTGTTTCTTCTAATTTTCTGACACACTTCTGCTGTCTCAGAAGAAAATTGTGGTGAATAAATCGTAAGATAAAAGTTGTTTTTTCCCCACTCCTCACTTATTTATTAAATAAGATTACTTTTTTTGTGGTGGTTGGTTAGCACTTGAATGCCAATAATATCTAGAAGTAGTCACTTGCTGTGCTTCAAAAACTCCAGTATATGCGTGCTGCATACATGCAAAAGAAAAGAATAGAAAACATTAATGAGATTATATATGCCAGATATATGTATTTTCTTTAGAGGAATGCAGCTCAGGCCAGTTGCGATTAATTAAATATGGTCTATAAATCCTAGCTATAAACTAGTCATTGTTGCTTTGACAGATTGATTGCTTACTGTTTGTTGATTAATTTGCCTATGTTGGATAATGTTCTGTGTTGTCCAAATTTGATGTCATTGATGGCAATGAAATTTAGCTGTGCATGCCGTGGTTAATTTGTTCAATTTATACCGTATAGATGTTTTATGATCTTCTTAGAAATGCATAACATATGAACCACATACTATAGAAGTGTCTCAGTATGAGCCATGGTTTTAAATGAAGCATCTTGGTTGAGGGCTGTAACCGCTATTTAGAGTTCCATCGATAGGTACCTGATGAGCTGAGAGAGAAAAGTAATTAGACATTAGACCATAGCTTTAGTCCCCATATACGTGCTATGACAAATATTTATCAGTTTAAAAGTTCTATTGATGTCACTCTGTACCCAGATTATCATTGGTACAATCATTAGGTAAACTTGTAGATGAATTTGACTAGTCAAAGACTGAAAAGAAAGAATTAGAATCCCAAACTTTTAACTGTAGATTGAAGTGTTAAAACATTGATCTTTTGTAGTGAGGAGGAACATTGACGTTCTGTGGCTATAATGGACCAAAATAAATTTTACTATTAGTATGAACTAAAATCATCTATGTTGACCTTGCTATATAGTTTTATGGGACCGCATTTGAGAGGGAAGGTTTTACTCTAGATTTAGTTTGAGAGTATGTTTTTTTTTTTGTTTTTTTTTTTTAAATAGTGCAACCATTTGACCTATGTCACTGAAAACCTTGGAAAAGCTCACTGACTTGAGGTCCATAGCACAAGCCCTAATGCATAGAATAAGAAATCACAGATCGTTCCTGCATAGGCTTCCCCCTCCCCCGCTCCTTGCTAGGTTTACCGATGTAATGAAGATTTAAATGACACTCGTTTATATTTATAGCAAATGCTGGTATTTGCTATGTAATATGCACAGCTGCACCAAGAAAGTTGATTTGAGGTTTGCTTTTTTGTGGAGTCCTGTTATACAATTATTTTTTTGATTTATTTATTATAATAATGTGTTTTATGGGCCGTGCCCGAAATAAACAAATCAGGTTAAAAAAACAGCAAAATCACTCTTAAATACATTAGCAAGTTGTGCAGTATAAATACATCATGGTTCAGTTGCCAATCTATAGTAAAAACATGCTAAAACGCAGTCTATCAGCATTAACAAGGTAAAGGAGATTTCTTTATTTATTGCTGTTGATAAGGACAGCCCCTTGCAGATCTTCTTGAGCAACACATTTCTAAATTGCATTTTTATACCAGCATAGTGTCCGATTCACAAAGGTAAACTTACACGTTTGTGTAAGTTTACTCTTTTTTGCTATTCACAAACAAATGATTTAATAGTGAGCTTACGACTGCAGAGACTCCGCAGTCACGGCAGAGATCCCCGTACCTAAAAAGATAGGCCTCCCCACCCCGACTGCGGAGTCTCCGTAGTTGTAAACTTACTATTAAATCATTGGCTTGTGAATTGCGAAAAAGAGTAAACTTACACAAAAGTGTAAGTTTACCTTTGTGAATCGGGACGAGTGTTTTGCGGCCATCTTCGCATTCATTCATCGTCAATATTTTTATGCATCACAAAATAAATTGTCTGCTGATGCCTTAGAAATGCATATTGTTACCCAACTCCGTGGTACTCCTTTCAATTCCACCAGAGAGGTAAAATGCTGTTGCATCCCAGTCAGGATTCCTACGTGTGAGCTTCAGCCTGCGCACCCATTGAGTTATCTTGATTGTGCCTGGATTACCATTTCTGTGATGTGTAAGCCATTTTCATCACTAGCATTGTGTGGTGACTTTAGTTACTCGTCCTATTTCCTCATTTAGCTTAACACCACTGCATGCATGTACGTCTCATGCTAGAAGAACACGAGCAGGCCATGCACCACTTAAATTGATATTGAAAAGTGTTCTTGCAAAACACTGCGATTGAATGAATCAATATGTGGATTATGAATAAAATCTTATCTTTCTTTGACACACGTAGATACGTTTCTGAGTAAAAATGTGGTGAAACTGACAGCATTTATCAAACATTATCTGCTTCGCTGCACATTTACTTACAACACCCTGTGAGTGAGCGCATGTCTGCATTGACCTCACATTGCCTTAGTTCGTAAGCCCTTGCAAATTTGTTTTTATCTGTAGTAAGGCCCTTTAAACTGGGATTTTGGCAGCTCATTTGGTTTGCTTCTGGCTGGTAGCCAGCCACAGGTAATGTATGATGCGCATGCGCCAGAACTGGCCTGGCAACACTGTTTGAGGAGCTGGAAACGTGTCTGAACATGTGAATTATGACAGGCAGGTTTACAAGGTGTTTTCTTTAACACTAGGACTACAAAGGATGAAACATAAACAGGTTATTCAAACAAATTTTCACTGTTGTGCAGGAACCTAGCATTTGGTTGCAATTTTGGAAGAGTTGATGATTTATTGAGGAAAAAGTACTTTTGTTAGAGAAAATCAACTTGGTCATACAGAAATTAATATTGTTTCCCAGTAACTTCCATTTGAAGGTGTAATAGGCTGGAATTCCCACGGTGTGCAGGCATCTCTTGCTTTTGAGGGTGCTGAAGTACGTACTTGATGCATTTTATTACCACTCTGGGTTGGACGAGTACTGCTGGCTTAAACCATTGGCGTAACAATAGCCCCTGTGGTGTGGGCGGGCCGTGCTGCACGGGGCCCCCTCTGGCACTCTGCATGGGCAGTGTCTGCGAGCTCCTGACTGGGTCTGGAGCGTGGGTGGGGGCCTCCATGTAGTTTGCAGGAGGCCCCCTAAACGTTTTGTTAAGCAACTGGCTTAAACAAGTATGCTTCTCAGCCAGTTGGCCTCCAGAGTGTGGTTGGTGGTCTCCATGAAGCCAAACAGCCGTGGCCGCTGCATGTAAGGGCGGTGGGGCCAGGTGAGGGGGGCTTTTCGAGAGACGACCACCAGGGAAAATTAAATAATTACATTTCCCTCGTGGTTGTCTCTCGAAATCCCCCCTCACATGGCCCCACTGCTCTTACCTGCAGCGACTGAAGCCAAAAGCTGCTAAATGTATAAGATGATATTGTGAACTCTGTTGCCCCAAATTAGCAGCATTAGTCTGACGCGTGCCTGTCAATGTTGGTCGATTCCTTTGGGAAACGGTTTGGAGGACAACAACACTAATGATTCTGCCGAATGTAGGCCACATCACATCATTATAATCACTGACTGTTTTTTATAACTATGAGGCTACAAGATTAACTTTGAAATCTTAATCAAAAGACTTTTTGTCACACTAAGCACATAAAGAAAATATAGTTTGCTTTTGTGTGCGACAGGACACCAGTTCGCACTACTAGAGTTCTTCTCTGGGCGCTGTGCACTCAATAGTAAACGTAATACCTGTGCACAACCCCACACTAACGTTGCTGAAGTATATTCACCAACTCCTGTCCAATCGCTTGCTACACTGGAAAAGATTGAAAATTCACTCTTGACAAGGGCAGGAGTACAACTTTTTGCCGGGTAGGGGAAGAAAGGGGGAGTAGGCAAAGTGAGTTAGGAATTGCTCTGCTGAATTTTGTATGAGTAAATATAATGATGCATATTGCATGATCCGGAAATGGAATTCACAAAAGTTTGTTAGTACAGTTTTCAGGCCTGCTTCTGTAAACTCTTGTGGCTTTATGAAGGTTGTAAAACTGCACCAGTGCAAGGACATGTACCTGTGGGTGCACATTTTTGATGTCTTTAAAGAATCCTGCCCCTAATTTATTTTCACATTGCCCATAATGTTGTGTCTAATGCTTTTATACCAATTCTCCATTATTCATCTTATTTATATTGACATGGATAAAACATGTCTTACTAAATAATTCCTCTGTGAAATTTGTTTTTAAAGTTGCACACTCGTTAAGCAAAAAAATACTTGAAAGTTGCACATTTTTTGCACATTTTATTTTCAAAGCAAACAATCACCAATCTTGCTTTCATCCGGCATCTTCCCAGACGACTGGAAGCGGGCGGATGTTAAACCCCTCCTCAAGAAACCTACGGCCGACCCAATGGACCTGAAGAACTACCGGCCCATCTCTCTCCTCCCCTTCACAGCCAAAGTCACCGAGAGACTCGTAAACGCCCAGCTGACCACCGTCATCGAAGAGAACTCCATCCTAGACGCCTCCCAGTCTGGATACCACAGCACCGAGACCACCCTCCTCGCCGCAACTGACGACATCCGCATGCTACTCGACCAGGGACACACTGCGGCCCTCATCCTTCTAGACCTCTCCGCAGCCTTCTACACCGTTTCACATCGCACGCTTGCAGCCAGACTTCACGACGCAGGGATACAAGGAGCCGCCCTCGGCTGGATCCAATCCTTTCTCTCCGGCAGAACCCAGAGGATCAGACTCCCTCCCTTCCTCTCTGAATCCACCGATATCAGCTGCGGAGTACCCCAAGGATCATCGCTCAGCCCCACGCTCTTCAACATCTACATGGCCCCCCTCGCCGCCATCGTCAGACAGCATGGGCTCAGCATAGTATCCTACGCCGACGACACCCAGCTCATCCTCTCACTCACGAAGAATCCCGAAGACACCAGACTCTGCTTCCATGAAGGACTGAAGAACGTCGCAGCCTGGATGAAAGACAGCTGTTTGAAGCTCAACTCAGAGAAGACCGAGGACCTCATCCTCGGACCCTGCACCTCTGCCTGGGACAACACCTGGTGGCCCTCCGCCCACGGGAACCCACCCACCCCTACAGACCACGCTTGAAACCTCGGCATCATCCTTGACTCCTCCCTCTCCAAGGACCGCCAGGTCAACGCGTCGCTTCCTCCAGTTTCAACTGCCTGCGCATCCTCCGCAAGACCTTCAAATGGATCCCCCCCGACTGCAGAAGGACCGTCACCCACGTGCTCATAACCAGCAGACTGGACTACGGCAACGCCCTATACGCCGGAATCAACAGAACTCTCCTACACAAGCTCCAAACCATCCAGAACGCCGCAGCGAGACTCGTACTCGGGACACCGCATCACGAACACATGACCCAACACCTACGAGACCTCCACTGGCTCCCCCTCGAGAAGAGGGTCACCTTCAAACTCCTCACCCACGCCTACAAATCCCTCAACAACATCGGACCCAAATACCTCAACGAGAGAGTCTCCTTCCACGTACCCAAGAGGAACCTCCGCTCCGCCGACCTCGCCCTGGCAGTGGTCCCCCGCATCCACAGAAACAGAGCAGGCGGGAGAGCTTTCTCCTACATCGCAGCCAAGACCTGGAACGAGCTCCCTGTGAACATCAGACGCTCCCCGACCCTGCACACATTCAGGAAGGACCTCAAGACCTGGCTCTTCAACTGATCCGGAGCTGCTCCCCCCCCCCCCCCCCTAGGCCTTGAGACCCTCACGCGTGAGTAGCGCGCTTTACAAACCCCCAGATTGAATGCATTTATTTGCTTATAATCAAGAAGCATTCTGGAAGCATTATCACGAGCCTCAAATTGTTCCATTTTGCAAACGTGTATATGTTGAGGAACTATTGTCAGTAATGCAAGTTGAGCTCACGGTTCACTGCATTTCCTTACAGAACTTGTACTAACACTATAGAATTTAATATTAATCATATATTCAAGGTTGAAAAACGTATACATATGGATTTAATCTGGTCTTTAGCAACAGACAATTCCCTTTCATAGATTCATCCTGTGGCACTTCTAAACTGGCAGCTACAGGAATTGTGCTGCAGGGGTTTGGGCTGACTTGTTCAGTGGACAAAATAAACATGAAAACATCTTGCCCTTGACCTCACACAATATGTACTGGGAGTCAGGCAATAGTTCCACACTCCTGCTTTTTCTCCTATTGCGCATTTCCCCATAAACAGAAGTAATACTATTGTGCACTTCTATAATCTGATAATATAAAAATAATGATACATTTTGATTAGAGTCTATTTCTGTGTTTGAAGACTTAGGGTTTTGCACCACCCATACCCATTTCTTTGGATGTTTGTGGGCCTGTTTTATGTTCTGGTGGGCCATTTTAAAAAAATAAACTATTGATTTCCCTAATCTAACCACAAATATTGCCTGCAGTGAGCACAAATGCATGTAGTCTCCCATACCTTGAAAAACACTCATAAAGTGTGTCTTTACATGTTCAAAACCACCCTGATTAGCAAATGTCACATCTGATTTACTAATGGGGACCATGTTTATTTTTGTGCCTTGGAATATTTTCTGTCCCACCCTGACCCTGAACGCGTGCTCTAGCCATGAAACCATGGAATCCTCTTCAACTGTCAATAATGAACTTTGTCTCTCAAACTTCATCACACATACTGCCACCTCTTCCTTTTACCAGTTACTATACATTCCGGAGATCCACACTTGCCTTGTCCTTTTCCCACCAAGCATACTCTCTGCAGCTGAGTAAATCAGGCTATTGTAGTTCCATCTTCCTTGCTCTCCCCACATAACTGTTCCAGGCCTTCAGTTTTGCAACCACTTTCGAGTTGGCTTTCTACAACCCTAGGCGATGACCCTACCCCTCATTCGCAAGAGCAAGCTTGCTGGTTCTCTTTCTTTCACCATTCTCTGTGGAAGAGCCGGACTCAAGAATTCAAACCTAACCATTGCCATGCAAACCCTAGCTTGTCTAGACAGTCACCCGCTGAACTTCCATCCACTTCTCATATTTCACAATCACTCCACCACTACCATTTATGTTGCATGTTCTTTTACTTGTCTGTGTTTCTCAGTATCCGTCACTGAGCACATAACCCCTACAAACCCCTCCTACAACACCCAGCTCTCTCCGTGCCTCACTAAATAGACAAGAAACAGGACCTGATGCACTAAACTCAATAGGACATAAAGGTTGTATTAAGTCTTGTCATATAGTGATGTGGCCACTCCAAACTCAAACCGCCCAACTTAATGTGCCAGCTTATTGCATTATTGTTTTGTACATTATCGTTGCGTTCCGTGCACTATAATTTTAAATGCATCATTTCTGATCTAAGGGACTGGCTGAAATAAATATAACTACCCTTCATCTGTTGAAGAATTTAGAGGGAAATTCCTAAAGACAAACTTCTGTGCAATGAGTGAGGCATTGAGCCAAACAATCAATTGGTGTACATCACAAAAACAGTACTAACTAGGATAACTTTTAGAGGATGTAGTCATAGATAATTGGGGCAGAATTCAGCGTTTTTCTAGTACGGTGCTTGCATATTAAATATAAAGTATGTGTGCCTTCCATTGCAGATTACACAGGAGATAGAGCTGTGGGAATATAGCTTTGGGGTTTTAAGGTCTTAGGAGCTTACAGCTGAATTGTAATAGCTTGATTTTGTTTAGGTGGGGATGCTATATAATTCATGTCACATCTTGTTCTATCTTTGAATCAAATATATAGATCATGCCAGAATCCCCCACTATGGTGTCTATGAGAGTTGTAATCCTCTCCATCCAAACCATGCCTGGTATCCAATCCCTTGGTTCAAATCTTAGTTAATGTCCTGCCCCGCTACTTCAACACATACCTGGAATCCTCTTCCCTCTTTTTCAAGGCATAGCTAGCATCCTGCTCATCGCTGATTTTGTTCAACAATTTTTGGCAGATGTGCATCGTCTCTGCATAAAATTAAGTTTGAGCACGTCTCCACTGTCTTGTACTGGAACTTGTCCTGAAATAAAGACCGTCACTGCTGAGTTTTATACCCTTAGTTCAAAACGTAATTATTATTATTAGACCAGATGTGATTGATTTTCATTTGCTATGTGAGCTAACATTCCTTTAAATGTCCTATGTAATGTAATATTCCTTTAAATACATCCCGGCTGTTCATTTTAAAGAACTCGCAAAGTAAAAATATTTTATTATAACAACTGTTTGTCACCTTATTATGGAAAAAAGCGGATTCTTCTTGAAGAGGAAACTGTTGCTGAAGGTAAATCCAGAAGGTCGATACAGAATCGTAAGGAACCCTGCACATGCAAACTCTTGAGGGCGAGATATGGCCTGGCAGCTGTGGTGCCGACTACTGATCCTCAAAGCATCAACTCTAGACCCTGCTTTCTTAACTGTCCAAATTATGTAGCACCAAGCCAGCCACTTCCTGTCCCTGTACTTCTTTGTACCTAGCTCGTGTACCGAGTACCGACCACGTACTAGAATACAAGTCGTCGTTAAGAGCTGTGTAAATGAACACCATTGCACTCCTTCGTAGAGACAGCACTTCTCATGTTTGAAGTGAAGATCTTTGGTAATTTGAACCAGAGACACACAAATTAGAAATTTGTGAATTATTTGGTATACATTTTTAGTCTTTGTGTCATCACAACAGCTGCTTTGTTTCCTATCAGATTTGTTTTATGCTTCTGCATCAGCAAATGTATATGCCAGTAAGAGATTTGCAAAATTGCGGTGTAATATTAGTGCCTCATTCGAACCTTGGGTGTTTTCAAATGGTGAACCATCATGCTTATGAACATTTCAGAATTTCATTCATTGTTTTAGTTTTTTAGACTGGTCAGTGGTTTGTTGTTGATGGCAGGAGCCATGCAAGGGGGCTACCAGCATTTCAGACATACCAAGCAGAGGCAGCGCTTCCCCTTGCAGTAATGCGCACGTGGCTGCTCTATTGTCAGACACGCCTCTAGAATCCTCCGCTGTCATTATGTAACTGTAAGTTGACGAGCGCAGCGCCAACCAAGCTGCTTCACTCGCCGAGCCTGTCAATCACGTTTATTTTTGGTGGCTTTGTGAGTAACTGTGAAGTGCCTCTCTATATTAATAGGTATGTTTTTCATGGAATATTAGCTATGCAATTCAAATGGTTTTTGGCTTGAGTTTTGTCTAATATGGAATGCCTCAAAAGACTAAAGCGTATCGATGGGCCAATAACAGCAGAAAATATTTATTTCCTTTATCTCTTCGCTTGAATTCTTTCTCACAACACAGTTCATTCCCAATATTTTTAATTATATAATGTTGGTTAGTGGGTGTGAGGATGAGAACTACAGCAGTAATGGCCAATTTTAATTCTTTTATGTTTTTGTAGAGTGTGTGATTAGCAAAAACTTTGTCCTGACACTGAGCATGTCAGGCTTTTCATTTTGTCCGCATGCCTCGTTTTGTGAACAAAAATGTCATGAATGTTATTTTTTTACTGCAGACTAATTATTTAAAACACATACACTTCTTATACACCTTCTGTTTTTTAAAACACTAGCATGTAGGAACATTAGACTCCAAATATTTGTTAATATTTCTGAAAACTTGTTTAGGGTAGTTTATCTCCACTTTTTTCCCTGACCTGTTCGATAGTGAATCATTGGTCGAAGTGGATTCATCCACATACAAGAGCCTATCTCTGAACTAAACACTGAACCACAGAGACAAACTCTGCCAATTGAACCTCAAATATGCCGGCCACCTGGAGAGACTGGGGAAGGTCAGCTTCCAAAACTTAAAAGGATCTGCAACCCCTGATGCCCTTGCAAAAGCTGTTGCATTTGAAATGATTCAGTTTCATAATAAAGCATCTGTATTATAATCTTAGTTTTTTTTAAATTAAAAAAACTAGATAGAGTTTTGTAAAACTAACTTGATTACTTTACAGTGTGGGAAAAAAAATGACTGCAGTAAATACTTCCATAAAAGGTACGCAGAACTCCTGGACTCGGTTGAGTAGCGCATTGTAGAGAATGAGACTACTGTTTATTGTCTCATACCTCACGTTCAGCCAGACACAAAGCTGATTACCAGTAGATGTGGGTTGCAATGTACCTGAGGCATAGTTTGTGTACTCCTCTGTGGTTTGTGACGTGTTCTGTCTAATATCTCAATTAGAAGCAACCGATATTCCATATAGTCGACTGTTGCCGTGTTCCTAATAACACTCTACACCAAACTATACTACAGAAACACCCAGAAGGATTCATTAAGCATATCTTATCGCGTTCCTTTATCACAGCTCCAATGTGCCATCTAGTCGGCCATCACACTACAGAACATTAGAACATTAACACCCTCATGTGCACAATAAAGCTTTAAAGGCACACACTTGGCAAACTGTTGCCACCTAGGGAGTGAAATATGAGCTTCACATACACACACATCCTTCAGTACAGGTTAGCATGCACATGTCACACTTGCACAACATTGCATCAAACTATATCACGCGCTAAAGATAGGCGGCCAAGACGATGCTGAGCAATGAACACATTTCCAACCAGCAGAAAGCAATGATGGACAAACTCCTTTTGCACTCTCCTCAATCCCCATACTACCATACAAAGATCTTGGCCAGCATCGTTCACACATGATTAACCAGTAGGAACCGCTGCTAAATAATACATTCCACAAACCAATTTTCACTAACCAGACTCAATGGCCCCAGATCGTCTTAACTCCGGTCAGAGAGCATCTCAGACCAGTACGAGAAAGGCGCTACCGAGCCATACAAACACGAGGACTGCCCTTGGCATAACTTAGCCCTTTCTGCTGAAATCTGAAATCAGAGTTTATGTGGTGATTGCTAAAGCTGACGTTCGGTTTCCTTTTCTTTTTTTATTCCCATTGAAAGTGTTTCTAAATGCCTCGTGTTCATGGCGAGTACACTGTGCTAGCTCGGTTCCTGTGCTGTGCTTTCACGAGGTTAGTGAATAGGAGTGACGAGGCAAGTCTGTCTTTGTTTGCCTGTCTGCTGATCTGGAGACGCCCGTGGGCGGGATGTTGCAGAGGGTTAGCTTAATATAGACAGGATCTTCTCTCTGGTGCGTGCAAGAGAAGCAAAGGGAGCCGCCGAGCCGCTCATTACGATGAAGGACACGCCAGAAAATGGCCCCTCTCTCCCCCTCTGTTGCCTAATGCTCGGTGTCTTTGTTCTCGCCCCCTTCACGCAGGGAGCAGCCGACATGCATGCACGGAGTATGGCCGTGCGGTAATGACATGCGTGAGACGGCGAACTGTGCTCTGAAACACTCCCTCGCGCAGTGTTTGATATGCTGGTGCTTTGGCGTTTTGGGATTTTCTCTTTTGTTTTTATTCTCTGCATTACTGAGTCTTGCCAGACATCCTTTTAACTTATGTTTTTTTTTCTTTCCATTAAATCCAATCTAAAAAAAATTCAGATGACAAAATAACGTGTTTTCAAACACACACACTTTTTTTAATGACTTGCTTTTAAACCATGCTCCTTTGAAAAGTGAAAATGGGCTTAATCATATACATTTGTTCTTTTAGATAATTTATCTTGTTGCAAATTAGAGCCTCAATCTACACCAAGAATTTGCATAAAGCAGATTGTTACAGTATTAAAAGTCTCTAAAACTATTGATTTTGATGGCTAATTTCTGACCATGGCTGAATTGGTTTACAGTCTTAAATATCCTTTAACGCTTCTTTTTACACATGCACCCACCTAGACATCCAATGCCATTTATTTGGCTGGAAAAAGTATGCTTATTGGATGTAGGTCTGTGGGTTTAAATGTAGATGATATAATTGCATTTACTTCCGAAGCTTTTCCCTAAAATAATAGTTTGATTCGAGAATTTCCTGCAGTTGCCGTTCACTTACTGAAAGGAGGCATGCGCCTTTAAGTTGCAGGCCGCCAGTATGCGAGTGGTGTGCACGTGGCAGCAATGTTTACAAACACAGGCCCAGAATTCCCAGAGATGGTTGCGCAACCTCACGGAACTGTTTCCAGCGGCACCAGAAAAACTGAATGCTCAGAGGTGCGGACTAATATGGTTTACAATGTACCCTCTACTGTTGTGGCATCCTTGCCAAATTGTAGGACTGACTGGTCAGGGTATTATTCTGCAAGCGAGTTCCGCTGTACGCGCCTTTTTGCTGCTCTACAGCAGTATCCTGCACTGTGGCGTAGAACCGGGTAATCTCTCGTGAGCCAAAAATAGTTACTTTGTGGCTCGATGAAAAGCAGGAACTGGCACCGGCCTAGCTAGACCAGAACGTATCTCTGGAGCACCTGCTCGCTACATAAACATTCGGAATTACTTTTTTGTGGAAGCTCCGGCATACAGGGGTATCACTAAATTATTGTTCATAATTATGACGAAGTCAAAGAAGTCATGGAGAAATTATTTCCTACAGGGCATGCAAATTGTATGTTTCACCTATATACTAATCAACGGAAGGACAATTTTTGTGGCTTAGATAGGTGGTGCCTTTGTTCAGCTGGCCTTCGATACATACCCTTGCTGTAACCACGCCCTTTTAACCCATCATTCCAAATCTTTTAATTAATAAATGATATATCTGCCCACTGCCATATTCTGGGCAAGTAAGGAGTGTCATATTCTTCCCCAGTCTACAAGCACTGCTTGTATTTTAAACTCGGCGTATCCTGCTAAAGGTCACAGCAACTTCTCTCTTCCATCTAATTTCAGCCACATGGCATTAGTCTGTGGAGCCTAAATACTTGGCAGAGCAAGGGTAAACACATTCTTGGCTTCACTAGACTGAGCGCTGTGTCCCTCGGTGTTTGCTTTTGGGGTGGGACTGTGCTGTGGGTGAGCGACATGCAGCAGGTGCTGGTACAGGCAGGCTCGTCCTGTTTGTGTAGACCAAAGTTCAAAGGCCTGCATGTCACTATGTTGCCAGCCTTCTTATGCTAGATTTGCATTGCTGCACCTGCCCCGTGATGCTGAAAGCAAGGGCTGTTGAATATAAGGGTTCTGATTCTTCTTGGCTCTTCTTTGAGTTCAAATAAAGCTATTGGTTCTGCTATTGGTTTTCCTTGTTGGCTGGAGGGAAGATGTTCAATTTTCCCAATTTCCTTATCCATTTGTGGCACAGAAGTAATGCATGGACACGAACTGGAGCTGCTGACTTCCCTGCCCTTTTGACCCTGACCAAATGCACGGTGTTGCTAAGCGACCTGACCTTCCTTGTCTACTGTTACCCAGTAGCATCCCTTAATGAGACAGTGGCACTCCCAACTTCTGAAAGATTCAGGCAGTGCCTTCAGATTCGAAACTTAGGCTTTCTAATGCATTAGTATGATTTGACAGATTTTTTTTTTTAACAACCCCTTAAATCTTACAATCCATCTCTATGATGAACTTGTGGAGACAATACGCTTTAGTATGATAATGTGGTGTGTAGCTCACTTTAAAATCCTTATTATGTCAAACAATCTCTGTAAAGGGTTCCTTATCTACGTTCATACTCATTATACATGTAGGTCTTATTTTCTGTAAAAAGAAACTAGTCCTCTACGCGCAGCAGTGAGAAGAGCGAGCGAGTACTGGAAATCCTCTTGTTTCAATGCTTTTGTATTTGTGCCAGGGGTTACCGCATTGGTAGGCGTTGCAGATCGCTGTGACACCGTCTCACGTGGTTGCTGAGCACATGGCTGCTTTGTTTACAAGCACAGCCCTAGAAACCCGATGGGCTGTTCATGGAAGCCGACCAATGGCGCGTCTCCAAGTTCTGCTGAATAAAGCATTTCACAGGCGCTCTGAGCGTGTTGGGGAGGGCGTTCTCTTACGGAATAAGGCTGCTGAGATGAAGCAGCTTTTG
Source organism: Calotriton arnoldi (assembly GCA_963921515.1). NCBI lineage: Eukaryota > Metazoa > Chordata > Amphibia > Caudata > Salamandridae > Calotriton > Calotriton arnoldi. The sequence continues at coordinate 461,325 of CAWUFW010004226.1, read as the reverse complement.
GTTTACCACCCTTAATCAGAATATGTTGCGTTATTGTTCATCAACTGGAATCTTTGTTTTAATTCTGCGTTATTTGGTGAAAATATTTGCAAAAGTATTCCTCAAAGAATGCGCTGCATTGCAGCGAACAATGTTTTTTCTACTTAGAAAGGGAAACAGACATAAGGATTTAGCAGAGCGGCATATGCAGAATTTCAGTGCAGCATATTTTAAAGCCACTACGCTCATTCGTAGTTCACTGGATGACGGCAGCAAGGCTTTATGGTACATACCTTTGCAAGTCTCGGGAACACAGTGTTCTAAAAGCAATACAACTGATATTAGAGAGAAATGGCCAAGCTAATCTAAGTTAGTTCGTGACTACCATGGTCCAAAAATGAAGTTGACATTTTTAGGTTAATTATTTTGTTAATAACCTATTAAATATAGGAGACAGTAGATCTCCCGCCATAATGCAGTATCAGCATTCTAAATGCACTTGTGGAGCTCAAAAAATTGAAGGTAAAAGTTAATCTTTGCCACTTGGTACACTAATATTGTTCCAGTTTATATTCCGTTCAGCATATGAGTTGGAATAAAGGTTTCTTTATTATTGGTGAATTTAAAACTCAAAATGCATCCCACTGGAGCAAGCTCTGTTTAACCCAATCTTTTATCGCCCGGCTTCTTTTCTCGAATATTGAAAAGGTTTTTTGAATTTGAAGTATTTCTATTTTTGTCTATTAATTACCTTTATTATGATCTCCATTCTAAAACTGTCTATAACGAGGTCTGTGATCATTTGTCCCTTTCGAAATTTGTCTGCATGTTTTCTGTGGATTACAGCCCACATGTTTTCCTTTCCCCTTCTGCAGTTGGGTAGGACTGGTGAGAGACGAACCATCACAAGCAGTTCAGACCTTTGTCGGTCACAAATTATCATTCGACGAGGAAGCCAAGGACAGATCAATTATTCCTCACATTTCAATTGCTGAAGATAAACTACAGACACTTTTGCATGCCTCTTGACTTTAATTAAGTCTATAAGGAAAGGTTCTGATACTTTAACATCACACACTCAGACTGCCTGCTTAAAAGTTAAACAATATCCTCACCTGGTAACCCCCCAGCAAAGACAAATGTGAAAGGAAAGTATGGCACCCTTTAGCACGAATGCAATTCAGAAATTGACTAGTTACTTTGATGAATATTCGAAGATATATAGCAAGTGAGTAAGAGGGGCCAAAAATGATATTGGAAAGATTAAGGAGATATCAAACAAATCTTCGAAATTGATTTAAGATTTTCAATTAACTAAAAGGTCTGGTGGTTCTAAAGAGCTCCACTATGCCATACAACAAGTCCGAAAATCCATCTTGAAATCCTCGGGGCACAAACCTAGGAAACACAAGATGTCACTATCACGCACCTTGAGCCTTTATATTACCAATCCTTCAATCACAATCAATCCATGCTCAGTCCTGTATCACCAGGCCCCAGAGTCTAGACATCAACATTGTGGACAAATCTAGTCTTGTAGGCGACCCTGTCCCAGACGTTTGTTTATATTTATCTGGATATACCTTCAATGCCTTGAACTTGTGCAGCTTTCAAGTGGACACAGTTCATGTTAAATATGCCCTTAAGGCCTGCATTTGTTTTAAGCCTGCATTCACCCTCCTCCAAGATGTGCACACAATTAATGCAGGAAATACAGAGGGCAGGTTTCTCAAAGTTACCTGCCCACCTCATTGATTTGGACTAAAACTTACTGAGTAGTTGTCCTTTGAACCCAGAGCTGCTATAAACTCAAGTTAAAGGCTAGACATATCACAGCATATTTGATACATTCTTGAATCTTTTATTTCATTTAGTAGGTATGGAAACTAAGCCAGTGTAAAACAGAGATCCCAAAATTTCCATGTATATGTAAGCACCCACGAGATAACCTGTCCAACACCAATTCTATTTGAGCTGTAGTATTACTTACTGTTCATTGTTATGTATTGTATTGCCGTATTTGCATAGCACTTTATGCTACTTTTGTGGCTGTGAAGCATTTCCCCGGGGGGGGGGGGGGCGAGTAAGAGACTCCCCCATTTGTTGTGTAAGATTGGTAGCGTATTTGTTTACAGTGCGGCCTATGTGGCGACTATAGGTTTCCATGTATGAGTTTTGCTTAAATTGTGTGAAAATGAACTTGTACGTGTGCTTAGGCATGAAGTCATGCAAAAGAGTGTGAGGCAGAAATAGTCATACTTGTGTATTCATAGGTTCTTCCTCTTATCCAACATATGCTTTAGCCAATAGTGAGATGTTTTGAAACAGCCCGTCTTTATAGCTTTTTGAATCTCGAGGTGGTTCTGGAGGATCCTGATTCTTACTAGGAACAAGATCCATAGCGCAAAGCCTGTACCAAGATGTGCTATAAAACTGCTACGAGTCCTATACATGCGCCAGAACATACTAAGCCCTTTTATTTATTTGTTGTTTTATTATTTTAACTCCCACATTTCCAACATATGAAGACCTATTTTGTGGAAAATATATGGCTTTAAAGGGACATTTTGAATGGCCACTGCTATATTACACTTAGAGCATTCTGACCTAGATCCAGGTGAAATTTTATTATACTTGTAAAGCTTGCACAATTCCCATTTTTGGAGTTTTGCATAATTATTTACTCAGATGTTTACTCTTCTTTTTTGTATAATTTTTGCTTGAAATAGACTGGTGCGAAAAGAAATTGCCTCGCAGCGCCTGCAAGACGGAAATGTGCAAAGAAATATCTACTCCTACTAGTTTCCCATCAGTGTCACACATGACTTTTGGTCATGAGGTGTGCCTCTGTGACAGTTGTCGAGCAGCCGAACACCCTAAAGCATTCTACATAATATGCATTCCTTTCATGAAGATTTAGGCATACTGTATGAGAAAAACTTTATGCAATCCGCCCAACCCAATACCACACCTGCTGGATTAAACCTTGATGTTCGACTTTGTGACAATTGGATAGCCAAGTACACCAAAGAGAGTAACGTTGTTATGAAGTTGGAGTGTCATTTTAACTGAGGTCTTTATAGATGGCAGGTAATTCACAGTAACTTTGTTAATCCTGCTTATTAACGACTGACTGCCTCAAGACCTAGAGATAAGGTCTTACCGATACCATAACCTCATTTGTTTTTTAAATATGAGTGGTCTAAAAAAATGGCTATAATTTCAGGTGCAGCATTTGAGCTTCTAAAATAGCTGCTTGATGTGTAAACCCTAACAAAATGTGGTTGACATGTTGAGCGAAGTAGTTCCCTTGAAAAACCTTACTGTGGAGACTTTCCAGCACGTTTTTCGTGTGGCTAGCGTGACTGTTTTGCAAACATGTTTCAGCCCTACGTGCTCGTATATCCAAAAGTATTTCAGCCAGCCTCAATGCATGTCGGTCAACAAGCACCGGGCGAGGATCCCAGCCATGGTTTAGTCATCCGTGCGCAGTGCAGAGAAAATCCAGTTTAACAAGATCAGCCGCAGACACACCTTGTCTACAGGTTTGCTGACTACATTGAATGAGCGAGGTGATTTCTTTATTTTGCAAACATCAGTGATTGTACTTTAAGCCCTGTTATAGAATATTAAAACATCTTAGCTTGTGGAAGTTGTAATCTGGAGAAGTTAAGATGGAACTCTATCCGCAGGTTAGTGTATTAGGTGAAGGGCGCTGTACATTCATTGTTGAATACAGCAGTCGACATAGGCTTGAGTGCACACTTGTGAGATCGTAAAAACAGAGTAAAAACAAATGCATTCTGGCAAAGCATGTTATGCATAGACTGTAAACCGATTCCATAGCATTCTATGTTTTATAAGGCCTGTATGTATACATAAGACGATTGTAGCCTTTAAAACCACACTACAACCATCTAGCAAAAATGAAACGTTTTGAGATAAAGTGATTACCCTCTTGATGACGAACTAGTGCGTCGAATTATGATGCCTTTTTTTGTATTTATGTTTAATTATTTAGTCTGCTATGGTCTTCTAGTAAACATGTGACCAGTGCATACTCTGAAGGCCTATCAAACAACAACCCCAGCTTAAAGCGTGTCTGGGATTCCAATTCCTCTCCGGCGCCTTTGTCTTCTGTTTTTAATGTTTAATGAATGTGTGATGTTGTTGCACAGCCTGTCCTGATGTCAGGTGAATATCGAAAGCAGATGGCCTCAGTGCTTCAATAAGGTGGTTACCATGGGAACGCATCTGCGGAAGAAATCTCCCCTGCAGCGCAGGGCTGCTTTGCTGTACAATTGAAATGTATTGATCTCTGCAACCCAAGTGAGCGAAGAAGGATTGGTGGGGGAGGGGAAGGAGAAGTCATATAATAGCATTTATTTAGAAGTGGTCCCATGCTGGACCAAGGTAGATACCGTGATTTTTGTTTCTTGGGATGGATGTTTGTGCCTTAGATTTGACACTGTGCTCTAAAATCTGTTGCACGGTTCTCTGAACACAAACTGGAATGGGCAGGGCCATTGGTTGGGTTTTGCAAATCAGAACAAGTCGCTAGGAAATGGAAAGGGGGGGGGGTCTGAATCTTGGAAGCAAAATGATGAGAGTTGGCAAGTATCCATAAGACCCATTCCAAAAAGGCTGATTGTTAGCTGCCTTTTTATTATTTTTGGGAGAAGGGGCCGGAAGGGTTTTTGTAGCAGTCAGGCTACTTTCAGGTGCCTCAAGATGGTGTTGGGGAAACCGGCAAACCGAATGCCAATGGCTGGATGGAGGCTGCCAACAGGTTATTCTTTGTTTCGGACAGGGCCATAGATTGAAGTTAAGCGACGAGTATTCACCTCACAATAACAGGTGTCCACCGTCCAGCCAGAGTTGGAGAGGTAGGACGTTCCGTAAGGATGTGCCTTGTAGCGATCACCTGCCAAACCTTTTATACTTGAACAGCAAATGGTCAACAGGTTGTGGGAGGCCTGCCTTGGACAACTAGTTAGGTAAGATGATCTTGTGGAGGTAACACATACCACAGTAGTAGTGCAGGGCTTTTTGAATGGTCTGGAATTGTGTTTAAAAGACTTTATTGAAATAATCAGGTGAATAGAACGAATTAACAAGAAGGTAATATAAAACAGTCTGACCATAGAGAGTAGAATTCAATAAAACAATTAGTCTTTGTAAATTCCATGAGGGAAGGGGGAGGAAGAGGGAGGGAGAAAAGGGGATAAAAAGGAGAAACAATATGAATAGCTACCTGTGAACATAATAAGCCATCGTAACTTGAAATCGAATGTGGAAATCTAGAAAAATTACAATAAACAAATTACCAAATAATAAACAGTATTCAATATTAACCTGTAATTTGCAAGTATAAGAAACAGAGCGAAAATGCACGGGGTTGGACGTCTTCTGATAGTATGCAATTTGTATGTGACATATCAGTATTATTTAGAAATGTAACTGGCTGGCATCCTCTCCTCTTTACGCAGAGGTCCGGGAGTGCAGGGTCCTCCCTCGCACACTGTCCGACCACTCGCCCTTGATGATAGCGATCAACACCCCCAAGGGAGGCATCCCGCCGTTCACATGGCGTTTTCCTCCATACTCGCTGCTGGACACGGTTTTTCAGGCTGAACTCGCCGAGGCGATTGAGACGTTCTTTGAGACAAACATGGGGTCTGTGGACAGTCTTCAAGTAATCTGGGAAACATTCAAGGTGTATATCCGGGGCATCGCTATGTCCAAGCACTCGGGTGTCCTCCGGGACATACGCCGGCGCTTGGCAGATCTTGAAAAGAGGTTGGGTGAACTGGAACGGCGCCTGTTGCTGCAAGCGGATGACGCTGTGGCTTCTGAACTCAAGACTCTGTTGGTGGAATATCAGGACGCAGCGGAAGCTGAACTGAAACACCTGGGTAAATACGCCACGGCGCGGGCATACGGGGAGGGGGAATGACCGGGAGCGGTTCTAGCGCAGTTGCTGCGGAGGCGCCGCAGTAAGGTTCAAGTAGCGGAACTTAAGTCTGCGGACGGTGAGGTACTAACAGAAGAGGCAGACATCGCGGAGCGTTTTAGGAGCTATTATGCTGACTTATATTCAGCGCGCTCTTCCGGGAATGAGGAGGAAATTATGGATTATCTCTCCTATATTAAAATGCCCTCCCTCACGAACACACACCGTGAATTTCTGATGCGGCCTGTAGAAAAGGATGAGATTATTCTGGCCCTAAAGGGGATGAGATCCGGAAGTGCACCTGGGATAGATGGCCTCACTGTGCCCTTTTATAGAACATTTCTCGACATTCTCTTGCCTCATCTGTCTGCGCTCTTTGATGACATGTGCCAAACAGGCACGCTGCCGCCTACCATGAGCGAGGCAGTGATTGTGGCTATACCCAAACCGGGGAAACGGCCTGAGGAGTGCGGGTCATATCGTCCGCTCTCCCTGTTGAATGTTGACATCAAAATCTTCGCCAAAATTCTTGCCAACCGGTTGGCCCCCCTCGCACAGATCCTAGTTGCCCCGAGCAAGCCGGGTTCATCCCAGAGCGGAATCTTACTTATAATTTGCGCACGGTCTTTAGGGCTTTACAGCATACTAGACAAGACACCACGGCAGTTGCGGTCTTTTTAGATATGGAAAAGGCCTTCGACTCTGTCGAGTGGCCATTCCTACGGCACGTCCTGAATAGGATGGGTCTGGGTCCGGTTTTTCTACAACTGATTGAGGTGCTGTATTATCGCCCCTTGGCCAGAGTCCGTATTGGTAACCTGGTGACTGCACCTTTCAACATTTCCCGCGGGACAAGGCAGGGATGCCTGCTGTCCCCGTTGCTCTACGCCCTAGTAGCGGAGTCGCTGGCGTGTGCACTGCGTGAATACCATAGTCACAAGGGCCTAAGATTGTCGAAGCTTGAGCTCATAGTCTCCACTTATGCGGATGATACCTTACTGTATGTCTGCGATCCCGAAAATAACCTATCCTCGGTCTTGCGGGAAGTGGTGCACTTTGGCGCTCTCTCAGGACTGGTCTAAGTCAGTTGTTGTTCCGCTCACGCCAGCTACTAAGCAATACGACCTGGAATATCCTTTGCAGTGGTCCACGGACTCGATCAGAAACCTGGGTATCCAAGTACACCCTGATTCGGAGGTAGTATTCAGGGAAAACTATGGGGTGGCGGTTAGGCTGGAGGACGACGTGGAACACTGGATTAGGCTGCCACTGTCCCTCTTGGGCAGAATCTCCATTATGAAGATGGTGGTGCTAGCGCGGTTTTTGGTTTTGTTTCTGAATATCCCCATGGTGTTGCCCACTTCTTTTTTTAGACGGGTCACGACGTTACTGATAAAATTAGCCTGGGCGGGCAAACAAGCTTGAATAAAGTGGCAAACGTTAACTTTGCCGTATCATATGGGGGGATTGGGAGCCCCAGATTTAAATCTATATTATAGAGCTGCGCAGTGCGCTCACGCTTATTACTGGATTCATGGCCCGCCGGATGCCCCCCACCTCCGACTAGAGACGCTTGTGGCGGAGCCGTTGCCTCTCCCAGCTTTGCTTTGTGAGGAAGCTGATCACAGGACAGGCATATTGGATTCTATCAATGCTACACGGCATGCCTGGCGTTATCTGCTGCAGCTACAGGCGGGCGCCCTGTTATATTCCCCGGTTATGCCACTAGACAGGGCTCGCTGGTTACGCCTCTGCAGAGACCAAGGGGTAGTACAAGCACTTAATTCCTTGAACTTGCAGACGGCTGGGGACCTGTTTCACAATGGCGTGGGTAAGCGGTGGGAAGATCTGGGGCGGCAGGAACCTCCTCCTACTATGCTGCAACGCTTTCAGTTTCATAGGACCAGGCATGCACTGCGAGACCTGCTGGGTGGCTATCTACTTGAACCACCCGAGGTTGCGGAATTAACATATGTTATTAATGCTCAGACGCCACGCAAGATAGTCTCCAATGTGTATAGGATGGCTATGTCTCATAGGGCTAATCAGTATACGAGGGCTCGGCTGGAGTGGCAACGTGATCTACAACAACCGATAGATGATGCCATGTGGACATATTGCTGTACTAGTATGCAGCGAATATCGCTAAACGGTAGGCACAGACTAGTCCATTTTAAGTACCTCCAAAGGGTGTATTTCACCCCGGAGAGACAGCACAGGTACGGGTTGAGGGACTGCTCTGACTGCGAAAGATGCACGGAAACGAGGGCCGATTTTATGCACTTGGCCTGGGGTTGCCCAAGGATATACAAATTCTGGGAACTGGTTTTTAGAGAGTTGGCGAACATTACGGACTCGGAACTTCCCCCGGAACCTGCTATGGCTCTGCTGGGCTACTCTAAAACAATTCCGCGAGCGCAGCGCAAATTGGTTGATATGGCATTGCTACTGGCGAAGCGTAGAGTGGCGATTCATTGGCTCCGTGATCCTACCCCCACTATGGCACAGTGGTCACGCGACATGCTATACTGTTGCACACAAACGGAGAATTTTAGTGAGTTATTACCCCCCAGGAGCCGTCCAAAAAACTTCTGGGGACTATGTGTGACATACATTGCTGCCAAGGGACCAGATCAGACTGAAAATGCTAGTGGCTAAGCCCCTCATGCCCACGACGTGCCAGAGGCCTGAGCCCCCCCCCCCTGTATTATTCTTTGAATGTGATCATAGACTGCAAAACTGGGACCGTCCCTGCGAGGTGGCCCCTAGGGGCTTGCATAGAAGTGGCCAACATTGGTAGTGTGGGACCGTTTGCATACTTAATGGTTTTTCTACGCAATGTGGTGCTGAAAGGTAATGGATCTGGTTGTTTCAACGCTGATTGTCTCCAAAGTCTTGTACATGTGGGACTCACAGTGATTATGATGTCGCTTTTTGCTTCTTGTTTGTTCTGTAAAACGTTTGATAATAAAGAAATAAAAAAAATTAAAAATATTTAGAAATGTAGTCCGGGATAACCATAACATTTGAGCATTATTAGAATTAGCAAATTGAGACCTATAAATAGTATCTAATTTATGATGAGAAGAAACACAATCCCACCAAGTCTTGTATGATAACTTATAGGAACATTTCCAATTGAAAGCAATTTGTTGGAAGGCAATTGCTAAGAACACATGTTCATTAGTTTACAATTCGGAAGGCAGGGGCGGCGGCTCCTCCACTAGGGCGGAGGAGCGTCGCCCCACTGCTTTATCGCAGTGCGAGAAGCAGAAACATAAAATGTTAATAACTACCATTTTATGTTTCTGCTTCTCGCACTGCGAGAAAGCAGAAGGGTTTGGTTGCTGGCGGGTAGGCGGGGCGGCTCTGCGAGCAGGGGAGGAGTGGTGTGCCCACTCCTGAGTGCTCATGACTGGTTTGGTCGGCCCTCTAGGGCTGCCGAAACCAGTCATGCGCACTCTGCCCTTTCTCCATGCAGGCTGCAATGCAGCCTACATGGAGAAAATGGCCTCCCCGTAAGCGCCTGGCTGGGCGGCATCCCCACCAATCACAACGCTGCCATTGCAGCATTGTGATTGGCTTAGGGGAGGGAGCCTGCCTGCTTCCTGTTCAGGAGGCAGGAGAAGGCGCGAAAAAATGCGGGACCCGACCTGCGGACAGGTAAGTTTAAAAAAAAAATGTGTTAAATCAACCCCCCCTCCCTGCACGACCCTCCCTGCACTAGCACAATTAATGCCAGCCGCGACTGCCGGAAGGTAATTGAAAATTCACTGATTGAGGTTCCTAAAAAGATGTAGAATGTTAAAGGAAAGTTGTAAGTTGAATATTTTTTTGATTTATGCCCAAACATTATGCCAAAAGGAAAGAGTATCAGGACACCAAAATAACATATGCATAAGATTGCCTTTGGGAAATTCACAAGACCAGCATTGAGAGGAAGAATTTGAGGAGAATTTTAAGCAATGTGTAGGGGTATAATAAAGCCTATGGTAAATAAAAAAAAATAGGGTTTGAGTAATATTAGCTGTTCTGGAAACTTTATAGATACGTGACTCTACCTTGTTCCAAAGAAATAATAAGCCAGTTCACACCAAGATCTTTTTCCCAAAGACATTTAGTTTTGGATTTGGTTCGATAAGAGTTGGAGGATAAAGAGTTTTGTAAATAATAGCAGCTTTAGGATAAGATGTAAGGAAATTATTTGGGTCATATCTTTGTGGTAGAGTGATAGGAGTACTCTTTAAGGAGAAAGGAGTATCTAGGATAGCGTTAATATGCAAAGAGAAACGGGACTGGAAAGAGAGGGGACATTTAAACATGCGTCGAAATTGGGGAAAAGAAAGTGGAAAATCATTTGCAAATAATTGCGATATCCACCTAATACCCTTATTTTTCCAAGCCTGCCAAAAAGACTGGCCTGTTATGAATCTTTACAAGTTTATTATACCATGTAGACCTTTTAAGAGAAGTATAAGTGGTCAATAAAACGGAAGTAAAAATAGATTTTACCAACTAACTAGTACACCTGAGAAGGGGTGTGAAGAGAATTAGATAAAAAAGAAAGAGTTTCTTATGGAGAAAAGGGGTGAAGAATTACTTTCTCTACATCAAATCACTTAGGGGCGAAAGGTGAGTTCGACTCGGAGATCCAAAAGGAAGCTTGATTGAAACCAAATGCTTCATACTGAAATTTGGAAAATTTATACCACCTCCAAGTTTTGATTTTTGCAGGATGGACAATGAAACCCTTGATTTCTTTTCTTTTTTTTTTTTTTTTTTGTTATTGCACAAGAATTTAGAAAGCATAGAATTCAGGTTTTAGGCTGAGCCTGGGCAGTGCAGACGCTGGTCTGCGAGGCATGCGGTCTTCAGGTATGGACTTGATGCTCCGCCCATTTTCCACCCATCTTTTCAATTGGCTCCTGTTACTGTCCTTTCTAAATGGTTGCTTTTTTCATGAATAGGCCTAGTAGTCCCTCCTTAGTACCACCTTTTCTACATTTGGAACCTCCCATGAGGACTGGCCCTTTTACTTGTGTTGTTGCACAGTATGTTTTATTTACAGTCTGTGAGCACTATTTTCTGTAATGATTTTCTCCTATTGCGGGCATGACATGCTTTCCTGCAAGGGTGCCCACTTTGCCTTCGGGCACTGCACTTTAGGTTTCAGCCCGGCACCCATTTTTACATTTTTATTACCAATGGCAGCCAACTTGCACCTTTTCATCTACATTATTTTTATAATTTTTTTATTTGGCAGCCGCACGCCTTTATTTTCCTCGGTACTTGCTCTTTTTTATCTGCATTGTTTATTATTTTTTTTGCAAGCACGGCTCGCTTTTACAATAGCGGCCCCGGGCTTTTTTTTCCCTGGAGAAGCAGCCAATGGCAGTCACACACCTTTTTATAACCAGTAAGTGCTCTGCACCTCTCCTGGAGACTGTCTTGGCCATGTGGGGCGGCGCTGCTTATCTGTGACTGGATGTGGCGTTCTATCCAAAGGTGAGAGGGCGGGTGCTGTCGCCACTTTGTCCTTTACAAGCGGACACACCACAGCTTAAAAGGAGCCTCCCTTCCTGCATCAATCAAACCTTTCACCGCTGAGTGCAATGCCCTGTCTGGTACGTTGACTTTACATTTCCCCGTCATGGGAAATGGGGTGCCACAGCAGGGAGGTGCCTTCTCGCATGCAACTATTTAATGGAAAGGGTCGATGCCCAGGGTGCCGTTTCACTGTAGTGGTACACAGGGGCAGGCTGTTATTGTAATTGCCCCCACCCCTTCATACAGCGTTAACAACCCTTCCCAGACTCAAATGCATTTTGTTCTTCATTTCTTGCTGCACATTGTGTGTGTAATGTGCTAAAAAGCGTGCACTGTAAAAGAAATGAAGTCTGCTTAAAAACAAGCATTCAGTGTATCGCTGCCCCAGATACATATCGGTTTTGTTGCTTCTTTAGTTCCTCGTAAATGAAAAACACAACTTTATTGTACAGAATGGAAGTTGTATAGACTGCAGGTTTTATTACAAACAGTAGTTTGTGTTGTGACCCTACAGGCAATTGTTTTTTTGTGCTTTTTTTTTTATTTTTATAGTGCGAACTTGAACCGAGATCATTACAGCGCTTTACAAGAGGACATAGGCAGTTCAAGTGATTTTCCCAGAATCACAGGATGCCAAGTGAAGGCCGGGGTTGGAGCCTGCTTCCATCATTCCCAGGTCACCAGCACTAGTCGCCAGGCCACGTGTCCTCCATTAGTACGGAGTGCCGGATTTTAACAAAGGCTGATTACACGGACTGTTTCTATTGAATCATTTACTTCCAGGTGATGGAGTTCACGTCAGCGCCTCAGGTTCTTCCCTGGCATCACCCCCTGCGAAACCCTTTCCTTCTGGGTCATAGTGCACTTCTTCTCTGACCTGATCCCAGGCCACCCTCACAGTTGTTCAGTGCCCCCTGCTGTCCAGGCTGAGGAGGCCCCACGGTGTCCCACCAGAGGCCCCGATTGTGTTGGCCTTCCGAGGCCCAAGGACACTGTACAGCACATAGCTATCTGTAGCTATTATTTAGTTTTGAACAGCCCTGTAACTCTACCTTCAATAAGATTATTTAGACCACCTGGATGGGAGAATGGGTCCTGCTTAAGATGGTCCAAATGAAGAGGGCTGGCAGAGGCGCAGTGGCTTTAGAAAATTGTTAAACCGTGCCCTTTTTTCCGTATCGTCACACACATGGAGCTGGAGGTCGTCGAGTAATTGCTGTCTCCCCCTCACCCATTCAGGGAGGAGAGTCACTGTTCATAATCTGTGGTTGTAGGCCCCCCCCAGTATGTCCCAGTAGAGAGGACTGAGGCAGTGTAATTGTGTCATACTGTATTCAGCTCATTCTTCGCACCATATCTCATAAACGAGGCCTTGACAGATGTGGTGTAACGGCCAGAGCTGCCGACTTTGGAGCTGGGGAACTAGGTTCAAGTATCGGCGTCAGTGGACCTGGGGAACCAGGTTCGAGTATCGGTGTCGGCTTAACATCCTGTGATACTGGCAAATCACTTAATCTCCCCTACATCCCAAAAATAAATATGTCCTTGTGTAATGCATTTTGAACAGAATACAAGCAAAATTAATAAACACAAGGTACACATGTAGACATAACAGACCTATAAAAGACATAACCCAAGAAACAGGAAAACAGCAAAGAAAAAAATATATTAATACTATGATGCAATCACAAATATTACGTGATGACCGTGTGAGAAATGGCACACGTGAGACAGCTTCAAAAAGCAAACTTGGTATGGGGTGGGATGGTGAGGGATGAAGCAAAGCTGTGTAAAAAATGTTGCAATTGAATAACGCCCTCTATTATAAGCACTAAATATATTTTAAAAAACAAGCATTTGCAATGCAATAGGTCTCACATTACTAAAAGTTTGAGCTACTGGGATTGCAAATAATAATGCAACGCCAATAGCTCAAACTTTCAGTAGTGCGAGACCTATTGCATTGCAAATGCTTGTTTAAAAGTGGCTTTGGAAATAGATAACGGTAAAATAAAAATAGTATATAGCAAAGGAGGAGAAATCATCATTTTTATGGAATCCAAACGACCCCACAAAGATAAATATAAAGGATTCCATGAAGAGAGTAATTTATCAATTTTTACAAAGAGTGCTTTAAAATTAATATTAACTGAGTCTTGCACCAAATTAGTAAATCGAATACCTAAATATTTAATCTTAGAGGAAGACGCCCATTGAAAACCAGCATGAATGAATAATTGCTTACAAGTGTATTTATTTAACGGAAGAACATCTGTTTTATCTTTGTTAATTTTATAACTTGAAATCATAGAGAAAAGGTCTATTTCACTAAACAATGCAGGTAAGGATTTTTCCAGAGACGAGAGAAAAAGAATATCATGTGCGAACGCTACTAGTTTTAGCTGGTTATCACCGTAAGTGAAACCAGAGATGGATGTGTTAGAATAAATACGGGAGAGGAAGGGTTCAAGGGCAAGTACAAATAAGAAAAGGGAAAGAGGACAACCCTGATGAACAATACATTAAAGAGTAAAGTATGAAGATGCTGTCCCAATAACCGGATCAGACGCTCGTGGGCATTGATATAAAAGGGAAACGAGCAATTATTTTAGGATCAAAACCATACAAGGCTAAAGATTTCAACATAAACGTCCAATCGATCCGATCAAATGCTTTCTCTGCATCTATTGTTATTGCTGCAAGTGGAGTCTTAAGGAGAGGGGCTGTACTTAGAACATTAGAAAATAATCTAGTATTGGCAGACGCTAATCTACCTTTTATAATCCCCGATTGTTCCTTCCCAGTAAGATGTGGAAGAAACGTTTCTGAATGTGTTGCTAAGATTTTTGCGAAGATCTTCTAATCTACATTCACTAATGAGCTAGAACAGTAGTTTTTACATAATGTGGGGTCTTTTCCTTCTTTAAGCATTAGACAGATTATGGCTTCTTGAAAGGCACCTAACATAGAGCTTGAGCCAATAAAATGATTAAATAAGCAGGAATGAAAATGTTGGAGAAATGTAGAAAAATTATACTCTAAATTCATCTGGACCTGGTGTTTTTCCTTTTTTGAGCAAATGCAGAGCTTGGGAAATCTCATTCATAGTAAGGTCTTCTTCTGCTGAAGTAAAGTCTAATTACGAAATAGAATGCGGAGTCTGGTGTAAATATTCACCAATAATAGAATTTTGTGATGGAGTTTCAGAAGTATATAATGTTTTGTAATAATTGACATTTTTTTTAAAAATGGTATCATTTGTAGTTAAGGAAATACCATGTGAATCAATCAGCAAGTCTATCTCAATGCACTGTTTTTTCACTTCGAGAGGATTAGCCAGCAATGTACCTACTTTGTTTCTCCCACCATAATAACGGGCATTACTTCTTAACAAAATAGAAGATGCGTCATTATTGGAGAGAGTATTAAAATGTAATTTGGCATTAAGTAAATTGTGAAGATCAGCCTGTAATTTAGAAGAGAAAAATTTCTGTTACAAGATCTTAATGGAGGAAAGTAAAGATTTATATTCTTTATTCCGAATCTTCTTTTTCTTACATAAATAGTTTGCAATAAAGCCAAGAGCAGCGGCCTTAAACTAATCCCAAACCACAGGAGGAAGAGTGGTGGGAGATTCGTTAATTAAGAGAAGCTCATTAGTAAATGAGGTAAAAGACTTAGTAAATTGGGTGTCTTTTAATAATGAGTTATTAAATCTTCTCCTATAAGAGTCAGGTTGAGGGGGAACCAAATCCAAATCTGTAACTACCATGGCGTGATCTGAAAGCACAATGGGACTAATGAAAGAGTGTACTGAATGCTGTGCCAAGGGATTAGAAAGAAAAATATGGTCTAATCTTGTGAGGGTACCATGTGTAGCAGATTAAAAAGTGTAGCCACGGGAGGTGGGATTAGAGATTCTTCACGAGTCAATAAAATAAAAATTGGAAATAGTAGAGTGAAACTGCTTGTACATTTTATGATGGAAGAAATGAATCGATGATTGTCTATATAAGAACGGGTCCATAACTTGGTTATAACCCCCCCTAGAATAAAATTAGCTTCATTACCCTGTATGCATTTTTGAGCGATTTCTGGCCCAAAAAAAAGATGATCAGGTTGTGTTAGGGCATAAATATTCAATGCAGTTAAGGGAATATTAGTAATTAAATTTTCAAAATAATCCATTTGGCTGTCTCATCCTTGTCTTGGGACAATACAACAAGATGCAAGTTTATTTTATTTTTTACATAAAATAACACCATTATTTTTATTAATAGTTGGGGACACAAACATATGACCCACCTAACCATGTTTGAGAGCTTCAGATTTGTTTAGATGAGTTTCTGTGAGTAAAACTACATCCGTATATGATTTTGCTAAGTGGGATAATACTTTCTGTTGTTTAATAGGACTAATAAATCCTTTTACGTTCCATGAAATACTCTGAATTTTATAACAATGAGCAAAAAGGTAAACTTTGAGAACCAATATAAAATTAACAACTGCAGAACAAGAATATAGTAAAATAGGTGGAAAAAGAGAGATACGAGAAGGAATATAGAAAATAGCAGACAGGATACAGGAGAGAATGGGGTGTGAAGAGAAAAGGGAGAAAATAATTGAAAAAGAGACCAAGAAGAGAGAGTACATTAAAAGAAAAGACAACTGATAACACATACCTGAAGAAGTGGCAAAAAAAGGAAAGTGGGATGGTGAGAACACGGATGACGATGGCACATCCAACAGCGGAACATTCACCACACCATTGGAACGAAACATGAGATGTAGAGACAAACAGGGCAACAAATGTTGCGGATCTGTAAGGAAGCATGTAAAGAAAGTTAGCATATATCTCCCAGCAATTGTTATTACCTTGAAAAAGGACCAGCTCTGTCCCTGTTATCCATCAAATGAGCGTTAATAAATCTCTTCAGGCTGTTCATATGAGGTGGTTTTATTTTGGTATGTGACCTTAAAAAAACATGGACCCATAGTTCGTAAAGCCGGGTGAAGATTGAGAAATTCTTTCCTTCTGTTGGCTGTGGCATTGCAGAAATCTTGAGCAATAAAAATCTTTTTGCCTGACCATGCATGTCTTTTAGTCTTAGCTGCATTAAGAACTTTTAGAAGGTCTGTAAACTCCAAAAAGAAGAGAATCCCTCCTCTCGGTTTAGAAGTTGATATCGAATTAGATTAACGTGGGCCCAGTCTGTGAGCTAGTTGTGTACTAAGACTAGTAGAAGGATTGAAGTCCAATAATTGTGGAAGAAAAGACACAAAGAATGAGACTGGGCCATCACCTTCTGTGCCTTCAGGAAGACCATACAGGCATAGATTGTTATGTCTTTTCCTGTCTTCAAGTCTTTCGAGTGTTTCTTTAACTGAAAAACTTCCTTCTCCAAACTTGCACTTTTATCAGTCTCATCATGCATTCATAAACCTGTTGTTCCACTGATGATATTTGTATCTCCATTTATCATCAAGGTGCTGTATACATTTATTGGTTTCCTCTACAAAGGGTCGACGAGCTCGAATTTCTTCCAGCAAGATAACATAACATGCGTATTTGTAAAGCACACGTTCACCCCTAACAGGGTATCTTGGTGCTGAATTACAGATGTTTATTGTTACCCTACTCAATGGTACTCATTTTATCGACCTCAGATGGATGAAAGGCTGAGTGAACCTGCCAGGATGTGAACCTGTGACCATGAGGTCGAACACAGGCCCCTGCAGTGGATGCATTAGTCCACTGAGCCACCAGTCCTGGCAGATCTCCATTGATACGAGACGGTGACTTTTCCGGTGAAGGAGGATCTTGGTTAAGGCTTTTATTTGCATGGGAGGGTGATTGAACCTTTACTAAGGAGTTCGACAAAGCAGATTCTGCCATTATGGTGGTAGAAATAGGTTTATCCATCAACAGACCGCTATCAGGAGAAAAGGCTGTTGATTTGAAGGACAAATGCACTTTAAATGTGGTATTAAGATGAGGTTTCTTAAGCCTATCCTTACAATATTTGGATACACAGTAGACAACAGTTTGCTAAAAAATAAACTTCAAACTAGTTCCAAAATACCTTTGTCTGCAGAGGAACAGCAGTAATAAACTGTATCATGGGTGCTCCACCATTCCCTTGTAAATATGCCCCCCAGTGCTCCAATAATAAGAAAGGTCCGGATTAAATGCTTATTGTTGATAAGGGAAGCGTTTTACAATATGGCAGATGCAAGTATCTCGCAGGAGTGCTGACGTGAAGTAAAACAAGGGAGAAGCTTCACATGTGCAATTGCTCTCAATCTATACTCCTGGCAATTCAGTGAGAGTGAATCTCAAGTCCCATGTTCGAAGATGCTGCAAGTTGCAAAAAAAATGCAGTGAAGTTCTGAGGTGGGGCGTAGCTCCCGGGTTCAGCAGCCATTTTAGGTGGCGCTCAAACCACGCCCCCAATGGTATGATTTTTAATCTGGGTCATTTCCAGCACTCGTATCTAGGTTTTAGACTTCAGGGAAGGGGTTATGTTATCAAAACACTTGAGACCAGTACTTAATTTGAACCAATGGTTGTTGGTGGGGGCTGCCAGCACTCATTTTGGGGGACTGGCACTTATTTTTCTTCATCTAACATTTCCCAAAAGCAAGAGAGGTAAAAAGCACAACAGAGAAAGAATGAGAAAGAAAAAGGCAGCAAAGCTGTCAGCACCAGCATTTATACTTCAACAAGTTAGGCATTGCTTGACACCATGTAGGTCTTGACCCTTTGAAGCTTTTTTTCTTGGGACATGTGCCTCGGAATTGTAATACCCAAAGTGAACACATACTACTAAAAGATGTTATGGGCAGAATTCAGTAAATGGAGCTCGGAAGCCTCCAGTGTTGGTAAGTACGATTAGTGACCCTATTATTCCTGGTAAGAAAAAGAAAACAAAGGACCTCAAATTAACGCATCCTTATTCAGCAGGCAGTGGTGGCCCCTTGAGGCAAGCAAGGAGAAAAGTAGGACAGGGAAGCATTATGACCTAATAACATGATCATGGTTTTGGGAGTGTTGAGAATAGGCTTATTCTACTGCATCCGCACTCTGGCCTGTTTTTTGAAGCTCAGCTTTTTTGGCACTGAAACTAGGAAGGAAAGCTTGTTAAATAGCAGATGATATTACACAAAACAGCACACAGAAATTAAAAGAAATACACTCTTCCAGGGAGAGTTCATATGATTGGATTCATATATGACTCGAAGTGGAGTGCACATGGCAGGTTTGTGTGTACCATGCATGTCATTCAGGTGGGACGGGCAACATGTCCACGAGGAAGGGGACATGCAAAAACTAGAATAGACTGTGGCAAAGGGGGCTGTGTGTGAAGCGTGCATGCCTTCAGTGCCAGCAACACCACATCCTACTGCCTGAACATGATTTTTCATAGTCCTTTTCAATCATACACTCTTCAGACCTTTAAACACAATGTAATAAACTCTAGCAATAAAGCATTACGTAAACTATTTTCTTATGATTCTGTTCAGCAAAAATTATGTGATTTATATATTGAGCTACTAACTTTTATTGGACCCTTTGGTTGAGGTGTTAGGAAGGGAAACTGCTACCTCTTAAATTTTTCTTATCAGACGTATAAGCTCAGGGTATGTACAGTGCCAATGACTACCAGAGAGATTCGACTCTTCTTAATCATGTGGTCTTTATTTTTAATCTCTGTAGGTCCGTACAATATTCTGAACTGTAGTCTGAATTTAGTCACGAGAAGGTTTTATACTTGATTCAGCCGCTTTGATTTATTAAATAATGCATGAAAATTGTATTGTCTGTTGAAAAACAATTAACAGGGACTGACTTTACCTGTATTTTTTATTTATATGTGCTCTAGAAGTAGAATTTTTTAGGGTAATTGCAATAATTTGGCATGGTTTTATATTGAGTACCTCTAGCGCTAAGAAAATATTTGCAGTTCTATAGGCCCGTCACTAATCTATGGCCTTTCCAACTTTCTAGAAAAAAATTATATTTTCTGTATCTCATCTGTTATAACAATTATTTGATTTCTGGTGGTGTTGAGGGTGGTCAGGTTGTTGCATTGCATGAGCATCACACACTTACACTGCTAA
This sequence comes from Calotriton arnoldi, assembly GCA_963921515.1. Lineage (NCBI taxonomy): Eukaryota > Metazoa > Chordata > Amphibia > Caudata > Salamandridae > Calotriton > Calotriton arnoldi. The sequence goes on along the minus strand of CAWUFW010004226.1, from coordinate 441,725 downwards.
ATTGCGTGGGGCACAGAAGGGCATCATTTTTAATATTTTCTTTGTGCTACATGTGTTAAATTGGTCAGGATGTCTTTCACCTTCTGGGTGTTTTGGATTGCAAAATTCAACCCCTTTATCAAAATGGTTTATTCTCTTCTCTCTTGAGTGGCTTAGTAATGCCATACATCCCCACAGTCTTGCTCACAGCAGTAGCAAGGTGGAATCATTTAGGACCAGATTTACTGTTTGAGGCATTGTTCTCTATCCATCAGGGTGGCAGAGGACATTTGGTCCACCACCCTGACGAACTACTGTCTGCCAAATGTATAGATCCCTGCTGACCAGTGGTCATAGCTGTACCTTGATAGGAACTGCCCTCGTGGTGGTTCCTGTCAAGTTACAAAAATTTGGGTGGACATCCACCATCCGTCAAACTTTTAATATTTTCTTTTTTTTTTTTTAAACTCCTAAAGTGGGAGTTGTGAATGGAATAAAACCAATGACTCCACACCCAGGACATTTTCACCCAGAGTGTGGGGGGAGGGGGTCAATATTTCATCTTTTTCTGTCCCTCACCAACATGTCTTTTTCCTGGAGGTGACAGAAAAAAAGGCATCAGACCGTCCACTCTAAGTAGAGTGGGCAGTGTCCGGCTGTACTCCGACAATCATACCCCTCCCCCCCCCCCCCCGGTTGGGTCATCGGAGGTAGCTTTTCGTCAACGAAAAGAAAATGGTCCACGCTTCTCTAAATGAGGAGGGTGGAACATCAGTTTGATGGACAGGATACTCTGTCACATTTGTGTCAGAGTGCCTAGTCCACCAAACTCTAAACCAAGCTCTTAATCTCCCTTTGCTTCATTTTCCTTGTCGGTAAAATGTTACAATTATTGGCAGCAGAATGAGTAAAGTAATACAGCAGAATGAGTAAAGTAATACAGCAGAATGGTCTTTTTTTTGCATGTCTTCCTAAACCCTATATGTTATTACATAATACTTTTAGTGCAGTCTACCGGAGGTGAAAATTTCTTAACCAGTTTCCAAAAAGTCTGGAGGTTGGTTTGCCTCTTTAAGAGGTGCATTTGTAGTTTCTAATTAGCAGGAAACTGAAGGTGTGGGCTGGATGGAAGTTGCACCTAATGTAGTGCGATGTTTCCTTTTTTATCTTGAAATATCTATTAATAAGCACACAGACGCATGAAAGTTGGCCTCATTTTATGTTTGCAGCCCAGAGCTCCACGGTGTGAAGCTTTGCTTTATCGTATACAATGTGTGAAATTTCAATTCGAATTCACTAATGAATTATAAAGAATAGAATAGCACTTAGAATGTACAAATCATTTCTTTGCTATTTGGAACTACAATTTTCTGTTCCTCTAATAAAGCAGAAAACTGAATGCCCAAATAAGTTATCCCTATTTCAGAATTTTTATTGTCCGTTTAAAGTGTGGATATTTCTCCTTCAGCAATTCCCCTTTAACCACATTAATCCCTATGGTGTGGGTTAGTCACATTTCTTACTAAATTTCACTGGTGTTCTTACAGATGTCTTGATTAAATTACTCCGGAAACTGGGTAGCTGTGGAGTCACTAGACACTTGCAATGGAAGTCATTTGTATGATTATTTTTTTTAATGCCAAATATTTTCCTTGCACAACACTCCTGTTAGTCTAATAAAACGCTCAAATCGCTTCCCAAGAAACATTAATCTACATCTGAATAATAACATACATAACAACATTGTCTTTTATATCAGTTTATATTTGGGGACTCAGTGCAACTGTTTCAAGGAAGTTCTTTGTATGATCTCTAACTCAAACCCATGTCTTCCATTCTGCAATTCACTTTCTGGGTATCTGTGACTGATCCTTAGCTCCATAGCTGATCCAAACTTTAGCTGTAACTTATGTTCAAAGTAAGAGATGAGCGAGCACCTCACTCATAATACTGCACCTCTAACTAACACTTCTTCAAACACCTGTATATTCTAGTCAAGACTCGGTGTGGGTGTAAAGTTCCGCTCCTTTCGCTGAGTTTGCAGAGTTTTGCCCACTCCATGCTCTGTGTAGAGCTTAGAGTTCCAAAAATCTCCACTGAGAGGAGTTTTTCCTCTTGCGCGGCTCACCAACGTTAAGTTGGCAAGCGCGAGTGAGGAAAATCGTACGCTAGACCCCCTCCCAGCGAGATTTTTCAATGCAGTCGGTCGCAGCAGGTCGCTACCGCTCATGTTGAGAAACCTGCCGCTCACATTGAGGAAGCTGACGCTAGAGTAGAACATCTACTTGAGTGGCAGAAAAAAGCAGCGCCCTCTTGCGCGGTTCGTGGTGACCTTCGCGCTGTAAAATACAGCGTGGGACAAACTCCCGGGGCTAAAAATCAGCGTGAGGAACGCGACTTACCTTAGTCCGGCACTTGCAGAACTCCGCGGAGCGTGGTGCCGTTTTTGTGGCAGTTCGCGGAGTTCCACGTAGGTGAACTCTGCAAACTCCGCCCAGGCCTAGTCAAGACTAATAATGAATAGTCACTTTTTAATTCCCATTTGCATGTCATTCATTACTAATTGTTTGCTGAGTTGAAGAGCTTCTACCTTTTAGTCATTCACTTCAAAGTGCATTATTTCAAAAATATTTTTCACAGTTTTCATGATCTCATAAACCTATTCATTTATTGCTATTGATCAAATTTAACTTCTACTTTGTTTTGATAATTTTTATCGGTATGCCTTCTACTTCCGTTGAATTATTATTTTTCTGTTTTAGTGATTAGGTCTATGTTAAAAGCTTGTGACTGTCATTTTAGCATTGTATTCATATTTATACGGCATTCTTCTATCATAAGGTAAACTTTACATTTTACACATTCCTGATTGACATACTGAACTAAACACTGCTTACCACACCCTTGACTTTGCTGCAAAGCCATGTTCTTTTACACCCCTTACCACAAACCTGCCCATTAGGGAAGTCAACCCTTATTTGTTTAAGCAGCACTGATCTGAAACGACCAACCTTCCTAAATCTGTATACTAGAAATTTCCAGCAAATGGATTAAAACACTTTGCCCTGATTACGATGCTGGTCGGAGTTGCCTCATCGTTGTGGATGGGGAACCGACTGACCTCAGGTCGGCGGTTTCGACACCGCAATTAGGTTGCGACCGCACGTGGTGCGGTTGCAAACTTCAATTTTTCAATGGGAGCTTGTGCGAAAAATTGAAGTTTTGACACATTCCTGCACCGTGTGGCAGGCACCTCACAGTGCCTGTCACACGGTGCAGGGATGTGGTGCCCACCCAGGGCCACATGCGGAGGGCCAGTGGGGAAGGAGGCCCTGCTAGGGGCCCCCAAAGACACGAGTCTGATTCCCCAGCCGGGTTTAAACTCCGACCGTCATTGTAATTCGGCGGTCGGAGTTTAAATTTACAATGTTGGTCGGAAAGATTCCAACCAGCGGCTTTCTGACCGACATTGGAATTAGGCCCTTGGTAGTTATACCCATAGGCACGCACCATTATTGTTCCTACATAACATTTTTTTAACTAAGATTATTTGAGTGGTAGTATTATTCTACTAAATGCACAGCACATTAACTCAAGCCGTAGTTTTATTACATATGATACTTTATAATGTTGCTTTTATGATTACAAATATCAGTCACTCAAGTGGCCAGGTGCAATTGTTCCTCTTACACAATTATTCCTTGCATTTTGAAGTCCTTCTGCTAAAGAAAAGTTGCCATGCTAAACGGCAGTGCCCATCAGAGACATAATTAGCCATGTTGCAACAGTAAATTGAATGGAACCCACTGAGAATATTAGGTTAGAATACAGTGGTGCTAATTACTTTGTAATTAGAAAGTGCACCTTTTTGAAGATACTGTGTTGGGAAGGAAAAAAAAGCTACACTAAATTGGGCAAGCAGTAGCTCTGTTTTACCCTCCTTAGAATCGTCCTGTATATGTGAAAAGACAAACCATTTTCTTATTGGTTGTCAGCCTCCTGCATTTGACATTTGTGAATTTTAAGTATATTAGACGAAAATGGATCCCTGTTTATTACAAAAAACGAATAACTCCTCATATTTAGAACAACAATTTCTCTTTTCTCCTCATCTTGACACAATGCATTGTATATTCACAATCACATAGAATGATGTTTGAACAAAGCTATTTTGTAGCATAAATAACCTGATTCTTATGGAACTACTGTACATTTTCAATTACAAATTTTAGAGAAAGCAATCCATTTTCAACTGCAGGTACCCATTGAGGAACATGGTGTTCTGGATTTCGATAATCTAGTTCTTGTCCCAATTGATATACGGCAACAACCCTTCTAGGTGCGCTACACAATCTACTGTGAATAGCAGTTGGGGAGACACGGACCTTCTTATGCTAGTATGTCTATACCATGGACCAACTTGGGCTTTTAAAACATCTTACCAAGTTGGCCAGGGTATTAAAGGCTGCAAAACAGAGGATTGGCCTACCGCTGTCTTATCAGATATCTTTCACGATTCTCGGAGTGATTTTTTTTTAGGTCACTAATAGTATTGGTGCATATTAATCAAGCAGTATAATTTGGTAACTACTAGTTAAAACTTTTCAGATGGATTTACCATATTCTTTCAGAGGACCATTGTGCTATGATTTCCAGGACAATTTTTGTATCTACAATGGACTATAATAATGTGTTGTAATCGGATAATGTCACCAGGTTGAGTAGCTGTACGTTTTGAAACTTTGTCTCTGGCTTAGTAACAACTCTATCTGACAATGTTATATTTCACAAGCATGTTACATTGGTTACCCATTAAAGTATGCTTTCAGTTCAAGGTATTGGCTTAAGTTCACAGACTGTCCGCACCCTAGATACATTATATTGATCATTTTGGGGATTACAGGCATCTACTTGTCGTGGGTGACTCTACAAATCACAAAGACAAAATACGAAATTTATGAAGAATGAAGAAACGGAGATATCAGATGATACTCATGGATATGGCGTGACGCATGTGTTTGCAGCTTTTCCCCTTTCTGTATCCCCAGATAAATTTGTGTGTATAGGTCTGGCTATCATTATTGAACATCTGTATGCTGGGCATGCTCTCTGAGACAACATCAAAGATGCATGTTTGGGTCCAAAATCCCTTTATAATATGACACTTAACACACAAAATGAGCTTGACAGGATGTAACCTCTGTCTCAAGGCACAATGGTCTCCATTATCTTTCACTCATGGATGTCTTCCTCTCTTAAAACCATCATGGAGTATACAGGCTGAGCCATTTGGAGGCTGTTCCACGAGAAAGGCTGAGAAATAAGGTTTGAAAAAAGTCTGGTGTACTTTCTATAGGAAGCCATGGAACCTAAAATTTAGTCTGGGCTTTTTCTACCCTATGAAGCAAAGTCCTTCATGACACACTTGGAATTCATCCAGGCTTTGGTCTCTGCCCGAGTAGATTCTAGTACTACTTCGTCTTTGCCCCAGAAGTGAGTGTCTATGTGGCAGGGGTGAACTTAAGATGGTGGAGTTAGCACTGTTCCCACTCCTGTGGCTCACACTGCTTCCTGAGATTGCTTCAAGCTTCTCATAATAATTCACTAGGTGTTTCTGTTTGCCGTTAACATTTTAAAACGCTGTCAGTTTGGCAAATATTCATATACAAAATTCCGAACACTAGTGTGTTTTCTCTTCCTTTGGGAAACTTAAATGTTCAGCTTGAAAACTGATTCTGCAGCATGGTGAACCATTTCGAAGGTCTTTGTAACAGATTGTAGTAGAAAGCTTTCCACCAAGCATTGGTGATTATAGGAATCGAACAACAGATACAGCGAGAGGACTCTAAAAGTAATTAAGGAGATTGGGTTTATTAAAATATTATCAATTTGAGCCTTGTATAAAAAGGACAGCATCCAGACAAAGTGTTAAAAAACATCAAGCAAACAAAAATATATACTGATGAATATGTGTAAACTCAGCATTGTATTTTGAAAAGATACTAAGCTAAGCTTGCAGTTGAATGGCTGGAAAAAACGAATGAATTCATGAAATGGCTACATAAAAATTGTGCTAAAGAAAACCACCAACAGCCCCACCTTATCCACCCACATTACTACTTATTGTAGCAGCAGGAGCCATTGCTTAAATCTCTGATTTCACCTTAACTCTGATCTCGTTTGTAAATGAAAAGGGGTGTGCCAAACTAAGTATCCTTGCACTTATTGTATCCATATCTACTTGACCTTCTCGGGTGGTAGAAGCATTGAACATGGCAGCTACTACAAATGTTTGACTCTTTTGTTTTCATTGGTGGATACCATTCTAAATGGGAGTCGCAGTATATTTAAATTATATGACATGCGCGTTCACAAACTGGCATCATAGGTAAAATGATAGTTGTTGGCTTGTGGGTCTATTTTGTGGCAGAAACTGCTACTAACACACACACTTGGCCTTTTATGGCACCAATGTTATGATAACTAGACTCTTCCAGGCTGTTAATAGGTGCTGACTTGAACTCCGAGCCCGTGTTGTGAAGTACTGCTCGGTATTGAGGCTCACTCCAGCATTCGCTCACGAGTATATTTCCTACAATTTAAACTCATTAAAATTAAATCTTTGCCATTCAAAAAAAGGTTAACATGCTTAAAAATAGTTGTGCGAGTATGTTGTCCAGTGTCGTCATACATTGTACTTATGCATTTCCTTTTTCTAACATCCGATTTATTCAAAGCCATGTGAAAAAGAAAGGGGTACATTAGGCACATCCTCCTCTCCTGGAGGCGGGTACTCATAGTTATTTTTAGTATTCTGCACTGTAGACTCGAACAGTTGACTCTGTGCAGCCTTTGACCTACAGCTGATAAGTTCTTACCTCAAGCATTAAAGCATGCGCAGTGACGAGCCCATGACTCTCTCCCTGAATGAACTCTGAAAGCGCCCGCCGCCTTGTGTGTAGACATCACGTCGTGGCTCGAGACATCCTTCAATAGTGAGGGAGTTCGATGGGAAACCCCCTGCAGAAAGAAACGCGAGTATTAGATTTATAGGACCTGTTCAATGCAGTGATAGAACCTTGAGGTGGAATGTATAATAATACCTGTGTGCTTCGTGGAAAATCATGAACCATTTCATTCCCGGAGTAATTCTTCAGTGTACGTATTACCACCAAAGTAAACTACTGCTGTGGATGTACTCTTAACTGCTATTTGGTTGGCCGTCACAACAAAATTACTTAGCTCTTCTTTTGTAGACTCTCTTCATAGACGGCTGCATGGAGTGAGCCTATTATCGTCACCCGTAAATAAGGTTTTCAATATCAGTGGAGCGTGCTTCAGATTGTCGCTAGTGCACTTGACTATTTGTCGGCGTGTTTCCATGTTGTGGTTTGGGTAGCTTTTGTTGACTGTAACCAAGGGGATCTTCCTTGGTCTGGAAAAGCAAGCATATGATCTACTTAGCTTGGTTCCTCCTCTAAGTCACAAATGTGTACCGTGGGGGGGCGAGGGAGTGACTGTTTGCCATGTGAAGGCTTTTCATGCCTTGTTGCAAAATGTAAATTATATGTTAGAGCACACATTTCTATTTCCTCTGTGATTATGTGAGATAGGCAGTCGGTCTGCTCAAAGGGATGTGACAACTTTTTATGCCTGCTTTTATTTATGCACTTTGATACCTTCGCCTGCATGAGATGTTCCATTTTACATTTAGTTTACCCCTAATTTATTTGTAATTATCAAAATTTTACTACATGATTGTGTTAAATCTATTTCAAGCAGCTTCCATTAAAGCCAGGTGTAAGAGAAAAGACCATAAGATGGTGGTTCAAGCAACAAGCTTCAAAGGTAATCATTGGGTCAGTGTACCCGACCTACTATCTTTTCCTACCAGGTGAAGAACGTCTTCTCTTTCTTTGCGTGTCTTAGTACCGACAAGTAAAGAAGAGTAAGATGTAGAGAAAATGGTACACACAACGGTCAGTTGTGCCATGACCAGGAATTTTTGGGTCCGGGTTGCTGTGTTATAATGATTAAGAAAAATTATGCACATACCCACCCATTATGGCCACTTTAAAGTCCATCAATTGGGTTGTCAAATGAATGAGGCGAAACAAAGGTGCACAGGGAAGCCGAAAGTTGAACTATATTTCTTTAAAGTTTGGAGTAAATAACACTGCATGTTATAACACTGCATAAAGAAAGACTATTTCATGGTGAGGGTGTATAAAGAATAGCATTGTATCCTCATACAAATTCCATGCCTCATTGTCCAATAGAGAGGCCAAAAAAGAATTGAAATGCATTTTATAATTAAGGCCTACTCTTACTAGCCTACTTTCGTAATGCATGTATGAGAAAGAATACATGATTTTACTGAAAAACTAGTTGAAAACAATTAGAATTGATGTACAAGAAACAATTGTTTGGTACACATGCCACAATGTCATGGTGTTCAGCTAGGATCTGAAGGTGATCACGCAGGGCATTTCGGTGGCTACACCTCTGACGAATAGAAATGTATGTCCTAAAAGCATGTTAATTTCTCGTAAATAAAATATTTTTTATGTACCTGTGCCTCCCATCATTTACTTATATTTCCAGAGCTAACTATGGACGTGATTAGGCACTTGTAGAATTGCTTGTCCTCAATAAAGTATAACCATTTAGGGATACTGTTTGTTATCTGCAATCACTGAAGTAGCCAAGAGAGGCAGAGGTGTGTGTCCCATGTATTATGAATAGCTTTGTGTCGCAAGTTGCATTCCTGGACTGACATTTAATGGACAGCACTTCCAGTTGGTATGTAAACAGCTTGGGGCCTGGGTCTTAATGAGTAATACCTGGTGAATGTGGAGTAACAATAGGTTGGGATAGGACTCGATATCTATGGGCAGGTGAAAGAAATGTCAATAGATATAGAGGTGAAAATGTCATGTTGGTCATTTGGTTCAGAGATGCCCGTCCGGCTTTGTGATCGAATTTATCAAGGAGGCTCTTTCTTGTCCATGGCAAATTAGGCTCATTTTGAGGCTGTCCCTGCTGTCGGCACCAAGAAAAACCACTGGCCTTGAGTACTTAAATCATCAATACTAGAATAGTGTTCCCTTGCATAAAAAAACATTAATCACAATACAAGAGAGCAATAGATTATAACTGTTCTTTGTGGCACAGTAACTGGTGGCCATGCAAATCTTAGGAAGCTTGCGTTACTATGGGATGCTGACACAACTACCAATACCCCATCAGTGCTTGTTGCCTCACTATTTTCTGTTCTCCCACTCCTTTGAAATGAGAGCCAATGAACCCACTTGCCCTAGGGACCTAGCCAGCTGATACAAAGTTTTATTTTACAAGTTTGGATAACTCTTGCGGCACTGGTGGAATTTAAGCTTGCCATCAAAATGTAGGGTTCCCCATGCTTTATGAGCTTATGCATTTTGGATCTGGCTTGACAGCGTCGCTGACAGGAAAGTCTATTGTTACTAATTCTTTTAAAATATACATTGAGTAGGCTCTGGTCAAAAGAGTATTTCTCTCTCACCTCATGCTATTGGCACTTTGGTATATCATTCATTCTCCTATGGAGTGCCTTATTGCAATGCAAGAGGGCACTACATTACATCTCAAAAGTACTCCGACTCATCACGCATTGAATTTTTTATTTCATAGACACATTGAATAGTTAAAGCAATCGTTTTTTTGTTTATCACAGCAGATAGCTTTTATTAATGTTTAGATAGAGTTAAAATGCAACCTAGAGCTATTGGCTTTGCAAGTGCTTGTTTTCTTGCATAGGGTGACAAGTGTTCTAATATTTTGGATTCACTGACAATATAATCTCACATTGCTACTGAATTCTATGATTGTGTACATATAACAAAGCAAACACAAGGAGATGATGGACGGAGCGCTGAAACTTTTCAGACACTCACCCCCCAGTCACAGATCTGGGTTGAATCCATCATTGTTCTTTAGCTCACTTCGCCACCCCAGTTCAGACCCAGCCAAATGCAAATCAGTCTTGACCCTGTTCCTCATGGGAACAGTCCAGCCCTAACTGCCAGGCCTTCCCTGGACAGGAAACAAGCATCCTGGGACCGGTTTTGGGGTAACACCCCCTCATCAGCCAGGCTAGTTTGAATCCAGTGGCAAAGTGAGCAAGGGGCCCACATCTGGGCATACCCTGACACCTTGGGGTGTACAAAGCAAACCCAAGGAGATGATGGACAGAGCGCTGAAACTTTTCAGACACTGACTCCCAGATCTATAAATGGGGGGAGATGAGTGTCTGAAAAGTTTCAGCGCTCCGTCCATCATCTCCTTGTGTTTGCTGTGTACATATAACATCTAACTTGGAAAGGCATCATCATTGATTACATCAACAACTAAGTTAATGTAACATGCACATCCTACTACAGGAGGATGCCCTGTTACAAACAGAAAGAGGCTACTTTGAGTGAGCACATCTTGAAGCATGAATGAAATATGTTTGGTACTAATTGACACTTACCTGGCCTAATCCTCTCAAACCTTCGCTCTGTCTTCATCTCACCTTCTCTCCCCATCCTTAGAATTCAATATATACCTTTAGTAAGTGAGATCTATGATGGAAAAATTGGGTCACAGGGTTGTTGATAGGAGTGTGAACTTCTATTCTGTTGACAAGGGCTTACAAAGGTGACTAAATGTGCAAAAGTGTGTCGCCTTTGGGAAACATTGCATCTGAATGAAATTTACCTAACAAAACGAACAAAAAAATTCTACATGAAAATTCTTGAGCAAACACAGGATTTTTCACCTGCTATCTTGTTCTTTTTAAAGAGCACTATGTTGAGGAAGTAAACTTATTGTTGATGCATCCCAATTTTGCAACTTCTCACAGCTGTAGTTCTAGTGAGTATCCAAAGAAAATATCCTGTGGAGAAGGCTACATGGCTGCCTGGTTTGTTTCTTCTTTTACTGGGTTTTCTCGGACGCCTTTTAGCCCCCCATCCCATTGTTCATGGGCCACTTGCTCTTTCATCCTTCCCCTCCTCTGCTCCACCATCCTTCCCCTCCTCTGCTCCACCATCCTTCCCCTCCTCTGCTCCACCATCCTTCCCCTCCTCTGCTCCACCATCCCTCCCCTCCTCTGCTCCACGATGCTACCCGCCACACTCCCCATCCAAAGCTGATTTTTCAAAAAATAATAGTAATTGTTTTTTTTTTTTCTTTTTAAACCAAGGCCTGGCCAAGTGAGCTGATCCCCATTTTATTTCCTTTGGGCAATCTGTTTCAGCTTTTTTATCCTTTTAATCTAGTGTTCTAATACTGCCAGCCACCATGTTAGATTGGTAATTTAAAAAATGCCACCTGTATTATGAAGCAAGACACACACGTGTGCACATGCCGCATATATGCATGTGTCATGACAAATGTGTGCAAAGCAATAGCCAAAGATTTCCTGCCATGCAAGTGCATTAGCATCTTGACTTGTACACACATGCAGTTGGAAACAAGCACTGGAAAAGCCAAATAACTGCATTTTACAGCAGAGACCTATTGGCTTTGCCAGCTCTTGTTGATTACTATTATGTATGTAACAAATGTGAAATCACAAATCATGGTTTATTCTCAAATCGGAACTGTTTTTCATGTGCTCCTCCTCTTGTATTTGCTGGTCCTCGTACTAGCTACTTTTTATGTTACGTAACTACTTTTTTCATTTTTTTAAATGTTTAAGTCATTTATTGGTCTGTGGTACTTAACCCTCATTTTGTGTTTTCTTTCTGTATGTGTCTTGGCTGAAAATGCCTGCTACTGTTTTCCCCTGCATTTTTTTGCATTCTTGGATGACTTTGATTTGGTGATGCGGGCAAGCAGTTTCTTCCATTAGGCGATCCTTAGTAAAAGGCGTAGCGTAAAATGATTTCTCCAATATCCCCCAACCCCAAAGAATGTGGTAAGGGGCACCTGAGACTTCCAAATCTCATCGCTATTGATATACTTCCAGCTGAATGGGGGAGAGGGTGGGTGGTGCTGAAGGCGGGACCCCTGCATCACAGAGGCTGCAGGTGCCTGTTCAGTCCCTGATCCTGAGAGAGATAGAGCATTCCGCTATAGAAGATCTCTGAAGCTCAAATTCCTTGCAGTGGAAGCAGAACAGCTGATATCAGAACATCAGTGAGGGAAAGGATGTTTTTCTTAATACTTCCTGGCCAAGACGAAGCTATTTCTTTGAGCAGTCCTAGACCTTCACTTGAGCCAGTGGCTTTCCCCAAAATATTCATGTAGAATCGGACTTGGTCAAAACAGATAGAAAAGGCATTCACATCAGTGAGTCTGTCCCATTCCTGGTTTCAGTTGTACGTGTGTATCCTTTTTGGATTTTTTTTGTTGTTGTTGCTAGGATTGTTATCCGCCCTGAGGGCATGTGTACTCGGACCAGGCTTTAGGCGGCTTGTGGATGCCCTCTCTATTTTATAATAGCTCAGCAGCAATTATTCTGCTGGACCTCAGTGCCGCCTTCGACACTGTTGATCATAACATCTTGCTGGAGCGATTAAAAAATCTTGGAGTAACACACCGGGCTCTCACATGGATCCAGTCCTTCTTAAAGGACCGTTTTTCCAGGTTTTCGAGGTACCTCTGCATCAAATCGATGGCCTCTTAGCTGTGGGGTTCCCCAGGGTTCCTCCCTGAGCCCCACGCTCTTTAACTACTTACATGGCAACTCTGGCAGAGATAGTACGTCCATTCGGCATAAAAATTATTACCTACGCAGATGATACCCAACTGGTTGTGGCACTAAACCACCCGGAGGGTTCATCTTGCGCCCTAGGCAATTGCCTAGAGGCGGTAGCCGAATGGATGGACCTATCTCACCTTAAGTTAAACGGGGACAAAACGGAATTGATGTTCCTGGGCAAAGCTCCATCTCCTTCCCGGCATTCTCATGGCCCATTTGTCTCGGCACTATGCCTGCTCCAAAGCACCAGATTAAGAGCTTAGGCATGTGGCTTGATAGCTCCTAAATTTTAATCATCAGGCCACTATGCTCTCAGCTACATGTTTCGGCCTGATGAGGATGTTAAGGAAAATTCTCCCTTTGCTCCCTTTTCAGGCGCGAAGGATTATGGTGCAAGCCCTCATTTTGTCCCGCCTGGACTATGGAAACGCCTTGTATTTGGGCGCCCCCAGGCTACCACTCAAAAATTACAAGTGATCCAGAATTGCGCAGCTCGTTTACTTCTCCAGATTCCTCGGAGACAATCAGCAAAACCCGCAATAAGGAAACTGCATTGGCTCCCAGTCAAGTCCCGAATACAATTTAAGGCTATGTGTCTGGCTCACAAAGCCATCTGGAAGACTGGCCCTGCCATTATCCATCCCCTCGTCACTCCTTACCATCCTCCAAGGAGTCTTCGTTCCAGCTCCGCTTTCCTTGCTACTACAAGGAAAGTACGTAGATCCAGATGGGGCGGTCGCTCCTTTTCACTCAATGCTGCGAATCTTTGGAATTCTCTTCCTTCTGCTCTTCGAGGGGAATCCAACATGCAGTCCTTCCGTAAACTCCTTAAGACCTACCTCTTTGGTACCACTTACTAAGCTGTCATGACTCTGTCTGCCCTGTCCTAAGCGCTACGAGGCCTCAGGGTAGTAACGCGCTATATAAATCCAATTTCATTCATTCATTCATAATGTTACTTTATTCAAAGCTCTATTCACGGAGTATTTATATTGTAGTAGACCAATCTTAAAGAGACAGTGCTATATATAGAACAATGCTTCTCTGGACTGCCTACAGGATGTAGAGGGGGTGGGAACATGTCATTGGGACTGTCTTAGCACGCTGTATGGTTGGTATTTACATAACAAATATCTACACCAAATAATACATTGCACAATTAGACATTTACATGTGGGCACACGTCGAAATAATTGATTTTCCTAGAATCACACAAAGTTTTGGTTTCAACCCTTGGTACATGTTCTGACGATTAAATATTTTGTTGTTTTCCGTTTTACAAATGGCCTCTTTTTAAATTAATCTTCTGTATTTCGCCTAACTTTTGCATTTTATACATTATACATATCACCTTTGTTCAAAAACATACAGGTAGATTGGCATCTTTTTGCTGAGTGAGCCCCTCTTTTTGGTGTTGCCCTGGCACTTGTTCTAAGCATTAATCGAAAAGCTGTATTAGGGAATGCTTTGTCAATTGCCAAAAAAAGTAATTTCTTGGCTTACACATGCTACAAAATATCAACTTGTATACGACTGCAAATATCACATGAAACAACCTACCCCTGCCCACAGAAACATCCCAGTTAGAATGGTCACAAAATATTCTCAAATGCGAGTACAGGAAAACACTGGACTGGACCATTTATTTTATTTTTTTTTAATTACTGACCTTCGTGAAAATAATGAATCTTTTTTTCAACGGCAGCTCTTCCCAACATGTCCATGAGGACTGGTCTTTGTATTTGGATATTCCCGTCTGCTTGCTTGGTTCAAGGCTTGCAATCTGTAAGCCATTTCCAATAGTTGGCTATGGTCTCACTTAAAAAACTCCAACACCCAATCCTTCCCTTTCCTGATGGAATCTAGATGAAGTATTAAAAGATGAATTGCCTAAATGCCTTACTATTAAGAGTGAAATTCTTACTAACATTCCTTTAAGTGTTAAGCGCCCCCCCGAAATCTTACATCTCTCTGGTTAAAAATTGTGATAACCTAGAAAGCTTAAGACAATACACTGTTGCAAACTTTCTTTTGTACGGTGGGTGGGAATAGAAGCAAGAAATGATTACTCACTGCAGTGTCACTGCTACACAATGCCCCCTTTCATGCCCCCCCCCGGGTTCAAATACTTGTATCATATTGCATCACCACATACTAGTTCCGCATAATTTTGTTTAGCAGTAGACAAGATGACAGATTGAACGTGGCCAACTTGTGTCTGTTTCCAAAATCCGATTCCTAAGGTAGTGTAGCCTGAAATGTGGGCATGAGTAGTTGGCACCACCAAGTGGCTGCCGGTCTTCTAGAAGTCAACGCAATCAGAACAAAGTTCAATATTTTAGGATGTTAGTGTTGCTAGTCAGTGCTGTTGCATTGTTCAACCTCTCTGCAGTTTGGCTGAAGTGTTTGCAAAGTATGGAGGGGTCGCAAATTACTATCAAAACTAGTTGAATACCAAATATACAAACAAAAAACAGGTGCTGCTTCCTTCTTGCCACTAAATAATGCAACCAACCCACTGAAATCAGTGTCGTTTGGCTGCTTGTTTACCTGTGGTGGGTTTGTTCTTAGTGGCACTTAGATGTTTCCTTTGTGACATTTCACTTGTACGTAAGTCAAGTGTCCCAGTCCTTGATGTTCTATTGAGAATACGTAGCTACACCCACTTTACCCTTTTTTCCCTGTGGAGACCACATTTACCACACCCTGTGGAGCAGAACCAGTATGTGTGGCTGATTATTTCTCATGCACATCATGTTGACCACATTTATAGAGTGCATACCACACACTGACATGCCCTTGAATGAATGAGTAGGCATGTATAATGTTTGTTCTTGTTACTCAGATCACTATTACGCATTTCATTATTCACAGAACAGTGAAAAGGCCGAATTGGTGACCGTTCCATGGTTTTAACCTGGATCACCTAAGCTGAATAGAAATCATTGACAGTGGCGGTCAACGCCCTTCTTTCTTCCTTAACGTGATGACAGCATAGCAGCAGGCAGACATCAAACCAACCTTGTGTGTATCAGCAATCTGCATCCCCCCCTCTAATGAACAGGCGCAGCCAATTCAGGTAAGAGCGGTGGGCCGGCCGGGGGGGGGAAGTCGATAGATGACTGAATAGGTAAAATAAATAAATAAAACCAGTTCGATGCGGCAAGCGGTTTTATTTATTTTCTCATTTGATTTGACCTATTCCGCCATCTGTCGTCTTCCCCCCCCCCCGCCAGTGCTTCATTTGAGCCGGTGGTTTCCGGTGCCCAGCACCAGCATTTAATTGTCAGCCTATGTTAAAGTCTGCCACAAAGTGGCGCTGTCTAACTAATTTAGAGATGACCACAACAATAGTTAATTATTAATGATATATTCATTAAAAACTGTTACCTGTTGCCTAAGTCATTCTTATAGCTTTCGGGGCCTGAAATAGTCCGAATTGTCACACTTGTAGGAGTGCGATGGTTAGTAGTTGTGGTGTTACTATCATTGGCAGTGCTGACAGGGGCAATGTGTGATGGAAGCTGCAGTGGCCTCCTGACAAGAGCCCTGGCACCAATTTTTTATTATTATTAAACAAATTAAGCACTGCTCCGCCCCACTGCTCTTACCTGAACCGGACACGCCTTCTAATGAACATATCCAGCACCGTGCCCATTTATCCACGATCCCACCTGGCTAAGCACGGATGTCTCTAGGGAGGGCAAGGTGGGGCCTGTGCCCCGGTTCTATTTATCCTGTCCCTGTTTGGGCCCACCATCAAAACAGCTGAGGGCCACCCTACCAGGAGGTGATATATACAGAAAACAGTCACTGCACCTTGTCCCACACATTGTCAAACTACCTTTCAATGTAAAGCAGCAATCGTTTGAGGTAATTCACGTGCCTACAAGTTTGCTCTAAATGTTTAAATATGACATGTCTATGCATGTGTCTATATATCTGTATAACATGTCGATATAGCCCAAATTATGTATCAAGTCGTATTTAAAGATTTTAAGAAAATATGGTTATACTTCTACTGTGCATATATGTGTGAGTATATAATATATACATACAAGCACACGTACGTGCACATACACTTCACAATTGTGCTTTGTAGATAGCCCCAACAATTGTATCTGTGACTCATTGGGTACCCCCCCCCCCTCTTTAAAAACGACTTGCCTATTTGCTGTGGCTAAGCACACAATTCCTTCTGTCTCTCCGGTGATATTGGCATGAAGACTGAAGTCCAGCCTTCTACAGCCGGGTAAGCGCGTTATCTACACAGCCCTTTCCAGGGGTGACGTCATTTTCAGTTTTATTGTTATCTTTTATCGACACTGATCATATATATACACCGGCATCTCAAATATGAACTATCGGAGTGATTGACCATAGACCCCAGTTTAGTGGTGCCTGTTCTGTTCGTCTTAGAATGATGAAAGGCGGAGTCTGTCCTGCGAGTTGTTACAATGTGTGATGGGCAGGTGATACCAAGACTCTGCAGTGAGCACTTGACCTGCTGAGTTCTTATCGAGGCTCGCTTCCAGTCCAATGTATGCCGACAATGATCATGGGTTTTAAGCGTTCGTGGCACATGGTTCGTTCCAAAGCCCCGTTGGCTTCGGAAACAAGGCGCGACAATCATGGCCGCCTGTCCTTGGCGACAGCGGAGGTTGTGGTCACTGCAGGCTGTCCACCTGACACAAGTGGCCGCAATCATATCCCTGGTAACTCCAGGCTCCGCGCCCCGCTGCTCCAGGCACATAGCTCCGTTTTGGTGTGAAGCATTTCTGCCTAGGAGGTTGCCCGTGTGCCATTGTGTTTTATTTGCCAATAGTTTGCGTGGGCATTGCCTCTGATTTAAAGGGCGCTTTGAGATTAGCATTTCTCCGTGTGTCTGTGTGTGGAGACAGAAGGTGGGGGAGGAGGGAGAGAGAGATAAAGCGCTCAGTAGGGATTCCTCGCTTTTTTTTCTGAAAGGGGTGGATAGTGCGTGTGTGGGTGTGATCCAGCTAAAGCTAGACTGCCGGTCTCCAGTAAGACATGGACTGAACTTCGCCAGGGCTCGGACTGGATTCAGCGCTGGCTGGCCCCATTTCTCTAAGCGCATCAAGATGCGGCCGCACGTTACCTCTGCTGAACAACTGACGAGAGATGAAGAGAAGAAACGCACACAGCAGGAAGCACGACCAATGCACACAGAAGAAACAGATGGGCCGGCTGCAGCGAAGGGTGTCTTGTCAGGACAGCAAGTGTACCCTCGGAGCGCGGAGAGAAAGAGACATGTCCACAGTGGCGGCTGGTGGACTTGAAAAGTGGTGGGGCAAAAAAAATCCCTTTGATCCCAGTTAGTAAGTGAAGTGAATGAGACCCATGTCCTTGAAAGGGATTCAGTGGGTCTCTCTTCTAGAAAAAAAATCTGAGACAATGGTTGCATTTTATAGCATCATTTGCACATAAATCAGCCCAAAACTCAGGTGTTCTGCTGGGATACTAATAGAGGCTGCTTCTGGACGGGGGGAGTCAGTAAATTAATAGGGACAGCCGAGCCAAAGTGAAATCAGAGGTCCGACTTTGTCCTATGTGCAAAAACACAAGCTGAGCCATCACAATAACCAAGAAGCAAAATATACAATAATTGGCGTGTAAAACATGATAAATATGTAAAAATTGAGTGCATTTTTAGTACATAAGGGGCCAGGTGTACAAAGAATCAGTGTGAATAACTTTGTAGAATTCATCACAAGTAATACAAAACCATTCTAACACGCTTAACATTTTAACCTAAATTAGAAATATTTTAATTCCACGCGCTCCTGTATGTACATCTCCACTGGCACATACATTTAAAAATAAATAAAAGGGACTAGCATTGCACTTAATTCATTAAAGGACAGATACCATGTTTTTGAGCACATAGTAATGTTTGATGCATGGTTTTCAATGAGGTCTACATTTACAGCCGTCTGCATTGATTGAACTGATCACAGGGTGCATTTGGGAATTAACATTCTCTGTCAGAAGGGTGAAACCACTATGAATCCATAAGGGTGGGGGCCCGATTACCCTCTGTGTCCGGAGGAACTGCGTGAAGAAGGAGGTTTCACTACATCTGTAACTGCATGCAATAAATTCACAGCCAGCCACAACAGGAACGGAAGAACGTTTATTTCCCAGTCCACGCAAAGAGATACAGGTAAGTCACTCCGAGCAGTGAGTGCCGGTTAACGTCCCACTCCAGACTTATATACACCATCAACCGCCCCTTCCCCCGCATGGTCCCTCGCTCACAGACAAACACCACCATCCAAAGACAAACCGAGCGGTTGCAAAGAGCATTCCTTAATCTCCTGCACGAGTGCACCACAACCGGTGCCATAGTTGTGTTGGCAGATTCCCCATTTCTTTTTTAAATATCGCAAACTCAAAATGAACATGAGAACATACCAGATGTCACCGCGCTGGCACTACACCCAACAAACTACCTTCGAAGTGTGCAGCGTGTCTGTCTAAAGCACATGAAGTACGCACCAACGTTAATATATAGAGTTGCGAGAAACGGCGGTCAGGGGTTATTACTCTATGACTGAGGAAGAACCATCTCATCTCACAGTGTACAAATGATACTCCTTAATTAGCAAACAGGTCGCCTGCCTACCTGAAAGTTAGAACACCACTGGCCCTCAACACTGATAATACTTTTACGGGTCTGGTGCTGTGTGCAAACGTTTTCTACTGCCTTCAATATCTTTTTGGAGTGAGCATTTATAGTTCTTTCCCTCAAATGCTGGCATCATTGAGTAAACAGTGACAACCAGTCGTGGCCGGCAAACAAGGTGGGGTGAAGGGTCGAGCAGGGGGAGGGGGAACAGTAATTAAAATAAAAAACTTACCTTCCTCGACCTCCCGGATCAGCAGCGCCGCCGCATCAGCTCCTGCCGCCGCTGCTCCTGGCCGCGTTTTGCCTCGGCAGCCTCCCTCCCCTCCCTAAGCCAATCACAACGCTGCAATGGCAGCGTTGTGATTGGTAAGGTACAGCGGAGAGCGCCCCAGCCGGGCCATTTTCTCTATGTAGGCTGCATGCAGCAGCCTACATAGAAGAAAAAGAGGAGTGCGCATGACTGCTTTGTTCAGCCCTGGGGCCGACCAAACAGTCAGTACCCACAACAGTGGGTAAGCCACTCCCCCCCTGCCCTCGAGCAGGACCGCCCGCCCGCCCACAACCAGGCACCAGGCACTTCTGCTTTCTCGCAGTGCGAGAAGCAGAAACATAAAATGGTAGTTTTACCATTTTATGTTTCTGCCTTCTCGCACTGCGAGAAAGCAGTGGGGCGACGCCCCCACGCCCACATGGAGGAGCCGCCACTGCATGTCCATGCAGTCTTAGAAGAGCCGGTGAGAGCCATCCATCAGCGGTTTCAAAGTTGGCAAGTCACAGATGTAGAGTGTTCAGGCTAAAGATGCCTTCCATCTTGGGAGCAGAGAGCTGTGCTATTCTGCAAACACAGTATTTATTGCTACTCCAAGTGGGTTAATGAGGGTGGAGAGTGCCCGGTCCACATGTATGGGGCTGTGCTGCGGCATGAACAGAGAGCACCGAGAGTTGTGGCGTCAGTTTGGTCTCGGTGTGCCAAGTGCCGGGCACGTGCTGTAGAGTCCTTTTATTTACCAACGTAACACACCATGGGACAAACCAACAACAGGGAAACCGGAGGTGGGTAGAAGGGGTGTTCCACCTCCAGTGGAACACATACACAATACTACAAACAGAACGGCCTTCCACTGGCCTATGTACAAATGACCCTTCATAGTACAACATACGTGCTTTCTCCTTCCTGTGCCTAAATGTTCACCGCATGCCTGGTTCTGAAGCAAGGCGAGCGCCTCGTTACCTGACCCACCTGCAGCAGCGCTTTCTTTTGATGGACCAGTGTTCAGATTGCAATTGCTGAGAAAATGGAGATGAAAGGCTGTATTGAATGTCCTTGAGCAGCGATGATATAACGTAGATGCGTGGTTCCGGCCGCTAGTGACGCAGGAGTGCTGCGGTTATGGGCAAGCAGTCACGTGACTGTGCAGTAAACGTTGCCTTGGTTACGGGGTTATCAGGAACTTGAGCAGGATCTGGCGATAGAAGTGTGTTGGTTTTATACTTGTTACTGAAGTACAGGTTGGGACTACAATTTGCAAGGAAGTGAGTGCATGTCCCAGAGTCACCAGTGCATTCCCTATATGAATTTATTTTGCATTTTGAAATTATATAGCATTTACTACTGCTGACGAGGCATGCAGTTAGACTCCACACACCCTCTCATTCCATCCTGTGAATCCATTATGCCACGCAGGGCCGTCTTGCCTGTCCTATGTAAGTAGTACCACATTGACATGTAGAGCTTGTCTGTTTTGGAAGACTTGAACATGGATGAAGCATGCACGGCTTCTCCGGAAAGTTCTCTAACACTGGAAAGCCTTTGAAAAGAGAAGGTGTTGAAGGTAGCAGAGGTCGGTCCTTCTAATTAAGTTCTCAATAAAGGTTTTGGAATGTTAGGAGCAGTCGTAAAAAGAAGCCAACAGCACAAGAAAGCGAACCCTGTCTAGACACCCAGTACAAGTGAGATTGTCTCAGAGCGAGAAGCGTGGTGGGAAGCCGTCAGACACTGCAGTCTAGCTGAAGTCATTATGCAAACTATTCTGTGAAAGTAACTTTCAAAAGAGTTGTGCAGTTTGCATCAAACTGGCTGATGCTTTCTTTCTGAGGGGACCTGGAAATGTACTTTTTCAATGGGAGAGGGTGGCCACATTTCAGTGGGGCTGCTAGACTTTACTTGGTCTGGTACAACTGATAGGGACAGGGGCTGGGAGACTGTGCTACCCATGCTTCTGTTCTCCCACTGCAACTGTACTTTCACTACACATGCAGTGAGGCATAAAATGCCAGCACTTTGAAGAGGAGGCATCGCTGGGCCCCACTTCAATGTCTACCATCACTGGTCACGATTCTATATTTTGGCTGCAGACAGTCTGGGATGGCTGGGTGCGAGGAGGGGTATAGGGATACGATGGGTCCTTTATCCCACTCCTCTGTTAGAAGATATTTGGTGTCCCCAAACCAGCTGATGGAGATCTGTGACCAGCTCCAGAGAGTAGCTGAAAAGATGAAGCACTGCAAGTCTGGACAGCCTGCAGAATGAGTGCAGGCGCAATGTTCGACAAGAAGGCCCTGGACTCTATGAGATGCAAAGGCCACCCCATTTGCCAAATGGTGTATGCTAGTACCTTGTTTTTCCTTGTTTAAAACGCCCAGGGCTGCACCACTTCAGCATTTGGAGCAGAGTCCCAGCCATTTGAGGATTTGTGTTTACAGCTGTAAAGACGATAGAGACGACACCTTTTCTTCCATATTTACCTGCATTACTGTTGTAGGATAGCCCTACAAGAAAGGAGGAAAAAATACAACTAAATCCTAGAGATGGTACTTTGCCAAGGCAAAATGACCCTCTTCCTCACTCGCAATGCACAAAACGCCATTCAGTTAAAGGAGACCCCGATTAGTGGCCCACTTCCTCCTATTGAATATGCCACATTTTCCAAAGTGGCAACGTTTCTAATCAATTTAAAGGAGTCCAACATTTTCAGGAGACCTGAACTGTCTAGTTGTAGCATGTTTCAGGAAGAGTAAATATTATGTCTGGTTACAACCAGACCTCTGCCTTGTCTCCTCCTCCTGGCCCTGAGGCTGAGATTGTTCTAATTTGTTAACCTACTTTGCTGTACATTTCTGTATCTGAAATTAAGGATTTTTCTGTTGAACTATAGTCATTGATACTAAAAGTGTGGCCCGGGGCCACATGCGGCCCCCATGACCATTACATTCGGCCCCCTGGTCAACAGGAGCACTGGGCTGCTAGTTACTCACTCAGCACTAACAATAAAAAGATGTTAAATAGAGAAGTATTTATTTCAAGGTTAATTGGTGTTAAAGATAGGATGTAACTAGGGAGCCCTGCACCGCTTTACTGTAAAAACACCTTAATTTTTAAACACATCTTGCAGCAAAAGTGTAAAAACATGACAGTATCTTCAAAATTCCAAAAGTGCATTTAGTTAACATGCAGAACCTTTTCACCCAAGTACAATTGATTATATCAGTGCATTGAGAAGTATTAATTTAAAAGTGATAGTTTTCAAACCTGAATTTAGAAACATTAATTCTTCCCCCTACCCTGACAACAATGCCAATAGTGAACTAAAGAGTCAGGTCAGTTGTTATATGCACTCTTTGGGTGGCCTGGGTTCCTATTATACATGAACAACATTATAGTTTAAGTCAAACACAAGAGAACGTTTTGTGCAGTGCGCACCCTGAAATCAGGTATTTCGAGGTCCTCTGATAATGAAGAAAAAGGAGAGAAAGTGAAATTAAACAATTGCGTAGATCATACAATTTGGTAAAGTGGGGGAGCTGGGATTAATCCTAGGGTTTCTGGTTTCACATTGTTCAATTCAGCCACTAGATATATAGTCTTCACATCACCCACACCGACTTTATCACCAAACCCCACGCCCTACGCCCACCCGGCTGGCATCAATGCGGCCTCGTGAACATCACAGACAAAACTTTTTTGCCCCTGGGAAAATGTTTGTGAATATCCATGAACTATAGTGTGGGCTGGCTGGATCCAGATTAGCATGATACAGAGGGATACGTTGCAGCGGCGTCACTAGGGTTGGTGTCCCCCAGTGCGGTAACTTACCCCATGACACCATCACATGGGGTGACACCTTTCCCAAATGAGACTATTTAGTAAATAGTCTCATTTAGGAAAGGTGTCACCCCATGTGATGGTGTCACCCGGTGCGGTCCGCACCCCCCGCACCCCTCTAGTGACGCCACTGATACGTTGGGTGCACATGATCTATGTTTCCCACTTGCAGATCTTCCCAAGTGCCCTTAGCTAATCTAGCTGCAAAGCTCTGTTTGTGTTTTCTGAAAACAGCATAATGTTGGTGTGTGGACTGCTCTTTTAACTGTTTCATCGTGTGAAGAAGACGTCATGCTTCATTTGCATGATACTGCTGCTTAAGTATTGCATCTTCCATCCATAATATTCTCAAGGTACGTTATGGCAATGTGCCTAAGGCTGGTTAGAAACAGTTTGGTGGATACAGGCAGAAAATGTTTCCCATGGGACCTTGTGCCTTGGCTTAGGGAGGATCCATAAATTCAAGTTTGTGGCTCAATCAGCTAAGAATTGAAAGTTAAGTATTATTTGCATTTACGTGGTTAGCAGAGTTCTGGGAATCCATTGGCGCCGAAAGTAAGGGCTGCTGCAGCACACCCAACATAACCCTGGTGGAGATCTGAAGGTGAATGAGCAATACAGATGCCTTCAAATTTAGTTTTTAACTTGTCACACTTGCTGTGTGTTCAAAAGAGAGAGGTCAAATGTCAGGCTAAGTCTTTTGACAAATTGCTGCTTACTCTTTTAACATGCAGATTGGTGTTTAATTTACTTTCTGCTTACTGCAAAGTGAGAGGATTATGTAAAAGGAGCTATGTGACAATCTTCCAAGTGTGAAATGAAAGTCTGCAGGATGTCCATTTTTAAATACCAATAAATAAACTGTACATGTATTTCGGAATATATCAGCAGTTGACCACACAAATGAAGCACTTTTTTTTAGTAATTATGCAGTGTAATGGAATCTAAGATTTTAAAAAGACCAAAACAAATAGACACTTTACTTGTGATGTGCAAATGACAAATATTTGCTGAAACCTGATGTCCACACATTATTGTGTGTTTGCTATATAGTTTTATCAATAAAACCATATGTCTTTCAAAATTTAGTGATCATTTCAATGAAAAATATGCCGTCTGTAAGTGACAGTGCGCTACCACACCATGGTTTAGTAATATATTTGCGGCAGTGTATTCCAAAACACACCACCAGCTACATACTACACCTTAACTATGAATGGGTGTGGCCCATTTCCTACATTTGGTCTTTGTGTGACAAGGGTTTTTCACAATCCCTTTGCGTTCCATGATGTAACATTAATGGCAGCACCCCCACTCTGAAAATTCTTCCAGTGTCACTGTGGGAATCTCCTTCCCGTCATTCTCACGTCAAAAGAACACCATAAGAAAGGCGTACGGAAAGAAATGGAAGGATAATCTAGCTCTGTACTACAATATTACCACATCACTAGTGCTGATGTTCAGCATCGACTTAATTTTCAGAACTAGCCCTTCAATAGTGCCCCACTCTAAAAATGAACAGGTAATAGACATAATCCCTTTTGTTGTGTCCCATATAGTACGAAGTTTGCAAATCTACGGCAGAGAAGAAATCAATGTATAATTGTGTAACTTTATTGCGCTTGCTAAAAGGAGGGATGCGATGTTTTGATGACTGCAACGACATTTAAGAAAATGCTAAATACTAACGTATCCGGGGCAACTGATCCCTCTAACAGTGGGAACCCGCCACTCATCCAGTTCCAAGTATTGTCCCTGATCGGCACCCAGGAACTCTCGTACCTTATTCAGCACTACGTGGCTTACTAACTATAGCCGAAAAATACAGCTATACATTCATAAGTATATATATTTTTCCAGTTTCCTTTCATTTACAAACAGTGCATTCCTATGCTGTATTTTCCTATCATGTAGCATGGTCTATCAAGAAGTTGTCATTTCCATAGAGGGTCTCGGTTTATTGTACATGAATGACGAGAATGATTCTCATTTCAAAACCCAAGCATGACAGGATTTTATTCTACAAGATGGGAGGTCATAAGATTTTAACTTTTCGGTGTGTGTGTATATATATATTCAGTATATATACTTTGTATGTTTGAACTTTAAACTGTTGTCGGGAGCAAAATTCATCCTGATTATTAGCAGTTTGTACTGTACGCTGACCAAATAGATATTATTTGTGATCCTTTGCCTTCTTGTAGGTCAGTGTTTAACTCCTGACTGAAGCCCTTGAATTGTGTCGTGAGTTATTCTGAAGCAGTGTGGGCAGGAATACAAGCCAATGAACTGAAGTGTTTGCATTGCATTAGAGGTAAACATGAAGCTTCTGCACAGGGCCGGACCGTCCATAGCGGGCACCGGGCATTTCCCCGGTAGGCCGCTAGGGTGGGGGGCCGTTTTTGTTACCGGGGGTCTGCAATATCGGCCCCCTGTAACAAAATCGGCCAAAACCGGCCCCCACAAACTGCTCGGCTGCACTCCCCCTCACCCCAGGGGGGGCCGGCTGAGCAGTTTGCCAGGGCCGGTTTCTGTCCCAAGTCCGGCCCTGCTTCTGTATGTATGTAGACATAGTGGAAAAACAATGCAAGATTCTGAATCCTGCCAAGGCCAACTAGCCCATTCTTCCTTCCGAGGTTGATAAACGGAGTACCCTTAAATTGGGCAATTTGTGACACCTGGTATAGGCAGAGGACCAGCAAGTCATGGAGCTCCTCCTCTCATTTTCCTCAAAACCATACCCACAAGCCCAATAGTAATTTTGGAAAAGCATGGGTCGTATTTATTTCTAAAAATATTTGTTAACTTGCACAATTACATTATACACATTTAAAAATGTAATCTGAGAAAAATCCAACACCGATATTAAAACTTGAAAACTCGACTTGAATTATTTTCATATGAAACACAATTATATTTGGCAGAATCATTTCGAGGTCTGCATTGCTTGAGCCCAGATCAGTTATTTAATGACTAAGCCTAATTTCTTGACAGGTATGAGCCTTAAAAATGATAGACTAAGATGACAACGTAGTCATTATGCTAAAGTACCCATACTATCCTCAATTTTTTATTTTCTTTGTTCGTTTCCAGGCAGACGTCACTAGACCCCCCATGCCAGACCCAATCTGCCCTTTTCGTCCCATAGGTCTCTCGGTTTTAGGACCCAGGCTAGAAGCATGGCTCCCAGTCCTGAGTCCCAACATCTGCCAACCCTCTTGGTGGCCCATGCTGGGGGCAAAAATTGTTCATGTACAGGGCCGGACTGGAAACCAAAATAAACCCTGGCAAAACTTTTCAAACCAGCCTCCCTCTTCCGTAGACATCAACCAGAAGGGGATCAGGAGGGTTTATTTGGGTCATGACAGCCCATTCAGCTTTGAATGCAGCCACTGAGCCTGAAGACTGCAGGGGAAAGGCCTGAGTGACAGAAAAGCCATTCTGGCCCTGTTCATGCAAGATGTTCATGTGTCAAACAGTGAGATGCAAAGTTACCCATGAGAATTAAAAACACAGCTGGCGCACTAATAACCTCACAACTCCAATGGCCTAACAAGAAATTACCACACTAATAGAGTACACTGTTAAGTACAGAATTAGCAAATCAATTTGTAAGCATCCCTCCTACAAAAGGCACATTTTAAAGGTGTAATTAGGACATTTTCTAATGTTTGCAGAGGACTAACGTTTCTAAAGGCATTTTCTTTGTTACTGTTACCGCACTTGAGGTATTCACATTATAACACCTTATAAGTGCAGTGGCACTTTTATCTGACTTCTTTAGGGTTAATGGCTGCCATGGTTTGTGCATCTGACTTTTATTTCATTTTTTTGCATTCTGTTAAAGTGCAAGCAATCACATGGTCTCAGGGCCCTGTAGATTCTGAAGAGCCAGAGCTGCATGGCATCTTTACGAGGGACCAGCATAATGAACCCTAGGGGTAACACTATAATGGCAGACCCTGGCCACAGGAGGGTCATCTCCCTGGCCTGGGGTGGGGTTCACAAACAGCATTTCCCGTTCTGGAGCAATTTTTAAAATTTGTGAGCTCTCCTGGGACACCAGGGAAAATTGCACTTGATGCCCATTAGTTCCCATGGGGCGGCGGGGTCACTTGGGCAGCTGGCAGGGGCATTTAAGCCATGGGCTCACTGGTTACCCACATCACTTCCTGGTGTGCTGTGCCCCTGCCGACCGCTGATGCGCCCTGCTACTCCAGACCCATTACATATGATCATAGATTCCAGATAGCAGACCACTCTGGAGTGACTCTAGGAAGTTCGAGGTTCAAGGAAGTGCCCAAAAAGGACTACATCTGGGGAGAGGAGGGAGACATTGGATTATTTGCAACAGTGAACCTCTACTGAGAGTTTGGAAATGTTAAATATACTTTAAGAGCCTTTCACCACCGTTTCTGTCTTTATAGAAATTCCGGCACGTTACTGTATGGCATCAGAAAAAGGCAGTGGTGAAACATAGGCTGGGATTCGCATTTTCTTGGCAAACTCAGTTTGAATGGATCTGAATTGTGTGGTGACTTGCCAGAGAAGGCAGTGCGGTAAAATGACTGGAGCTGCTAGAACTATTGTCTCACTTTAACACTGCTGGCTCTTCACACACATCTGCTGTAGGCAGACCAAGATGCACTATTCACTAGGATCCTAATTTTTAGCCATCATACAAAGGCTGATGTTTAGTCTGTAAAGTGATGTATGGAGCGAGGTGGCTTTTCTTTCTGTGAACTGAGGCAGGCCAGTATCACCCAGTGTCAGTCGGCTCGGCTGATATTCCCACGTGGAAAGCCTCATGGTGGTTAAACTTGACTCATAGGTGGAGACGAGAGGAAACCAAACTTACGGTATAGCTGGTTATTTCTCTGCAAGGGTGTAAGACCTGGAGTTTTGGTTTCAAACCTTCATCTGGTGAGAAGTGCTTTATCTGGAGATTAATGGATAACTGGCCACTGACCTCACTAAACTACCATAATCCATGTGCTTTTCTACACACATAAGAACATGTTCATAACTTACTACTGTGATCTCTGGCTGGGACGTGGCATGCAGTCTTGTTTGTTGACTAAAGCAGGATACAATATACGTCGGGGTAGTAAGCGCTATATAAATGCAATTACAATACAATTTACAATGCAATATATTTCTGTGCACTAAATACCTAGTTAGTACTGGATGTGGATTCACTGTGGTTGCAAGGTTGTCTCCAGTGCTTAATTTGATCCGGTGGTTTCTGGTGCTTCCACCAGCACTTAATTGTCAACACCAGCTCTTGAGACAGTCTTGTACAAGGTGGCACTGTCTGGTTAATTTAGAGATGAACGCAACACAGTTAATTATTAATTCAATATACATTCAAAATGACCATTACCTACCGCCCAAGCCAATCTTGTAGCTTTGGGGGCCTGTCACACTTGTAGGAGTATGATGGTTAGTGGTTGTGTTATTACTATCATTGGCAGCATAGCAGTGGCAATGTGTGGTGCAAGCTCCAGTGGCCTCTTGCAGAAAGCCCTGGCACTTTTTATTTTACTAACTAAGCATTGGTTGCCTCGTATACTACATACACTTGCTATTTTTTTTAATCATTAGCTTGCGGAACCCTGTAGCATATGCGAGTCCAAAGTTCTGTGAAAGCCTGGATCTTTGTAAATATTGCCTTTAGGTGTGTTTTTATTATATCGTTTTATTGTCTGTAATTAACTCCAGCCCATATTATTTAACTAAACTATAAAGCGGAGAAGACCACAACAGTAGAATGAGAGTCTGGAAATTAATTTTGTTTGTCATAATTGTTAAAAATGTTCAACTTGAGCATCACGCATAGGATCCAGAACAAGTCTTTAATTAAAAAAAAAAAAGGCAATGTGTTCAGTAGCTGTGTGTGTAGTACTGCATTAAAATCGGATTGTAACTTTCTGCAGTATTATCATCGTGTGACTCCTTTTTTAAAATCTTATCTTCCTAACACCACTGTGCATTTTTTCTATCTTTTTTCGCCCGGTTTATTACACTTGTCCCAAGTGTAGTTTTGACTAGAGAGTTATTTTTCCTGTTTCGAACCCTCTTGATGCCAAACAATATTGAATTATATGTTTAACCTTCAGAAGCGGGCCACAGAACAGTCAAAAGTTCAATCTGCCTGGTGTGTGCCAAGCCAATAGTACCGAAAGAAAGCTTGAACAAGCATTGATGAAACCTTTTCTTTTTGAGTTTTGGCCTAGAGTTTTTTTAATTGCAACAGCAACATTTTATGTGGAATTTAGTGTCTAACTAGCTTATTACTCCCATTGTAGGAAAACATGCTAAGAGTGACTTGTTAGATGTTAAATGCACTAGTGCATAATAAAGTAAAAAACATATGAACATAGTCAGGGCCACTGGAATTATGCGATTGTGCGGCTTCAGCAATTTTCGCATAATTATAGATTTGCTGCAATTGTCACATAATTCATCATCTGCCTCATAATCTACAGATTTTAACAAAATAAAATGTGTTTCTAGCATGAACAGTTCAATAGTTATAAAAAAATGCGATGACACGTGTTGCCGCGCAGTGGAAGGCCCTTTGCAAAGCTGGACTGCACACCTTTCTGTTGCTTATTGCTATATTTGGATGTTAAACTGGTACCAATGAGGTGCAACCAATGCCCAGAGAGTGTTACCAAGTTTTAAAATGAAGAAATAAAGAGGTAATACTATTACAAAATGTGCCGCATTACGCCACATAATTTGGCTTTTCTTGTCGCATAATTTACTCAACCCTGCTAAATTGTTCCAGTGGCCCTGAACATAGTATAGCTTTAGTTACTGAATATTTGTAGTCACACATATATCGCCCTTCCTAACTGGCGTTCTTGCTTCAACAGTTGCTGCACTGAGTTGCAGAAGGGAGAGAAACAAGAGCAGAGCCACATTTATTAAAATGGCCCTTCCATTATGAAATCCTCTGCTTAGACAAACTGTTTAACATTCCATGCATTGTATAAGTGCTGTACAATGCAGCACTCATACAATCTTTGGAATTGTTGCTGAATTGAAACTATTTCTCTTTTTAGCTGATGCTTCACGGAGGAGATTCAAACAAAAGGAGGAGATATTTTTGATGCAAAGCCTGGTCTGGCTATCTTAACAGATACACCCAAGTAATGCTTCCTTGATGCAAAGTGGTGCAAAGTGCTACCTGAATTGAGAAAAGGGCACCTTTGACTGTAAAATAACTTTTACACTGGAATGTAAATTCCCTTCCATGAGTTTGTCACTTTGCCTTGGCGCAAACCCTTAGTAAATGCGGCTCTAATTTTCTGTTAAACATGCTCGACTGCCCCTGTACTGGTTGGCCACTTGGCATCCTTAACATCTCTGCGCTCCATCTAGCTTCTCCCACCACATCCACAGAAGAGACGTTTATCTGTTCCTGCTCTTCATGCAGTATTTGTAGCATCTCTGTATGCCCTGTTAGGCTTGTGCTCCACTACTCATTGAAAGCCCATCTGAAAAAGTCTGGCTTTTTCCATACGTTTACTGATCCACTACGTCTTTTCTTGGGCCTTAAATCTGGAGCTACTCCATCCTGATTGAGGGATTATTTCCCCTGTCGTGAGTTAACCTATGTTTGGGTTAGGGGCAGCATCCAGCATTCAAAGGCCCATTACTTCACTTCAGGTCAAATTAAAAGAAGTAGATATATTAAAATAACGTTGGCATTCCTTGTAGTGTTTAGACTGACTGCATGAATAAACAAGCATTGGCAAAGCCATTAGG
Source organism: Calotriton arnoldi (assembly GCA_963921515.1). Taxonomy (NCBI): domain Eukaryota; kingdom Metazoa; phylum Chordata; class Amphibia; order Caudata; family Salamandridae; genus Calotriton; species Calotriton arnoldi. Next base: position 410,489 of record CAWUFW010004226.1, on the reverse strand, counting down.
TCTAGCGTTGACTGCCAGGTTTTTAGCTTTGCCAGTGCTTGCTTTGTTTCTTCAAGGGTTTTTGTCAATTTTAATTTTTGGATTAGCAGCCAGGCTCTTGCTCCAAAAAAATTACTATCAGAGTTTTTGAGCTCAAAAACCACACATTGCCATAGTAGTCCCTGGCACTGAATTGAACCTCTATGTGTGAAAATGTGTTCCTTGCGAAAGAGCGGAATGCTGCCACTCACAGTGAAGTTAGACAGTGGCTGTAGTGGCCAGACCCACTGCCTCATGCTTTACGTTGTAGTGGGCAGAAGAAAAAAGTGAATGCAGAACAACAGACCAATGGAGGAAGAAGGCTAACTGGAAGGCCCCTATAAATATACTATATATATACATTTGGTAAGATTCAATGGTTGTGACTAATGCCAGACCTAAAAATTTGGTGCTATGAAAGTTTTTCAGCACAATTCATTTTTAGGCATATGATTTAGACACATATGTTCAGCATGGCAGAACCCTTTTCCTGTTGGTCTGACACTTGAAAAACAATCATTGACAGACTCGATAGGTCTTGCCTACGTGACTCATACATTTTGCCAATGTGTTTTTAGCCATGTGTGCAGCAGCATGGCTGAAAGTTTAAAATAGAAAAGTGCCACATTATAGCGCTTTTTTGTGTTATTGCTGTCTGGAGGTAACACAGAGGGAGGCGGTTCAACACGGAGAGTGGCTGGGGGTTCAAGATGGACAACAGAGGGTGTGTGTGAAAAATGTGTTATGATGCAACTGGCAGTGTCCGGGTCGTAGCACTTTTTTTTCTTTATGGGTGTCGAGTGGACCAACACAGGCAACAGTTGGAGGAAGGCCAACACGGACAATAGACGGAGGGATGGAGAGAGGGCAGGTGGTTGGGTGGGGCAGGTCACATGGACAATTGAAGAAGGGAGGGTGCTTGGGGTTGCACGAACAACAAAAGGAGGGAGGAAGGCCGGGTAGGGGCAAGCTAACACTAACAGCGGAGTAAGAGAGGGAGGGCAGGTAGGAGCAAGTCCATCCAGACTATGGAAGGAGGGAGAAAGGGAGGGTGGGGCAAGCCAACACAGACAAGGGAGGGAGGGATGGCAAGGCAGGTAGGGGCAAGCCTACACAGACAACAGAAGATGGAGGGAAGAAAGGTAGTGGCATGTCAACATGGGCAACAAATGAATGGAAGCAGGGAGGAAGTGGGGGTTGGGGCAAGTCAACACTGAGAATGCAAGGAGGGAGGGCAGTTGGGGGAAAGCAGATGGATATGTGAGGAACATGGAGGGGGTAGAAGTGCATGAGGGGGCCAGCTGACAAAGACATGCTATGGGGGAGTGCCTAAACCCAAAGAAAAAAGCAGTGCCTAAAAAATGAGCAGTGGAAGGACACAAGTAATGTGGCCACGATCTTGGGGAGAGGAGCAAACACATGAAGAGGAATGAAGTCTCTGGCAGTTGACCAACATGAACAAATGAAATCTCAAAGGTCTCGAAGAGACTGCGCATATGCTGTCTAGGCAAAACTTAATGATTTGGAAATGTGCTGTGTAGGAAAGGATTTGAGCCACTATCCTGTTACACAGCCACCATTCCTCTTACAATCTAGGATACCTAGCATGTGCCCCTAGTTTTCAGACAAAAAGAGAAAATTAAATTAGACAAATCACACAGTACTTTTCATTTGTATTGCAAGCGTAAGTCAGCACAAAACAGGAAGGAGCAGAAGTGTGTGTTTGTGTTTCACAAAGACAAGTATATGAGACAAGGTGGCCTCTGGGGCACTATGGTCGCTTGCTTACAGTTGCATAATGAGAGCGGAGGAGCTCTGATGCTGCGTTTGTAAATAATGTAGCCACTTGCGCACCACGGCGTGCTGAAATGTCATCTCAATTGAAATGTCTGAATTAGCACACATGCCAACATTAGCACAGTTCTCCCTAAAAGACGTAGCATCTGTTAATTCTATTTTACCTCTTTACATTAACCCACAGAAAGTTGCAACGGATCTAAGAAAGAGAAAAGGAAAACACCTCTCTGGCACCTTCTGGAGCACTGTGGGCTTTACTTGTGCAAGCGGCAAACATCATATATTGTAACCAGCATTTCTGAGAAGTTGATGAAAACAGGAGTAGCTCTGTGATTGGTTTGCGACTAGGGCCATTGTCTCAAAAGTCCAGTAATGTTTGCTGCTACGGCCCCATTTATTGAAATGAAGGCAACATGTGGCCACAGGTGCAAAAGTACGAGATTCTTTCAAATACACTATAATAAAACTTAATGTAGTAAGGACACAAGCAACTGTAATTGTCAAATTATTAAATAAATAGACAATAGATTGTTCTAGGAAAGCCCAGGAGACCTTATCGAAGGCCTTCTCTGCGTCTAATGCAATAGCTACTGCCGGCTCTGGTTTCGTGGAGAATTGTTCTAGTATATGGCAGAAGAGCCGTGTATTGTCGCTAGACATACGGTTGCGCATGAACCCGACTTGGGCGTTACTTATTAATTTGGGTAGGACCGTGTTTAGTCTGACCGCCAGGATTTTAGCGTAGATTTTACAGTCCACATTGATGAGGGATATGGGTCTATAGTTTTTTGGCAATTGGTGGTCTTTGCCCTCCTTTGGGATGACTATTATGGTCGCTTCTGTCATGGATTGTGGTACTACCCCTGTAGTTGCAGCCTGGTTAAAGATCCTTTTCATGGTTGGGATTAAATGGGTTAGAAAGGTCTTATAGAAATCTGTAGTGTATCCGTCTGGCCCGGGGGCCCTATTTTTTTTTTAGTGACTTGACTGCCGTTTCGATTTCCGTGCAGTTGATTTCCTGACCTAGCCTTGCTGTGTCTGCGGAGTCTAACTTTGGGAGCCCTAATCTGTCTAGGTATCTTGTGCATTCTTCTTGGTTAAGTGCCTGCTCTGTCCTGTATAGTTCTGAGTAGAACTCCTGGAATGTATTGAGGATTTCCTTGTGTCTTGTGTGTGTTTTATTTTTTGAGTCTGTGATTGATGAGATCGCCACTTGGTTACGTTTGTGTTTCAAGTATGATGCCAGTAGTTTCCCCGCTCTGTTGGCTTTGAGAGGTTAAGTGCTTTGCACTTGTTGAACCACAGCCCTGCCCTTTCGCTCAAGATTTTATTGTACTCATACTTGTGCTGTGTTAGTGTAGTTAGGAGTGCATTGTCATTTGTGGCTTTTACGTGGTCAAGTTCTAACTTTTTTATCTCTTCCTCGAGTTGGTTTATTCTCAGGTTCGTCTTTTTGTTTATTCTTGCCTTAATTCCAATTAATTTACCCCTGATCGTTGCTTTTAAGGCCTCCCACAGTGTGCCGACGCTAGTCTCTGGGGAATCATTGTGGGTTAGGTAGTCCGTTATGGCTTCCTCGATTTCTTTTTTGTTTCCTGGGTCTGAACTAATTTCACTGTTAAAGCGCCATCTTCTTGGGATCGCTTCGTTGTGGTAGCCGCTTAGTTTTAGACTAATGGCTGAGTGGTCTGAGACTATAGTCTTGGTGCAATCTCGGAATGTTCTATCAAGTGTGTGTGTGTGTCCGATATTAAAATGTAGTCTATCCTGGTGTACGAGTTATGTGGGTTGGAGTAAAAGGTGTAGTCTCTAGTATCAGGATGTTGTAGTCTCCATGCATCTTTGAGGTTGAATTTGGTACAGATGTTTTGAAGTGCGGCGTGAGAGTTGGTGGGATGGTATTGGCAAGAGGACTGTCTGTCTATTATGTGATCTAGTGGGATGTTGAAATCCCCTGCTACAATCGTGAGTTCGTCCTGGGGAGTTTGTCTAGTGTGTCTGACACTCCAGCCCAGAATGTAGGGTCGTCTGTAGTAGGGCCATATATGTTCGCAACGTGGAACCGCTCCTCCCCTCTTGTCAGGTTTGTTATTAGGAGTCTGCCCTCCTTGTCGTGGGAATGGGAGTCTATTGAGATCTTCGATCTCTTGGATACTAGGGTCAGGACCCCCGCTTCTTTTTGTCTGCTGGTGAGCACGCAACCTTCGATAAGGTCTCCTGGGCTTTCCTAGAACAATGCATGCAGGCCTTCAACCTAGGGGAGGCTTACTTTCGGATGATCATGGCCCTTTACCAGACCCCTTCAGCCCGCATTGCAGTTAAAGGCTCACTCTCGGACCCCTTCAAACTGCAACAAGGAACCAGACAAGGATGCCCACTCTCGCCGGCACTCTTTCTTCTGGCCCTCGAACCCCTCATCCAAGACATAAAACTAAACGACACCATAAAAGGGGTTGACATCAAGGGTACCGTAGTAAAACTTGCCACCTACACGGACGATATTCTGATAATAACAGAGCAACCAAAGCCCTCGATAAAGGCTCTGATGACCACAATAGCAGAATACTCCAAACTATCAGGGTATAAACTAAATAACGAAAAATCAGAATGTAAACCATTAAACATCTACTGCACGAGAGACACTCTAGGGGACTCGGGGTTAACCTGGCAGACAGGATACATCAAATACTTAGGAATATACTTTGGTACCCACCTGATAAACACTCTACGTCACAATGAAAAATCCCTGCTAGAAAAAGTTAAGAACCTATTAGAGACCTGGTCCCCGAAATTCATAACATGGTGGGGACGAATTGAAACGTTAAAAATGATGATCACGCCACTGATAAACTACCTGATAAACATGCTCCCACTCCTTTTCACAGACGATTTCCACCGGAAAATCGATAGCATGCTCACCAAATTCCTCTGGCGCGGCAAGAAGGCAAGGATTAGTATTAAGAAACTGAGACTAACGAAATCCCAGGAAGGGGTGAACCTAGCAGACTTCAAGGTTTTCCAACTAGCCTTCCTAGCTAAACAGGGAACGCAATGGGTGGCCCCGACACCCGACTACACACCGGTATGGTTACAGGTAGAGAAAGCCATTCTGAACAACCTGAGCCCACTAGCCCTACTAACGGCAAACACATACTCATACACATCTAAACCGATCTTTAAAAACACTAAAATAGCGCTCCTAAAAGTCGACAAGAAAATGGAGGTTAGCATCAAAGGGTCCAAGTCAGAATCGCTGTGGGCAAATAGCAGGATCAAATATAAAGGGAAAAGTCTTAACTACGAGACATGGATAGAAAACGGTGTATGCTACCCACACCAACTTGAGAAGGGGGTATCCCCCATTACATTCTCCGACCTGAAAGCAATCCACCGATTGGAAGACATAGACCTATACAGATTCCTAAAGATAAAAACAGCCTTGTCAAAGACAAGCCTAGCCAGCACCCAACCCTCGATCTTCCGCTATGTAGCAAACATCAACAAACTAGGTCATCAAGTCTCGCAAATATACAAGCTACTACGCCCAAAAACCACCAAACTTAATGCCAAAACAACTGAATACTGGGATAAACAGATCCATCCCCCGCTAAACGACCATGAGTGGAAAACTCTGTGGGCCTCGGCCACGCGAAATAAGATCACCCCAGTCTTAGCACAAACAAAACTCTGGCTACTCCACAAAACTTTCTGGACCCCAGACCGTCTACACACACTAGGCCTCAGGGAAGACTCCCTCTGCTGGAACTGCAACATAGAGCAGGGAGACCTAGCGCACCTTATCTTCCACTGCCCAGCACTCAAGGTGTTCTGGGGAAGGGTATTTGATTTCATAGACAATGTGTTTAAATGCAAACTAACGAGGGATTTTGCCTCCCTCACCACGGCGTTTATGCGAACTAATCTCTCCTCTGAGAGAGAGAGAAGGAACTAATGGACCTACTACTGATAGCTGCGGTTAAACTTGTACTAACCAACTGGAAAGACACTAGCAAAACTAGCTACAAAGGTTGGATCAACTGGGTCACTCACCTCAGAGGAGCGGACCGCATGGCTCTGCAGCACTCCCCCTGGAAAGCGTCATCAAGGGGGCTGTGGGATGCTCTGGACAGGTCCCTAGACCCCTACGAGCCTCCATAGACAACCGACCCTAACTCCTACTGTAACGACCCACGGCCCAAGACACAGCACAAGTATGAACCGGGTGAACTCGAAGACAAGCTCAATAACCTCGAGTTGAGATATACGAAATGCAGTTGATATAACCGGCGCTAATGTTAAGCCAAGAATGTATACCTCTTCACTTGCCTGTCCTATCCTCTTTCTCTCTCTCATTTCTAACTTTTCTGTCCTTTCCTCCTTACATATACTTCTCTATCAAAATCTAACCAGCAAGAGGGTAACCGCATAAACAGCACTGTACTAATGTTCTAAGCCAGTTGTGGCTAACCCTGCAGAAGTATTTGTGATTGTATACAGTATATAAAAATAATTTTTTTTAAAAGAGAATAAATAAATAAATAGACAATAGAGAGCTTCTTCTGATTTCAACGGATAAGAGCTTTCAACCAAAAAAAAGTATTTTTATTTCAAATTTGAGCTGTTATTTATCTCATATAATATGTTCAATTGTGCTACCAAGTTTGAGAGTTCAGGATAGTGAAGAACTGATTAGCTTGGCCCAGGATCACTCACAATGATCGGGTGGAGGATTCTTTCAAATATCTGTTTCACAGCCAATAACAAAATCATTAGATGACTTAGAAAGGTTTCAAGAGTATTGTTTATTAATGCTATGACACTTTTTTACTATTTCAACCCACCATCCATTTTGTTCCAGAAAGAGCAGAACTCTTTAATGGAGAGACATTTTAAAAGGTAATGTAGCATAACATGCAGGTGTAATCATCCACATCTTGACAAGTAATCTAATTGCTCTAATTATTGCAATATTGGAATAAATCTCTGTTATGTACTGGTTCCAGCTATGTCTCAGCCATACAAAAAATGCCTAATCAAATGTTAATGAAAGTTCACCGGTAGTAAAGGTCACAATTCCCACTGACAACCTACTATTTATGGGAAGGCATTTAATAGGTACCTTACACCTTGGTTGGTATTTTAGGGAAACGTTTGAGTATTCTCAGGTTGTATCGCCTATTTGAGGGAAATTCGACAAAACACCAATGTTCTTCCTTGTGCAATGTTGGGACAGAGTTTAGTACGTTTGTTATCTAAGATTGAGGAGCTAGTGAATGAAATGAAATGAAAAGACAATTTATTGAGCGCGATAGCTACCCTTAGGCGTCCTAGCGCTGCAGACAACACGTGCAGGGAAAAAAACAGTTGAAGCTAGACAGGTTTATTAAAAAGAAGAGTTTTTAGAAGCTTACGAAATGGGAGCAGATTAGGCTCTGAACGCAGGTGCAGGGGGAGAGAGTTCCAGAGTTTGGCTAGTAAATAGCTGAAGTGAAAGCATTATTTCTTGAGAATCCTTGCCACATTTTGAATGGTAGAACAGATGCCCGATCCATTGACAGGGCACTTTCTGTCTTGATTTCGGCCTTGTGTTTGATGACAGGCTACTCCACTGAATAACTGATGAGTTGTGGTATTGTAAGTTGGGGACAGCATGTACTCTCAGCTTCTGCTCAAAATCAGACGTCTGAACGTGGGAACCAAGACAAGTTCATCTGTCTAGGGAAGAAGCTTGACTAGGAGCCAACATTATGAGTGAGAAATTAGCTTATGGATTAGGCATTAAATTAACAAGTTGCTATGACTTCTACTTTCCTGGTAACTCCCAAGTAGTGTGGGGTTGTGTACAACAGTTTGCAAATTTGCTCCCACAGCCAGTTGGACTACTGAGACACTAAGTCGACATGTCAGATGCATCTGAATCCTTGCCACCCCATTGTTGCACAATCTGATTTTTCCCAGGCAGTTGCAACTAGCGTGTAGTGGTGTGGCAGCACCCACAAAGTGTTACAGAGTCAAGTGTTTAACCACTGAGACAGTTCACTTAAACTTAACAACAATGTTGAGAAATACAGTGCTTTTGATCCCTAAAAAAAACTATTCATCAGCGAATGGCCCAGAAAGAAGCGAAAACAAGTGTGGATTTCAGGTCACTTCCTTTACTTTGCTAGTAGCACTTACCAAGAAAATGAGATTCCTTAAGAAACATGCAATCACCCAACCGTGAGATGACCTTTTAACCCCTGCTGCTCATTTGACTACTTTATAAATAGCTTTTTTATGAGAAAGCCAGCCCACTATTTCATCTTTCTCTTCATGCCTGAAGCTTCTTGCAGAATGGACTTAATCTAGATCTTATTTAATATGCAGATCTTGCATACCTTCAATCGGTCCTTTAATTCTTAACTACGTGCAAACTCTTAATTATTATTAATATTGTTAAAATTATTATGATTTTCATTTGGATAGACTCCTCCCGAAACTGAACTTTATCCCTAAACTTGAGACTGGTGTTACTCCACTCAACGTCAGACATTCTCTCGACCAAAGACGAATGAATCTATGATCCAGGGTATGGTCAATGGCGTAACAAAGGTGCAGGAGGGGTCCTGAGCTCCAACCTGACGGGGTGGTGGGGGGGTAGATAATAGGTGAACTATGCTGGCTTATGGCAGGTGAGGTCATGATTGGTGGGACAGTTTGGGCCATTTAAGGCCCCCATTTTAGACCAAAATAACAGTGGCATCACTGGACCCTCCAAGGGGTGCTGGCAGCAAGTCCAAAGAAAGTTGCAGTAGCGCAGGGGGTTGGGGGTGGTTGTTGACACGTGGCCCTTACCTCACACCCACCTGTGCATGCTCAGTGGGCGCAAGCTAGCACAGGCCCTTGGGGGAGGAGGATGGGTGCATGGGGGTGCCCAAGGGAGGTATCCTAGTGAGCAGATGGGCCCCTTGCACAGGCACTCCCAGTATGGGAGATCGGTGGGTGTGGTCCTCCCAAAAGGAGAGATACCCATCCATGTCCAATTTGGCATTGGACAAGGGGTTCTAAGAGGAAGGTTCCTGGAACCAGTCATGATCCCACTTGGGGAAGATGTTTGTGATGGATGCACAGGAACAATCTTAGTTATGGTTGGGTAACTCCCATGTATTTGCGAATCTGTTAAGGCTAGGACATAACTCTGTCAGCAAAATGTAAAATTATGGGTTACTGTGCATAAAAATAACAATGTGTTTTCTGGATTATATGTTTTAATAAATACGGCCGGGGGTTTACAACCCCTAACCCAAATAACTTGGTTTTGTATTCATGGTCTCTTATAAGTTGCGTGAAGGCAGGTGGGGGTCTTGGAGGGGGCGTGGTTCCGCTAGGGACATCAGCGTCTACCTGACCATAGGGGCATGGTGTGCAGGTTACAGTACAGATCTCTGCAGCCAGTGTTCATGGACGCCATTTAGGGGTCGCTGCTGCGACCCCTGGCATGCCCCTTGGGACCCTGGCATTCCCTTTGCCACCCCTAGTGTCAGCAGTGGCAAAATCAGTGCCAGGAACAGAAGCCCCTCGTCCTTATGGGCGTCGGTGGGGGCTTCACTTGTTTTTTGTCAATTTTTTTAAATTATTCTAATAGTGTATAATATTACATTATTCGCTATTAGTTTAATAAAAAAATGGAGTACAAATAGCCGGAATATGACTTTCCCAGGCAGCTGAGGTAAGTAAATAAATGCTTTTAAATGTATGTATGTGGTGTGCATGCTTGCAGTTTTGAGTGAGTTTATGTAAGAGAGAGTGTGTGAATACTTGTGTATGTGTAAGCATGTGTATGTGTGAGTGAAAGTGAAGGTCAGAGGGCATGTGAAGTCACTGCCGCTACCGCTGGCATTTTAGATGAACTGACGTCCATGCCAGTGTTCACTAATGACTTGGATCTTACAAGCCCATTTTAGGATCAATTACAACCTTCCTCACAAACTTCCTTGCATTTGTCTATACCAAAGCTCAGGAACAACAGTGTTAGCTTTACGACTAACGTCTTGGCGGGAAGAGTGGAGGTGGGGTGTGTAACCAATGCAAACCAGTGACAACCAACGAGTAGCCGTGTTGGTGCGGGCACGTGCTAAACACAGTGCTGGTAATCCTTCCAACACCAGCTGGCGCGTAGCCTATATGGGAAAAGAAAACCGGCCATTGTTCTGCAAACTAACAACCATTATAAAGTAATTCCCTTGTCCCATGTCTACTTGGGCGGACATATTGTCACCGTGGCACGATGATGCAGTGGTCAATTGTAGCCAAAAGTTAGATTTTACAAAATGCAGTTTCATTCCAGTTCCCGCAGGAATGCTTTCTTTAACCCCTGTCCCTGTTGTAGTTTTACAAACATGTTCACGTCTTTTTCCAGATGTTAGTCAGCATCTGCGTGGAATTGCTCAAAAAGAGGGTGTGTGGTGGTCGGCCCGCGGGCGAGTGCTAATGACGTGCTCCCTCTTTGGGTGAAGCTGGCGCGGAAGAGAGAAGAACTCGTGTTCATAGAAAACGAAATAAAAAAAAATAATAACCTGAAAAGGAAGTCAACAGAGACCCCGGTCACATAAGCGAAATCACCTCATTTGACTTAGCAGTGAACCAACGATCTCTTCTTTGGTCTTGCGTTTTCCATTTTTAAATAAAGAAAACAGCTGTTCTTTCCCCAGGGCTCTATGGAAGTTACATTACCGAGCACGCTCTAGTTTCTTTTCAACAGAACCGGTTGTTCAAGTCTGAGCGCAGAGCAGCTGACTGACCCACCATGGTCCACCCTCCCTCGCCCCCTGTAGAGCCCTGCTGGCAGCAGAGGCGGCTGTGGAATGGGGCGGCGTGCAATTACACCCCTCAGACGAGCCCAAAAGCTTCAAGTGCACGAACTTAGTGGCAGCTGGAATTTCAACAACGCACGCAAGACCTGTTACCAGTTACTATAATGCAAGGAGGCAACTTACTTTGTCTTGTTTTTTTAAAATGCTCATGGATCTTTCAAGTAGGCTTTCTCTTTGATTTCTAGGTTTGTGTGTGTGTTTTTTTTTTAAAGCAGATAACCTTCTGAGAAAACCAGCATTTGCAGTGCAATAGGTCTCGCGTTTGCGAGAGTTTAAGCTATTGGCATTGTAAATGACAATGCCTTTTATTTATCTGTTTTGATAATTAACACATGAATAAAAGGCATTGTCATTTACAGTGGCAATAGTTGAAACTCTTGTAAATGGGAGAACTATTTCATTTTAAAGAAGCGGCCGCCATTGTCCCGGGCTGCTTGGAAAGTGAAGCGCGAATGGCACGCTGTATGTTGCAGGAAAGCATGTCGTGTCTGCAGTAGATGAAACTCATTAAAGAAAATAGTGCTTACAGACTAAATAAAGACATACGGTGTAACAACAAAAGTAAAAGGGCCAGTCCTCATGGGAGGTTACAAATGAAGACAAGGCAGTACTAAGGAGGGACTAACAAGCCTATTAATGAATCAGAAGCCAGAATTTACAAAGGACAATGACACAAGCCAACGAAAAATATGGGCGGAGAATGGGCGCAGCTTCAACTCCATACTCTAATACAGCATGCCTCGCAAAGCAGCATATGCGCTGCCCAGGCTCGACCTAAAAAGCAAGTACAATCTCCCCCCAGAACGCACTGAATTTTCTGAACTGTTATATAGTGGGTTACATCAATCCATGGCTGAAGGGACGAACCAAGCCCATCAAGTGGGAAACAGCCTTTACAACGAGGTTTTTACCTTGTGCCATTACCACGCATTTTGTAGCACACATATTTTTACCACGTGCATGCCTTTACCACGCATTTATGGTAAATTGGGGGGGTCTCCCCCCACAAATACATTGTTTTGAGATATAAAAACAATAATGCGTGGTAATGGCATGCATTGTAAAAGCATGTTTGTGGTAAAAAATGCGTGCTAAAGGCATACAATGTCTTTACCTGCATTGTACTGTCGTACAACCCCATCAAATTTGTTAAGTTCTCTGATTCCTGAAGCACCCTAGATTCAATTTTGTTGATTACACAGGCTGTCTCCCTGCTAGAAGCTGTGCAGTTTTCTGTCATCAGCGCCGGGCAGCCGCACGCTCTATAAGTCCGTATAACATAACATATATGCAAAAAGGATGATTAAACAGGTGCTACTTCTTTAAAACAAGGACATTTAACCTTGTTTTTCTGTGCAGAATCCATTATTTAACATGCAGTAAGCTGTAGTTTGTCACATATTTTCTCAAAAACGACCAACAGCTGCATGGAGTGAAGTACCACTGTCCATTTCTATTGTTCAGTCCCCAAAGGTTGCCCAGGTATTCTCTAGGAAGTCATGCTAGGGAAAGTGAAAATGAGGAGTTATATTTAATTTAAATTTTGCTTACTAGGTCAAAAAGAGGACCCCAATGTGTACCTGTAGGCCTAGTCGCAATTTGCATAACTTGCTATGCTAAAATTATGTGAAATGGCAAACAATTATGCAACATTACTGGTTGCTTCAGCATTTTGCACTTTTTGGGCAAAATTCATCCTTGCATTAATTTTTGGATGAATTTCACTCTTAAATTTAAATTGTTGTTTATTGTTTTACTCTTGAGCAAAAGCCATGCAGATGAGAAAGGAATTTCCAAACTTTTCATCTCTGTAATTAAGATCCACAAAGCTAAACCGCATGTGAGCTTCTTCGTAGTTCTATTGATATCAGAAGTTGGTCTTCTAGATGTTGTCACATCAATTTTAAGACCCTTGGTGGGTGTGGATAAAGTCTTCACAGTGAACACAACCCTGCTGGAGGTACCGAATGTTGAATCCTCTCCTCTCTGCCCTCCTCTCACCACGAAAGTCCTCTTGCACCTCTATATCTGTTGTGAGAGGTGCAAGTACCAACTCAAACAGGCTGCAATGGCAGGCCTGTAGTCACAGTTTAAGTGGACTCCCATGGGTGGCATAATACATGTTGTAGCCCATGGCAGACCCCTGGTGTACTTATGCCCTGGGTGCCTTAATACCCTGCCCTTATGCTCCATAGCTATGTTCATACCATATAAATGTCGGCACATATGTTATGTTATTGTACTCGGTCTGATGGCTCACTGGACTAATGCAACTGTGTTTGACCTCATGGTCCGATGTTTGTCATGGCAGGTCTACTCTGCATTCCAACTTACCATTGAGCTGGGTGACGATAACCATCTGTTCTTTAGTGACAAGATGCCCCAAGGGGTGAACATGTTCTCTACAAATACATCTTGTTATGATCTGTTGTTAGTGCACAGGCTTTGCTTATGATGACCTCGTAGCATTCTAGGCTGTCATAGGGGAACCATTTCACTTGGTTCTGAGTTTTCCATCAGACACCAAAGTTTGAGTACACTCAGGATTCATGTGCTTATAGTACTATGTTCTGATTAATCACTGATTTTGGTGTCAAAGTTGTGTTGTCCCATGGCTTTATCCATAGGTTATGCACAGGACCACTGGTATTATGTGGCAGGAGAGGGCCAAATTACGCAGCAGTGTTGAGTAAATAATGTGGCAAGAAAAGCCAAATTATGTGGCGTAATGTGGCACATTTTTTGAAAGTAGCAATTCATTATTTTATACTTTTTACACTTGTTAACACTGTCTGATCATTAGGTGCACCTCATTAGTATCAGTTTAACACCCAAATATAGCAATAAGCAACAGAAAGATGATGAGTCAACCTCTGCAAAGGGCCTTCCACTGCGCGGTAACACGTGGCGCTGCTTTTTTAGTAACTTTTGAACTGTTTGAGCTAGAAATAAAAATCTTTTTTGTTAAAATCTGCAGATTATGCCACAGATGATGAATTATGTGGCAAATGCAATCACATAATTCCAGTGACCCTGGTTGTGCATCTAGGCTTTCTATAAGTCCATGTTTATAGGACCAGCTGAAAATTAACTGGAAGCAATGCCTGAAGGCTGGTCTTATAAAAGGTATACAGCCTTTACCCCACAGACTTTACCCCACAGGACATTACCAAGCATGCCTTTACCATGCATGTAAGTAGCACCCAGGCCATATTTTGGTACTTTACCACGCAGGTAATTAAAAAAAAAATTTAAATGACATAATTATGATGTCATTAAAAAAGCATTTAGGGGCTATGGGATTGGTAAGGGTTCAGGTTGGTAAGGGTTTTAAAAGTGTTTTAGGGTTTAGAAGTGGGTAAGTATGGGGTAGTAAGGGTTTTACAAGGGTCTTGGGATTCAGGGGTGAATTCAGGGTAGCAAAGGTTTTAGGAATGGGTATGGGTAGAGCTTAGTAAGGGTTTTAAGTGGTTTTAGGATTCAGGAACGGGGAATGGTACGAGGCACAAAGGGGTTTGTTTTTAGGGTTCAGAGATTAGTAAGGGTATGGGGTAATATATATATTTATATATATATATCCATATCCCTGGGTAGTTCTCAAATTTTAGGTGAAGCGAAGTTCCTTTAAATGGAGCATTCTGCAACACTGCCACCACTCTAAAACTGCTCACCTCAAATGTCTGTTTTACTAGCAGAGTTTGTAAGCACGGGGTTAGCATAGTGACATCCACACCGAGCTAGAAAAGTGACAAAGTATTTTGACATTTTTATAGCAAAGTCTTTAAGCATAGGACTATTTAGTGCAATCCGCGCTAAGCTGAAAAATGACAAAAGTCAGTGGTGTTGTAGAGTGCTCCATATAAAGGAGTTGCACTCTACCTAACATTTGGGAACTACACATTGGTTCCCTACTTCCCTTTTTGCATATAAAGCAGTCTGGAGCACACCAAATGAAGGGTTAGAGTCCAAAGTAATGGTATAAGTATATGAACAACCAACCACCTTTTATGGGCAAGTCCTCAAGAAATTGTGTTTCTAATACAACAGGTCTCCATAGCTGATTTAGAGGCAGAAACCAGTAATATAAAACTGCGACCTGATGTAGATATAATCGAAGACTTCTTTAAGAAACAGTTTGTGATCCTGTGATCAGATTTACATACAGTAGAAGGCTTCTTAAAGGGTAATACAGCTAACACATTTCGTCTTAGAGACGTTATCAAGGTGCAAATGAGATAATAAGTAGGCAGATATAGTATAGTCCAAAGAATGAAAGTATACTCTTTGTTTGTGGGAATTCCCACGCATTTGTAGGGCAGACTTGCAGTAACAAGGTCGTGACCGTTGCAGTTCTCGGCTTAGTTTCAGTAAAACACCAAAACCACCACTACTGATTGTAAAGTTGTTCCTTTTTTGCATATTTTATGCATCACTCTAATCCTGAAAGGGTATTGCATTGATATTTTTGAGATATATATATATATATATATATATATATATATATATATACACAAATATATATAGATAGATACATACATACAAATATGTGTGTAAATATAGTCACACACACAGTTTGTCACTCCTAGCGCTTTAATAAAGCTTTTTTGAAAAACTCACTGAGGAGTTCCTCCGTATCCCTCTGTTTGCTAGTGGATACATTTTCTGTATATATATATCTATCACTACCACAGCAGTTGTGTGGTCAAGCACTGCATGGAATTACAATGCATTGTGAAGGTCCATGAGTTGTAATGCCCATGGGGTAAAGGCATGCATGGAATTGTCTGATTTTCTTCAGAAAAAAGAACAGAATCACTTCATGCAGCTTAAAGAAAAAAAATCTCCAATACAAATACGTGTTAACTATCATGCCAGGAGAATCCCTTAAGGGCGTGTCTGTAATGACTAAAAAGCATCAGCATTGCATGGGGTCACCATATGAAAAAAACAACCAGCATTTAGGCATCAGTGGACAGTAGAGCTGTAGAAGTGCTGGGTCTAGTTTAATGTAGCTGTTTTAGTCCTTTTGGTTCAGTATCTCATAATTCCTTTAATAGTGTCCCATGTTACACCTAAATCCACTCCGATTATAGCTTGATAAATTTGAAAGTGTGATGATGGATTGCCAGGCTGCCCATTAGGGTTAAACAAATATTCATATGGAAGCTTAGGGAGGAATTCCAAAATAAATTACAAAAAGTAATATTCCTTGGGGCTTCCTACCAGTCAACCTCTTCTGAGCATCAGCTGTTAAAATATAATCTCAGCTACAGAAGGAAATCACAAAATAAGCCAACACTCTATCTGGAACTTGCAGTTCAGCTCCATCAAAGATGCACGTTTAGAACCTAATCATGGCTAGAAATGTTTGTGATGGAGGGAAAATGTATTAAATTTCTTAGCAGTAATAAAATATTGACTGCACGTTCCTTGTGAACCATTTCATCAAGTGGTAGCTGCGTATCAGTCCCACCTGTAGCAACTAGTAGACATTTAAACTTTAAATCATTTTCTATTTAAATCAGGTACTTAGCTGGGCCTTTGTCCACTTCATGCTTTTTCTTTTACAGCTGAAAAGGCAGCTCATTAAAAAAAATACATTTTATGGCCAATAGAGTCCGTGATGTGTATAGCACCAGAATCATCTTCATTCAGTCCTGGCCTTTTAACCAGCAACGCTTTGAAAATTGGTTGCTGCTTACCATTTCAATCTACACTTACAAATCCTGTCATATACCGTGTTGTTGGCTAAAAAGCCCTGACTGTGTAACAGTGTTCCTGATCATACTGGACCAGCTAGTAGCTCTAAGTTAGATCAGAAGTTTTGAACGGTTGCTTTTTAGGCAACATGGCTGTATAGAACTGTGGTTTGGAGAGACCCCATTGTTGTGGTTTCTGTTTAATGTTCTCTGGTTCAGGCATTTCCATTCCGCCAAAGACCAGGCTCTAGTCCTTATGGTTGGTCACGTATAACACACATTTTTGTTTCCTGAGTGTGGGAGAAACCATGCCTGTCAAGTTTAAAGCTGTTAGAATGGTACATGACACGTTTCCTTTTTTAGGTCTGGCGTAAGCTAAGACTTGTTGTTTTTACCAACATTATATTAATCATATACTTATAGGGGCTTGCAGGCAACCGTCGTCATCCATTGGCCTGTTTTTGTGTCATTCACATTTTTCTTCTGCCCTCTACAGCATACAGAATGAAGCAATGGGTCGGTTCACTTTTGTAATAGGCTCATATCACTGTGAGTGACTGCATTCTACCATTTCACAAGAAGCACATGCACCCCCCAAGTAGTTCTATTCAGTGCCTGTTATAGCAATGCATACTTTTAGAAACCAACGTTTTTTTTGCTTTTATCCATTGTTTTTAAATTTGACTAGGTCCCAGCAGTTTGCTCAACAATAACATTTTGAAAAATCATGAAAAAACAAAACCGACATTGACAAAGCGAAAAATCTGGCAGCTAATGCCTGACATATTGGTTTGGCCAATGCCTGTTTCAGCCTTACCAAATTTCTTTTCTTCTCATTCCTTCTACTACTTAACATACTTCTTTTTTGAAAATGTAATCACCCTTACATAAGGAAGGAGAGTCAGAATGTGTAATCGTAAGACAACGGTGGAAGCTCAGATTGATGTGTTCTAAATTAGCTAGAAGGAAAGTAGAACCTGGTTTGATGTCTCATCTGTAGGAAGTAGAGGAAAAGGCTGTAACAAGTGCTTGTCAGTCTAGTACAGTATGGATTTGTGGCAACAGTAGTAGAGATAAAGTTAATATCCATCAACAGATGATGTGCTGAACTCCATCAAAAATAGTTGATCATTTTCAAAAATGTAAAATTGTAGCACGTGAATGGACTCGTGTTGAGTTGGAAAGAATATACACAAGATTCATGGATAACTGGTGTTTGTGCAGAAATACAGAATGTGTGTGACAGAGCCTCCAACAGAGTTCACATTTGTTGCTACTGTAATTTCTATGTTGCGAAATTTGCTCCCTTGCCCCAGATGTATTTCATATGTTTTTAAAAGCACGTACGGTAAGCAAATGGCTCATGTACATCCAAAATGAGTTTGTGAGGTGAGGGGAAGTTAGGAAGCTTGGGTATCGTGCCCCTCAAAAGCCATCATTTATTTCCATTGGAATTTGATATGGGATGTGCAACACTTCCCACTCCTGTTGAAGAACGTTATGTTTTAGTGTGTATTAACCACCAATTCATGCCCACACTGCCCTCGGATCAGTATGCCTGGGGTACAATGAAGGTCTTCTTTTGAACGCACTGATTTCTGTACAAATTGCCATTATTATAAATTCAAAGAGTAAAGTCCTTGTTCTATACCGATAATGCAATGCCTCTCCGGAGTCGTGAAGAAGATCGTGTTTGAGCATGGTGTGTCCTTCAATGAGGCAATCTACACAAACTGCTTCAGTCACAGCCATTGCATTAGGTTATCAATAATGAGTTACATTTTTTTTTTTATCGTACCAGTCTAAAACAGCATTCTGATTTTCGGAGCATTCGCTGTAGAGGTTTAAGCGCGTTCTAGTGAGCCATGTGCTCTTCCTAGGGTGCATCACTCTGCAGTCCTTAACCCCGATACAGACCTCAGTGTCAGGCGGAAACTGACTCTGACATGAAGGCATTAGTAATTGTTGGGGGAAGAGAGTGGTAGCTTCCTGAAATGTGAGGAAAACCTCCCCCGGGTATAGCTCTCAAGCAAAAAGGCATCCTCCCTCTCTCCACCTTTCCATGGACATATCCAGGTCGAAAGAGCGAAATGGTTCTAAATCCCATATGCGTAATTCACTGTCAAATGGGGCCCTACGTAGCACTTTCTTTACCACCGCTTCCCACACCTCTGCAGTATGACGGACCAAAAAAGGTATGGGAGCATCTGTCCGACCCCCCAAGTTTAGTGTTTAAATGGTCATACCACTTATCCTGTTTCCTCCAGGTAGTCCTCCTTAAGTCACAGCTTAAGAAGATTTCAGTATTCACAGGAGGAATTTGAATCCCGCTCCGACCTATTTAATTCAGTTAGAGATTTATCAATTACCGCCAAAACATTTTCCAAGTGAATCCTCCCAAAGCTCCCTTCCGTTTTCATACCCCCGCCACAATGAATCTTTAAAAATAAAAATAGGTATTGCATGGGCAGAAGAATTGCGCTGCTGGTGTTACCAGCAGTTCAAGCTGAACGTGCTGTCTGAGTCGCGTTGCTGCTGTACAATGTTTATGTGTTATCTTCACTTTAAGGGTGGCCGAACAGTGTGAAGGCACTGTGGGATTGGGTATTTCAGCCACCAATCAGTGTTCATTCTCAACTCTCTAGAGCGTATTTTTTCACTTGCCGCCTAGTAGTGAATGATCTCCCAGAATAGACTGAGAGGAGGCGTTGTCTTGCGGTGAAATTGCTGTGCTGTGAGTTTCTGCACTTGAGTCACCGCTTCCTACTGACAATTCATGTAATTTTTGAGAGAGTCTTTTGCTGTCCATGTGCTTCCTTTTAAATGGACTGTTTGGCAAGCACCTGATTCTAGGTCCACTATGGTCCGCTGGTATACAACTCGCTAAATTGGACGGCTGAAGTCTGCTGTAGCCGTGAGTCCCTCCGGGAGCCGGTAACAGCTTCATCCTTTTCACTTACATGTTTGTAAGGCGGTATTGCATTTAGCTGCAGCTTGTGCTTTCAGTCCCAGACATCAAATAATGTGTGGGATAAGGTGCAACTTAGTCGTTCAATGTAGAGGACTGGTACACCCGTCTGCCTCATTATGCTTTTGTTTCCTGACCTTACTTTTCCTACACCCCGCGTACCTTCCTTTCCAATCTGATTTGTCAATTATAGGCACAGATACTCAGGTCACCGATGATGTGAATAGTGACTACTGCGGGTGCTGGTAAGAATCGGTGAATCCATCGAATTTAAAACTTTGATTTGAAGTTTGCACACCGGGATCTGCAGCACAATTGTTTGTCCACTTAGGTAAAATAAAGTTCTGGGCCTTCAATAAAATAAATGTAATAAATTTGACAATGTATATATAATACATACCACAAACTGAATTCGGTCTTTGTCCTTAACAATAGGTGTTGTTACCTAACTTTATGGTACTCATGTTGTCTACCTCGGAATATGCAATTTGGCATATGACCTTAAGACTACCTGTAGATATCTTACTAGGATGTACAATGCATAGCCCAGTTTTCCACCACATAGTTGTCCATATGATCTGGAGAGTCTGTTTCCTTAAACATTTCCATCAACCTTCTACTTCAGGAGTATCCGCAGTGCTTAATTTGTAAAAAAAAAATAAGTGACAGAGTCCACATTTTTCTAAGAAGCCTACTGGCGCTGCTGCCAAATGTTGGGGTTGCCGAATATCAACACAGTCTAATCTTTATTTCACCTCATGCCTCTTTTATCCACCAATAAACTCTCCCTGCCCCTATATCACCTCTGGTAGGTTCCTTTTCATCCCTGCTTTCTCCATTTGCCACCGTTTCTTCCATCTTTCACTTCCTCTTTCTTTCCTCCTTTGCTGCTTTTTTTCTCTCTGGTTCTGGGTCAAAATCTGATGATTAAAAATAAGGCTCGGTCCCCCCCAAATAAGAGTGCCAGTGGGCGCCACCTGCAAACACCAGCTCAGACAAGGCACAGAGTGTCTCCATTGTGTGTGGGAATATCCAATGGCTCTTCAGTAGTGAATTTGATATCAGAAAACAGCGCGGTGGGATGTGAGATTTACTTAGAAAGAAGTGTTTGAGAGCCACATTTCGGAAGTAATGTTGCACTGTCTTGTCTGCCACTGTGAAACCTTGTCTCGCACTCATTAGGTTGAAGAAGACGAAATCGCAGAACCTTGTTGGCACTGTCATGTCTGTTTGCAACACATAATCACTTCGCTCCCTACGTTTGTAAAGGCCCACAAACCTAATCAAGATGCAATCATTGCCTAACTTTATTGATAAAGCAGAAAAAAGCAGCCTTGGGTTGCATGTTGACGAATCTGTGTATAATAACAAGCAAATAAACAGGTTATTTTTGCTTGGCAACAGCGGCCCTTGAAGAAATGTTTGACTCGAAGATTCTGCTTTCTCTGTCGCCTTAGGGTTACACAAAAAAACTCTCAAATACACAGTCATAGGATAAGTCACAAGACTAGCAAATGCCCACAACCCCCTCCCCCACATCCTTTGATGGCACCATGCATCACAGAAGCGTATTGCAGCACATGTGACCAAAAAAGCATGATTAGCATTCCTGCATGACTAAAAAGTCAAATGGTATGCCAAATAAGATACTAAACGCATCTCAGTAGAAAGAGATGCCAGTTCGTGTGCACAGTATTTTGCTGTTTTTAAGTCCTGCGTGAAGCGGTTTTTGCGAGGCCAGTCATAATTCTGATGGAGCAGCAGCGTTGGCCCTGCATTGTGAGCTGTAATTGTGACTGGATTCTTCTGCTGTGACTTGAATTGAACACAAACATCTTTTGAGTACCTTTGCACTGTGGTTATTATATGTGCAGGGGCGTAGCTTCAGGGGGGGATGTTTGCGTTGTTACACCCCCTAATAAATGTATTTTTTAGATAAATAGTTGGGTAGAGGTGCTTTCAGTCGGGTATTGTGAGATGTCAGTCAGGTTTCACCAGGAATTTTAACATACTGACAAAAACGCATGCACACTCTCTTTTTTTAAAGTCTTCTAAAATACTGATTATTTTTCAAAATATTGTGTTTTTTTCTTTTTTAGCACTCCTACAAATCCACATTTCTCTCCCTTTCCCCTGACCCTTAGGCCCCTCTCATGCACCCTGCTTGTCTTGTAATCTATTTATACATTATATGTCAGCCTAATTGTCAGAAAATCTGAAGCTCCCTTACCCCCCCACCCCCGCCCCCCGCCAAATCTTACTGACCAAGCTACACCCCTGTATACGTGCACATTTATGCAGTGAATGAATCTTTGCACTTTTAAGTGGTGGTTTGCTGTCTCAACAGAGAGTAACAGGCTTCTATTTCACTTTAGAATAGAACTTCTAGCCGTGAGGGCTGTATATAAAAAATGCATCAGGCTTCCCTTGGTGAGTTATCTGTTGCTGGTACATTTGGATGCGCTCCTTAATTAAGGGATTTTATTCCCATTCTTTAAGCTGTTTGGGTTTTTTCGCACATGCAGAGAAATACTGCGTAAATTGGCAAATGGCTACTCATGGATTTCTCATTAGAGTAGAGGGTGGTGCCAGTTCCAGCTCTTAGTGAGGATTTTTTTAAAACACATGCAGTTGGCAAAGTATTACTAAAAATAGCGTGTGAAAACCGCCATAAAGCAAATTTAAGCTTAGAAGGATTCTCCTCAAAAAACTATTTTTGGAAGGAAATTTTGCCAACAGGCAAAATGCTCATTTCAGGTGCTTAAAGTACAACTGATTCAGTAGTATATGATGGCCTTGCTAAAGGTCAGACTTCTGTTTGTGAGTAGGAAGCAAACCGTTGTGTCTGTATGGATTTCCTATAGAGGGAAGTTTCTATGTGGCTATCTGGTTTTTCGAATGCAGTTGTGTAATGTAAGCAGTGGCATAACGAAACTTGAGGCGGCCCCCCTGCAAAGTGCATGGAGGGGGCCCTCAAACTCTCCGGACCGAGTCAGGAGCTCTCAGGCCAGGAATCTGCCGTCGTGCACAGTGCCGGAGGGGGCCCCCTGGAGCTCGGGGGCTGCAGGGTTATTGTTGCGCCACTGAATGGAAGGTGATGGTATGTTCAATGCTGAGAGTTATTGAAGGTATCATATGCATGAAGCTGATTTAATGAGTCATGTATTCCAGACCATAAGCATTTAATCTATGTAAGGTATATAGACTAGTAGTTGTTAGTTCAGGAACTCCTCCTCGAAATCTGCCATTATAAACTTTGCACACTCATATATGTCATTTAGGGATTGCCTGGGGTCTCAGCTGTGATCCCTGGCATGCTCCTTGCGACTCCTGGCACTGTCTGTGCGACCCCTGACCTCAGAGGCTGGCAAAGGGAATGCCAAGAAGAGAACAGAAGTTTAATGGTGCTGGGATTTGCAGCACTATTTACTTTCTGCATCTCCAGTTGTGGGGAAACGGCCTTTACATCGGGGGCTAATCCACACGTGTCGTCTCACTGCAAGCGCAACCATGCATGCCTTAACCGTGAATATGCCTTAACCACGCATATGCGTGGTTAAAGCATATGTGCGGTCTAGATGTTGGAACGGGCGGGCCCAGGAACAGGAAGGATCGGGAGAGGACACGATGAGGTAAGTGGGGCTGAGGCCAGGTTTAGGGGGTGTTGGGGATAGTTTTTAAGGGTTGGGGTAGTTTTTAGGGCTGGGGGGGGTCAGGGTGCTTTTTAGGGCTCAGATGGGGTCGAAGTTGTTTTTAGGGCTGGGAGGGTCAGGTTAGTTTTTAGGGCTCGGGGGAGGTGGGGAAGTTTTTAGGGCTCCGGTTTGTTTTTAAGTCTCGGGGGCGGGGTGGTTTTTAGGGCTCAGGGGGTTGGGGTAGTTTTTAGGGCTCAGGTGTGAACTATCACATATATCCCTTTACTAGTCATGCCTTTACCACAAAATTGTGTGGTAAAGGCATGCGTGGTAAAGGAATGCGTTGTTGAGCCTCATTCTTGGTTAGGGCAGAGTTGTAGAGGCATACATGATTTAGACATGCGGGCCTCTATCATACAACCCCGGCTGAGAACTGAGGAATTCAACTCTTAGCTCAGTGAAATAAATAAGTATACAGCAGTGCAATGTAGATATCACTACCTGGGAGGATTCGGTGTCAGATTATATGGTTTCACTTCCTGTGATGTGACTGGGCCTCACTACCACTCCTCTCTACCCTCCCTCACGCTACTCCCTTCCCCTCCCCACACCACCCCCTCCCGGGCCTCTACCTTTAATCTATGACATCTAGCCTCCCACACGGCCTCCCTTTGATCTCCCACTCCCCACTCCCCCTTCCTCTAACTCCCGCTCACCTTATCCCCCTCTTTTATCGCCTCTTGTTCACCTCCACACACCCGCCCTAAACCTATTACTCCCTATCCATGTGAGCTTATTTTTTGACTTTTCTAAATTCCATTATCTGCTTTCCTTATATTGGCTCTTATCGCAATGTTTTTGATCAAATGTATTGATTACTGTACCTCCTCACACTCCTGTAAAGCGCTCTGATACCCCTGGGTCTAGCCAGCGCTATATAAAACCTTTAAAATAAATGTGATGTCCCTTCTGCTTCCCTTAGCATTTTGGTGAATTGACGCCCATGTGCACAATGTGAAGCCATTTAAGTTCACATGGAAACTCCAGTGATCAACAAAAAGTCTTCATTCTTGAAAGTGAAGTTGTGTGTGGATTTATTTTGTGAGTTTCGTGTCAAAGGTATATGCAAATACTTGGCATCAGGTACTATAACTACTTTGTGTACACAAATATGTAGGGTTACTTACAGGGCGATATGTTTATCTGTTCCCAAGCTAAGGAGTTCTTTTCATGAACTATGACCTAATCCCCCGTGCCTTACAGATTAATAATTTTAGAAAAAGAAGAGATCCCCAGTGGGGAAAGAGAGAAACCAGTCAATAGTCAATTCACTCAGACAGCGCCTATCAAAAATGTGATTCATACATGTCATGAAGACAGACAAGTGCGCAAAAGTGTAGGGAAATGAGAAAGTATCTCACGTGTGCACCACCAGAGGAGCTACTGGCAGGTTCTCACCAGCTTGCCCACGTATTTATCATCATCGATAACTTTCTCATGAAAATAAAATATGTGTCCAGTGCGAGAAAGGTGAAAGAGAATTAAAAAGAAAACATAAGACCCCAAGAGGCATGAGACACAAGAAGCCTCAAATAAAAATGGGTACAACTCACATACGTACTTCTGACTTTTTATTCCACAGCGTGAGTTGGCCCAATGTTAAAAACACAGCATGTTGTTAACCACTTTGAGCATGGCCAACATGTTTCATTGCCTTTTCAAAGGTAACGGCAAATTCATCAGGGCATCTGAGGTCAGCAATCACCTCCCTGGACCTTTATATATCAAAAACGAGTGACTGACAGACATACAAAAGAAAAAACAACGACTGGTAACTCAAGAGAAACACCACCCATTTCTTACTGTTAATTCAGTACAGGTAATCATGCAGATGTGGACTGCTTTAAATTAGCAGCCGCACATCCTGAGGTATCGGTAAATATTTACCTAGTGAGAACCATGGGCCCACATATCAGCTCTCACTCAGTTGTAGGGATGTATATTGTTTACACTTTTTTTCCCCTTTCAGAAGCACCTCTATTGCTCACACCTTCATCTGTGGAAACAGACACAACACAACAATTTTACGCATAACTATTTCCTCTTTAGATTATAATTATGCGACTCTGAATCATACAATCCTCCCTGGCCATTATTCCATATTCAGGCTCTGTCACAGCGTGAAAATCGCACTTAAGTAAAATGTATAATCCCGGAACATATTTGCTTGCCCCTAAGATTCGACAAATTACATCTGGCCCACTAGCCCGGACGGAGAGCAAAACACCTCCTTTCCCCTTTTTTCTTTTCTAAATATTAACACCATCTGACCCGTATCACTTTCTCTTATTTCCATACTCCTTCCGCTCCACTCGACATAAAAACAAAAACATCACTGCTTAGTGAATTCGTCCGCGGTTCAACTTACTCGCTTACAAGTACCCTCGGGCAAGCTCACTGCTCGTATCTATTCCAAAGTGCTCAGGGATTCACTCGTTACCAACAAATCAACCAGCATACTCTCACCGTTTGAAGTGCAACTGAACGCGGTCAATCGTCCCAGCATTTCGCCTGGTTAACCACTCACTCCATTTAAAACAAAGCGCGACCCATCTCGTTTCGCGGTTTTTGAAAAGAGAGCAACAATATAGGAAATAATAAAAACGATAATCGGGCCCTTACTTGGAACTCTCTGTTTTTATAAAATAATTGTCTGAAAACGATTATATTTATATATGCTACCAATTTGTCATTTTAAGATGGCCGCGCTTTTGGTAATGCGTTGTTTGATGTTCTGTTTAGAGTCTTTATCGGTGATCATGTGACCGCCGTAGTGACGTGTTGCGAAACGAGATGGGTTGCGCTTTGTTTTAAATGGAGTGAGTGGTTAACCAGGCGAAATGCTGGGACGATTGACCGCGTTCAGTTGCACTTCAAACGGTGAGAGTATGCTGGTTGATTTGTTGGTAACGAGTGAATCCCTGAGCACTTTGGAATAGATACGAGCAGTGAGCGTGCCCGAGGGTACTTGTAAGCGAGTAAGTTGAACCGCGGACGAATTCACTAAGCAATTCACTATGTCGAGTGGAGCGGAAGGAGTATGGAAATAAGAGAAAGTGATACGGGTCAGATGGTGTTAATATTTAGAAAAGAAAAAAAAAGGGGAAAGGAGGTGTTTTGCTCTCCGTTCCGGGGCTAGTGGGCCAGATGTAATTTGTCGAATCTTAGGGGCAAGCAAATATGTTCCGGGATTATACATTTTACTTAAGTGCGATTTTCACGCTGTGACAGAGCCTGAATATGGAATAATGGCCAGGGAGGATTGTATGATTCAGAGTCGCATAATTATAATCTAAATAGGAAATAGTTATGCGTAAAATTGTTGTGTTGTGTCTGTTTCCACAGATGAAGGTGTGAGCAATAGAGGTGCTTCTGAAAGGGGAAAAAAGTGTAAACAATATACATCCCTACAACTGAGTGAGAGCTGGTATGTGGGCCCATGGTTCTCACTAGGTAAATATTTACAGATACCTCAGGATGTGTGGCTGCTAATTTAAAGCAGTCCACATCTGCATGATTACCTGTACTGAATTAACAGTAAGAAATGGGTGGTGTTTCTCTTGAGTTACCAGTCGTTGTTTTTTCTTTTTGTATGTCTGTCAGTCACTCGTTTTTGATATATAAAGGTCCAGGGAGGTGATTGCTGACCTCAGATGCCCTGATGAATTTGCCGTTACCTTTGAAAAGGCAATGAAACATGTTGGCCATGCTCAAAGTGGTTAACAACATGCTGTGTTTTTAACATTGGGCCAACTCACGCTGTGGAATAAAAAGTCAGAAGTACGTATGTGAGTTGTACCCATTTTTATTTGAGGCTTCTTGTGTCTCATGCCTCTTGGGGTCTTATGTTTTCTTTTTTAATTCTCTTTCACCTTTCTCGCACTGGACACATATTTTATTTTCATGAGAAAGTTATCGATGATGATAAATACGTGGGCAAGCTGGTGAGAACCTGCCAGTAGCTCCTCTGGTGGTGCACACGTGAGATACTTTCTCATTTCCCTACACTTTTGCGCACTTGTCTGTCTTCATGACATGTATGAATCACATTTTTGATAGGCGCTGTCTGAGTGAATTGACTATTGACTGGTTTCTCTCTTTTCCCCACTGGGGGATCTCTTCTTTTTCTAAAATTATTAACCTGTAAGGCACGGGGGATTAGGTCATAGTTCATGAAAAGAACTCCTTAGCTTGGGAACAGATAAACATATCGCCCTGTAAGTAACCCTACATATTTGTGTACACAAAGTAGTTATAGTGCCTGATGCCAGGTCTTTTTGTTGGATTATATGGTGATTGGAGGGTGGCCTGGCATTTAGATTCCCTCTGCAGCTCCTTGTTGGATTATATGGAAATACTTCCCAGGTCTCCCTTTTTGGCATAATGTTTTGGCAGGGAGAAACATAACATTTGTAAGGGATGTTGGTGTATAAAGCTCTGACATCCACAGTGGCAGGTGTTAGCCTTTGTTGATGTTTAGTAAGTATAATGTAACCATTGGCCTTTACAGTGGTTTTGAAGAAGCCCAGATGTTTTCTTTGAGGGGTTTGACTCAATAAATGACAATGTAAACCAACCTGCTTTGTGGGTCCCTGGGAACATGTAAAAAGGTCCTTCGGTGGATAGAAGGAATTCTAATTCTGGCAGGTGTTGGCTATTTGCAGAAAGGGTTACGATTGAAGTTGACAGTTTTCCTTTGCATGCCTATGTGCGCTCTTTGGCCAGCTTCCTAATCCTGTGTGGGATCTTTGGCTGTTTCTATGTAGTAGATGTTGGCCAATGGTTGTTTGTATGTCTTACCAGTCTAACAATCTTTATTCATTATTTCTACTGCTCCATCTTTACCTGCTGGCTATGCAATGGTCTGTTGTTTGTTTTGAGATTTCTCAGCACACTTCTCTCAAATGGTGATAGGTTGTTTGTTTCGTTTTGTATCTTATCTGTGTGGGACATCAGTGTACATTCTATGGTGGCAGCAGTCAATGTTGTGTTTTCTTCCTTCCAGGATTAGAAAAGTATTTTTTTAGGTGACGTCATCCTAAATACTCTGTAATCTTTCCACACACGCCAAAGCCATCAAAACTCAGTCCTCTAGAAATCACAAATTTTTCTTCTGTGGTTCATGTATGTTTAGATACATTATTGCTTAGATCACTGGCATCTCTCTCATTGTTCGCATTTGTTTTTTTTTTGTATTGTGGTAATCAGAGTGCATACCCGGAGAGTGCAATGCTAGGAATATTTATAGGATTTTATTACTGCATGCTATCCTGGATGTGGTGTGTAATGCAAATATAAAACACAGTGTGATTTACAAGTGTTTATGTTCTAAAATACAAATACAGTAGGCCCTTAAGTACCTAAAACATACTAAATACTCATTGCCTCTTTCTTTAAAAAGATCTGGGAGCAGGTAAGGTATGGTACCTATATTTTGCGTCTCGGTACATCATTCTGTCAAAATCTGAATTTAAAATAGCAAGAAAAATCTACTAATTTCTGGATTTTTCAATTTCAACATATTATTCTCCAATTGTATTAAAATGACAATCAAAGATTGTCCTTTTATCTTACTATTTTTTATTCAAATCATAATCATCAACATCTTTCAGAAGTACTGCTATGAACTACGTTCTTCAACGACGATTTCAAATTTTTCCTTATTTTAGAAATCGAAGTTGGTTCGTATCTGATGAATTATCAAAAGCGGAGTATTTCACTTTGTAATATTCTGTGGAGGATGCCATTGTCATTTTCTTTTATGTCTAGAATATAGAGAATTTATATTGTATGGCGAGCTACAGATGCTTTGAATATATTATACAATGCCAATTATCCTTCTACATGTTTTAAGGTGTAAAAAAAAATAAAACCGGTGTGAATGTTTCAGATATTTCTAGGTTCTTCGGTAAAGACCTAAACACAATAACATGTTGGCTTTAACTTTGAAACGTCATATAAACTTGAATGTTCTATCTCTGGTTCTTTTTTCTTCATATAAAGACTCAGAATCGCCAAAAGCATTTTACCTTTCTTTTGTATTTAAAGAGTTCAACTGCAGCAACGAAAGCACAAATTTAGTTATGAAAGCCACTTACAGGCCGAGAGTCTTTTTGCGAGTGAAGTCTAAGTATAGACCTGAGAGTATTGCAAGACAGAAAAGACTGTTGGGGACAAATTACCTTACTTAAGTAGCCTTTAATTTGCATGATCATGATAAAGTTATGTGAAAATTGGCATAAATTATGTAAAGCAATACAACAACAACAAACTTCTTTCTTTGTTTCTTTCAGATAAGTTAAAAGGGCAGCCTTGTGGATGGCCCCGGAGCAGACCAGATGGAACAGGATAGGATCACCCATCCTGAGGGCAGTAGACTGAGTCCATTCCTCCTCGCGCATCCACCTAGTGTATACCAGAGAGAAACTCGGTCACTGAAGTTACAGAATGGAGGACGGTCAGTTGAGAAAACCTACCTTCAGCTCAACGGCGAGAATAAATTCATCCCATTTCGAAACAGCTATGGCTTCAGTCACTTGAAGAGAAGTGAAAAGAACTACGTCAGCCCGGATGTTACACATGAGAAGATTGAGAGTCCAAGGCCTATGCAAAATGGTGGCATAAAGCGCATTTCAAGCGACCTATGCCTGACGGACCCCGAGCAGATAAAAAAAGTCCGGAGCCATAAAGAGATCAATGGGGTAGATGGTTACCTGGTGGAAAAGCAGCAGCAGGCCGACAACTTAGCGGCTGAGAGAAATCATCATGGGGAAAATTCATTCTCAAACATCAGAAGGTCCTCAAAACTTGACAGTGGTCGATCCAACCCTCCTGCTTGCAAGGAAAAAACTCATGAGGAGAATGAACACCTCAATTACAACAGTGACTCCCTCTCATACTCTAAGGTTAAAACGATGACAATGTTCAATGGTGCTAATGTTTCCACATCTTCCAAGGAAATTACGAACATTGAGCTTTTGCAAAAAACACTATCTCATTGTGACAGAGAGCGAAAGTTCTGTGCGATGCAGAAAAGCTCACTTCACACAGATGCCGTTAACCTGTATTCTCCGTTGTCTCAGACGACTGTGCAGTCAGCCGATACCTCAGGGCAGAGTATTCCCACTCCCACCTGCCAAGCGGAACTGCAACAAGTGCCAGCAACTATGGACTCTGAGGTCTACAGCATGGAGAATTCCACCAAGTCTCCAGCATGTGTGATGCCGACTCTAAATAATGACTTGCATGCGTTGCCTGCAGGGTACCAAAATGGGCAAGAAGCTGAGGGCCAGGTTACCACAGAAAGCCTTGCTGGTGATGCTGTTCTTGATCTGAAAATCCAAAGCAATAGCAATGGCACTCTTTCAGGGTACCCAGAGGGAAACTATACTGTCTTCAAACAAAATCCAGCTTTCCAGAAAGATTTGCAAACCACTCAATTGCCTGGTAGGAATAGCATTCTCCGTATGTGCCCAAAAGACTATTCATATTCCAGCCAAAGTGGTGAGAATCTTTCTGAAGCAATGGATGATGCTGATGGGAGGCAGAATAGACCAAAGTCGCAGAGTCCAGGTGTATCACAATATTCGCAGAGTCTTCAGTCCAGTTTACAGGATACATTTAGCAATGAAGGTCTGCTGATGCTTGCATCATTGTCAGCACTGGAAAGCTTAGATGGATTAAGAGGGTCACCAGAGCAGTTGTTGCAGAGACTGCTCATACCAGAAGAGGGGCACCAACATCGTCGGGGTGATGGTTTGCGAACTGAGTCCACTCCCCTGCCTGAGAAGGAAAAGATGCCAAGTGCTGATGCTACGGACCAGACCTCACATGCACATCTGAAACCAAGATGGGCAGACCTAAGCAGCAGCTCATTTCAGCAAAGGTTCTCACCCCAAATGTCTGAACAGGATTTACTCAAATCAGTTATTCAGTCTCAGTCCCATGCAGAAGAACCAGCGCACTTGAGACCATACACAGTAAGTCCTCGTACACTGAAAGGCATAACAAGGAAGCGCATTCATAAACAGGAGCGTATTTACAAAGGCGAAGAGTCACCAATCCAACACCAACCTACCGCTCAGCAACATATGGAGCTCCAAAAGCCTTCTCCGCAGGGCCATTGCCTAACTGCTGATTCTCCATCAAGGTCCAGCGTGCAGCAGCACAACCAGCAGTGGAGTTTAGATTATTCTCAGCATGGACAGCGACTGGAACATGATTTGGACTCTCAGTTCAAACAGCAGCACTTAAATCCACAAACTGCAGAGGCTGAGTCATTCCAACGTGCCCACTTTTCACCACATTCACAGACCATTTGTCCAAGTCAACAGTTTGCCCAAACCCCGGATCAGCAACACATTTTCAGAGGGAAGCAGGCAGAAACCTTTCCACACACACTAGCCCAGCCCCAAATAATGCAAATTAAAAGAGAGCCGAACACCTTCTGTCAAAATAAATTGGAAGAATTCATTCAGATCGAAAAACAATATACGAAACCACACCAATCACATTCACATACTCCCAGCACTGGACTAAACCATTCATCACATCATAACACCAAACAATCCACTTACAGTTCAGTTCCACAAACGAACGCCAATATTGCACACCATTACTCTTCAGACAGTGTGAACAAGGAACATGCTGTAATCCGTGAACTGTTTACATTAAATAAAACACAAGACATCCAGCATAAGCAGCACTATCCTAATAACTTGGCCCCAAATCTTGAGTATCCCGGCTCTCAAGAAAAAGAGAAGCAGGACCAGGCCCCCTCACCACAATATTCTCACCAACCAAAGCAAGAGTACTGCAGTCTGAGTCAAGATCTTTCCAGCCGGCGAACTGCTCAGATTCCACATACACACATGCCACAATTCAGGGGAACTCCACCCTCTATAGCAGACCAGAGAGGACATTTCCATCCATCCATGAGCAATGGAGACCCTACTAAAAAGTATTCAGTACTGAGGTCACATCTGTTGCACAAGATGGAGCGGCAAAAGAAGGAGCCATATAACCATCTTCTTAAACCCATAAAAGTGGAGCCAGACTCTCATCCTTTTCTTAGCAGTCCTGTGGTGCACAAGTTAGAGCGACAGAAGGAACCATTCCACAATATACTCAAGCCCATAAAAATGGAGCCGAGCCCACTTCCTTCTCTTAGCAGTCCTCTGTTGCACAAAATAGAGCAGCAAAACGACACATGCCACAATTTGCTCATGCCCATAAAAGTGGAGGCAACCTCACATCCATCTCTTAGTAGTCCTACGGCTACCCGGATCCCAGGAAAAAAAAAACGGAGAAGGATTAAGCGAGAGATTCAGCCACTTGGCCCTGACAATGTGAATCAAAGGAGCATCATTGAGACGATGGAAGAGCAGGTGAAAAAGTTCCAGGTCAAATCACTGTTCAATAACAAGCGTCTCAAAAGTAAATCACCAAGGCATGTTAAGGTTGAAACATCAGGCTCTGTAACAGTACTAACCACACATGCCAAAGCTCCAGAATTTAAAGGTTATGTTCCAGGTTTAGCTAAACAATCTGTAATCCCCTTTGAGAAAACCCCAACAAAGAAAACATCAGGGTCATACCTTAATAATTTTCTAGAGTCACCTTCTACGTTATTTGACACGCCCATCAAAAACCTATTAGACACTCCGGTGAAAACTCAATATGATTTCCCATCCTGCAACTGCGTGGGTAAGTGGCTGATCAATTTTAGAACATTTAGAATAAAATATATAGATCAGGGGTGTAAAGTTGTCTTGCATTTTCTGACTGTCTCAAGTTTTTAAAATTATGTAGACCAAGAAATTCTAACTGCCCTGACATTGCCATTACTGAATACGTTTTTTTAGACTGTTGCATGGTATATCACAGTTCAGCAATCTGGTGCTTTAATGCGAGTATCAATTTGTATTTACAAGTGATATTTCTATAGCACGAACCTTGGCAAAAGGCTGCGGAGCACTGTACAGCTTTACAGACCAGCATAAAGCCAACGAGTGATAGGATATTTGTATTTGTGTGTGGTAATGGCAAGAACCTAGCCCAAAGGCAGCTGACGTCTTCCAGTTAGCTCTGTTGTACACTGCAACCTAAAGCCATAACCCTAAAAAAAGCAACATTACTCCTGACATCTGCATGGTAAGGTGGTAGTGGCAGTACCACACCTTTTCAATAACTCCATTTGTAGTTATTCAAGGAAGAAATTGGTGTGCGGGGACAGTAGTAGATCTTTGCCGAGATGTGCTTGAGGGAACGTTGGACCAACTCGATAAAATGTTCAGCTCCCAGTAGTAATACATCTGAGAGTTCAAGAAAAGTGTTAAAAAATATGGTTGGCAGGAGTGACACTCTTTAAGTCAATGCAGTCATTGAGACTGGCCCAGAGTGAGACTTTGCTGCAGGGTGTGAGATGTGCTGCAACCAAGTGATTCATTTCATATTACAAGGCCCATCTTAAAATAAGGAGTCTTCCATGCCTCCCGGTCTTTCCCCTTTATAACAAGGTGTATGTTTGGATGGTGGCTTATACTTTTGTGTTTTGGCACATATAAATGCAAGTACATATATATGGAATAGATTGAATTGCAAAATTTCTCTAGTTTGCTAAGTAAACAAATGTAGAAGAAAATTCTAACATGCGTCAGTTGTATTAACCCTCTCTGCATTTTTCGGTTCACCATATGTTGTACATATGTGTATAAAATGCAAGGGAGATTGTAATTTCAATATAAATGCTGCAATTATTTTCTGATTATATGCATTCTTTGGTGTATTCACCTGTAATATTTTGTAACACGTGTGCAGTGACATTGTGTCAGCCTCCAGGTTCCTTCCTGTTAGTGGCCAGCACTGACAGTATCTCAGACTATGCCACATACCCATCTCTTTCCCCATCAGTTGAGATGGCCAAGCGGTGCAGGTGAAGTTGTGAATACAAGTCAAGTGTAGCATACAGGTAACTGGACACAGGCCTATTCCTGTCTGGTCACCTTTCTCTCTCAACCTACATGAACAAAATTAAACAGACCAAGCTGATCTGATAGAACCTGCATCTGCGTTTTAGTTTTGGATATGGAAGCTGAGAAAATAAATGTTTATGAAATAAATGAGGGTTAAAAAATAACACCATAGATAGTGAATTCTCTAAATCCCCAGCATCAGTGATGCAAAGTAGCCATATCATGTGTAATACCTTTAACAAAGATTGACTTTTAATATGAAAATCTTCCATTGGGAAATGTGTAGCTTTGGATTTTCCATGAGAGCTATATTCCTACAGGTCTCAGAATTAAAAAGGGTTGTCTAAAGCCGGTTGAAGGCATCAAACAAAATATGGAACATTTTGCCAACTATGAATATCAGCTTTTTATAGGATGACATTCGATGAAAAGTAACAAATTCTTACTTGAAGAAGACAAACGTATTCCACAAGAACTTTTTATTTTGAGAATACTTTTGAAAGGAAAGACCACTTCTTGTAAAATGTACCTTTCCTGCCAGACAGGACAAGATAAGCCAGTGCCAGATTTCCAAATTAAAAACCATTAATGCCATAAACACATTTAACAACCTATATTCACTTGAGAAGGGGTTAATTGTTAGAGCATAGCATGCACTTGTATGTTACATTCCCTCCAAAAATCAGCAATACATTTGGATTAAAAAACAATGTGTGAAG
The DNA here is from genome assembly GCA_963921515.1 of Calotriton arnoldi. Lineage (NCBI taxonomy): Eukaryota > Metazoa > Chordata > Amphibia > Caudata > Salamandridae > Calotriton > Calotriton arnoldi. The sequence goes on along the minus strand of CAWUFW010004226.1, from coordinate 375,771 downwards.
ATGATTTCTTTAAAGAATCACCTTACCTCCAACTTTTGATCGATCTAATATTTTGAGCTTAAAACAGTTTGTAGGAATCTGGTAAGCAACATGAATCATGCAGAAATGTGTTTGGGATAATAAAGTAGTAAATACATTATCATTGCTAGAAGTGCACACCCCACCACAATCTTCATATACAACATTAATTATTTTGATTACCATTAAGCATGCATGTGTAAAGTATGTCCATATTTCTTATTTTAGAGTACTGTGTAGACTTTAAAGGAAACATGACCTTTTGTGTGAAATATGATTAACTTATTGTTAGTAGGAGGACATATAGATGAATGCTTTTAATAGTTTTCCAAATTACGGATTTCATCTGAAGGAAATAAACAAATTTATCCCAGAAACATAAGAAATTAAGTTCTTGTTGATGTAGAATTCTACCACAGACTTTATATGTATATTATTACTCCAAGAAGCACAACAGGAATGTTTGACATTTACAAGAAAACTATTGAACTTTGACTATGCTTTCTTTGTCATCTTTCTTTGTCATGTCATGTCTTATCCTCTAATTGAGTGTATTTACTGCTCTTTGTCTATAATCTTTGCAAAGTAAACAGGAAAAGATCTTTCACTTCTTTCATAGTATGCACAATATAATACTGTTCACCAACTTCATTGTAAGGATCTTGTAGAAAGAAGGGTACATCAACATTTGTTTTTCCTCTCTATTGAGAAACTAGGGTTCATTATTGTCAAATTCAAAAGTGTTACTTGTAAAATGTAACGGTTGTGGCATGTCTACTAAAAAGAGAAGAGATGTTGTGGGTAACCTTGTTGGGTAGCACATAATGTTTTAAAAGATGGGGAGGTTAGAACATTAACATAAATATTGGCATAGTGATCCACATTTAAACATATAACCACTGATAATAAAATTAAAATCCTAAATTATATTGTCATCATATTAAAAAAATAAAAAGCCCCAAGGCATTCAGTCTTTCTCTACCTCAAATGTCAAGACTACTGTGATTATGCAGCCCACATATTGAGGATAGGTCATTATCCTTTATGGAAACAGTTTAGTCAGTACAGAAAAGAGCACAAATAACCCCAGAAATACCAGTAGTAGTGAAACTTGAGTTAATTTTGCAATTATGATTAATCAATGAAATAGGTCTGTAATTTGCTATTTGTAGAGTCTTTTGAGGTGTGATAAAAACACCCATAAAATGTTAAAAAAGCATTTAATGAAAAACGATAATACTCAGGCAGAATCTTTTATGGATATGGGGCATTAGCAGATTTAATATATTTTACCTCTAATCTTATTTTGACATCTGAGTTGGAAGAATCTATTTTTGAGGGATTCATATGTGGTGAGAATATTAAAAATGTGACCTGAAGTTTTCACTATAATTGTAAAGATGTGAATACATTTCTAAAACTCTTTTGTGATATCGCTAGTTGAAGCAATCAGCTCTTAATTATTTCTTCAAACAACCAAGAGTTCATGCCCATAAGCAGCATCTTATTGTGCAGAAATTATGCCACCCTGTCGTTCGCTGTAAGGTGTTTTTTTTGTAGCTCCTTTTGAGTGCTTGCATGCCAGATGTTTTCATGCTGCTAGGATTATATTGAATAACATCCATAAATCAGCAAATAAAATGCACACCTGAAAAGTTAGGTCTTCTAAACACAAAGAAAAAGAGACTGTGGAGAAATGGAGTGAAGGGATGGAGAAGCAGTGTTCCAATGGCAGAGGCAAGAATAGCTAAAGGAGGCCACCAAGAAGTGAGCTATTAAACGTAGGGATGTTTAGTAGGTTTGTTGAAAAATATATTGGATCCTAGGTGTCCATAATGGATCTGCGCACTATGCATAGTGCTTTAAACACAACCTTGTTAAAAGGGTGCCAGTGCAGGGCTAAAAGAAGTGACTTTGAATGGTTAATTTGAAGGGAGCTGGATATCATGTGGGCCACTTGATTCTGAAGTACGTGGAGTGTTTGAACTTGGTATTTAGGACACCTCAGATGCAGAGTTAAAATAGACCAGATTGGAGCTGATAGTGGCTGCCATATAAAGTATCTAAGTTCAGTAATGATAAAGCTCCTTAAAGCCATGTAAATGAAAGAAGCAGGAGGAGATCTAAGCCGCTATGGTCAGTTCAGTATGAAACCGCACCCTGAGATTGTGCACAAAAGTGGCTCAAGTGGGGAAATGGGCCATTTTATTAGACATACTGAAAGAAACAAAACGAATATGCAAGACTTCTGAGGATTGAAGGAATTCATTGGGCAATTTTGCCACACCAATTTCCAGCAGCCTGGTGGCTGCAGGAGGCAAGGAAATGGGCTGTTGCTCAAAATCTGGTGTCAGTTTATCTTAATATCGGAATTACTTGTAGTATTGTTCAGGAACAATTTCCCATTGTAATGAAGCATTTAGACATTGCTTCAGATGATTAATAATGACCAAACTAAGGCAATTGAGAATAGCAATTGCACATGGGTCAGTGAAAGACTCAAATTCCGTTTATTGATAGAGTCTGATAAGGATAATGAAATAAAGAGAGTGAAAGTGGTAAACTTGCCATCAAACAAAGGCTCCACTTTCACATTGCTTCAGGCACTAAAAGAAGTGATAGAATCACAAATGACTGTGAACCTGTCTTGTTGACTAAGGGTAGATAGAATTATCATTACAAAGCTACTGTAATCAATTTTGAATCAGCCATAGAATTTTATTTTGATCTATCAGTTAATTTTAAGTCTTTCTCTTGTTCTTACACTTTACTTAGGCAATGATTTATCATAATGGAGCTAGCTGCACCTGTTAAAGATTATTTAATCCCAGTTTATGTGCACACATGATAATTTTCTCAAGTAAGATTTTTAAAACTCTTTGAAGGATATGCCTCTACTCCTGTGTAAGGACAACATTAGAATGTACATGTCATCTCAATTAACGAAATGTTTTATCTGAAGCACACTATTCAAAAACTATTATAGTTGATCATAGATAGACCTAGATAGTTCAATATTGGATAAGTAGACCAGGTTTAACAAATGCCTGGGTGATAGATAATGAATGTATCAATAAGATTTATGGTAGATTGAAAACAAAAATATAGTCTTTAGTGGTCTGAACTTTTAAATGCAAATGGTAATTTAATCTAGCTGTGTGAATAAATTCACATAAGGCTTTCAGACCAATCAAATGAAAATCTAGATGGTGTGCATCAGAGGGTCAATAAACAAATTAAAACCCAACTATCAATGGGTGTTTACCTACATTAATCACATTAGCTGCTAAGGAGGTGACTTCCATTGTTGGCACCATCGGGAAACCTACATTAAGTGGAAACCCTTTCAGTAAGGAATCTGGGATCAACCACTACACAAGTGCAGCTCAGTATGTAAAGAACTTGACACAGAAATTAACAGATCGTAGTTCAGAGGCTCCAGATTCCAATGATGCAGAGTATGAAGTAGAACAGAGTGAAGAGGCAGATGTACCCAATGAACTGTAAATATGCATGAGACCATATGTCTCTGAACTTTGGTCCATAATCTTTCTGCTCTGAATGCAGGCAGATAAATCATATCTAGGTCTGTGCAGAAATGGGTTTCCAATCAAAGTTCTGTTTCGAGATGGATCTGTCTGGCGTTTTGCCAGATTCAAGAATAATCCTTGCAGAGTCCGACAAAAGCAAAGAGATTCAATTCCTTTCAAAGTCTCTTCTTCAAAAGGAGCATTTAGAAGCCAGTCATCTAGATAATAGAACATATTCCAACTCTGAAGATGGGGGAAGAGCTCCAATGGAAGCCGTCATCTTGGAAAAACTTCTTGACACAGAGTAAAGTCCAGATGGCAACACCCAGTACGTCTGGTGACATACAGCTATGGAATATGAAGGTAAGCATCCAGGAGATTGATCATTATCCTGAATGCTGCCTTTGAAACCAGTCTTCACTTTGAAGGAAATCTTCTCTACCCATAAATTGACTCCCTGAGACCGATGATCATCTGGAATAACCCTGTTGACTTAGGAGCTAGAAAGACTATTCGGTATTCTCTTGTCCCTTGTTCCTCTCTGGGCACTTGCTTTTGTAATGTGAAAAGGACAGATTGAAGCATAGCAAGTCTCTTGCAATGAGAATGTGGTCATGGAGTAAATAGGGTCCAAGAATCTGTAGCAATAGAGGAGAGTTTGATTTGATATTTATTGCTCATCACCTCTAGAACGCAAGCATTTGAATGAGACTTTTACTGTTGTCCATGAAATTCTGTATCTAAACTCCAATTGGCCAGTTGGAGCCATTTCTGGCATAGACCGGAAAAGCCATGTTATTGCCAGAAGGGAATATTTTTCTTCCTGTTTGGAACAACCAAAAAAACCTTTCAGGTGCTTATTTGAAGGTGGCGGCAGATGTCTTGGTGATGTGTATTTCATGTGTGTGAGAACTGTGTAATGTGAGGTGCCAACAACAACTATATTGGTTTTATTCTGTATAGTGCAGATCCATGGCAGAGTATTTAAGAAGCAGTTCTATAGACCACTAATTGCCACTCATTCAATCTCAAGGGGAAGGGAAGGTGAATTAAAAATCAAACCGGTGATTTGCTAGTCACACACCCCAACATCAGGAGTTTTAACTAAGGTCAATATTTGGGGACATGCACCCATTTGTCCAGCCTCAAACATAGAAATACTGAATGTCCTTACGGACAGACTGAGAACATACCTTCGGTCAACAATCAGGCAGAAGCGCCTTCCTGGACCTGCAGTGATAAATATTTCAAAAGAACTTTATCCTGTCCCAGAAGTAATTGTGGGACAATTGGCAAAAAGTGTTATCATCTTGAAATAACTTTGCGAAAAATGGTTCTAATGTGTTTTATATTGAAATCAGGTGAAAATGCTTTTTAGTTTTCATTGCACTCAATCCCCTTCCAAAGACCACTGACCATAGCCTTTAAGGTGTTAATTCCACAAAAAAAGCCATTTGTTGTAATCTTATCACGTTTGTCTACTATGTTTACAAAGCACGGTTTATTATTCCATTTTGTTATATTGGCTCTGAGGTAGCTCTGCCTTATTGCCTGAAGTGTTGGCCCCACCCCTTGTTTGAAGTTTAGCCACGCCCACTCAGTTCAGATGTAGTTCTGCCCTGCCTGAGTTCCCTTCCTTTCCTCCCTGAGTTCCAGCTTCTCATTAAAAACATCTCAGTTTATACAATGAAAGCATTCGCTCAAAAATTAAAATAAATCCCTTCTTCATGGGTGCCAATTACCCCCCAACAGGACAAAGCACTGGCATTTCACATTTCTGTGTTTGTGGTTCCCAGCACTTCAGAGATGTTCTTCTTAGAAGCAATTTCCTCCATGTGTTTCTTTGCAGATCTTCAGGCACACGTGCCGGATTTCCTGACCCAGAAACCAGAAAAGGTGGCAATTTTTCAAAATCATTAGTCAACCTAAAGGTGTTAGCAGGAACGCAAAGGTATCAGTTAGCACACCTACATAGCAGCCGCTCTGCATCCTGCAACAGTGGAAGTCTTTTAAATTGTCTTTATTGCATGTTTGTATACGGCATCTTCAAACAGGTTCTACCTTCGCTGGAAAACTTTACATCAAAGCTTTTCACAGCCAAGAGCCTTGGAAGCCCTTCTCACTCTTAAGAATGATGCTTTTTCCATGCCGTCCAACGCAGAGGATGTACTGTCCTGTGATGTAGAAAGACCTGTAGTGTTTGGATCTCAGCAGAGGTACTTGTTATGTCTCACCTCTGAGAATGGATACCAGAGTGCTGGAAGAACTTGGTAGCACTGGCAGCTGTGAGGGCTGTGTCATACAAACTGTAGTTGTGCGTCTTTGAAAATTCTGCCCTGGGCTGCTATCCTAATCTATACACATCTGAATGTTAAAAAATTTCTTCTTTATGTAGCATTTCCTGTTTTATGCTAGACAGGTCATTGCCTACAAGTGATGAAGGAGTTTCCCTCGCATAAGCACCCCCTTTGGAAACACTGTCTCAGCGTGGCGGTGTGTGTTATATACAACCAAAACTAAGCCCTCCTTTCTGTGATGCCGCTGATTTCATTAATTTTGGAAGCTTGCTTCCTAAAATCAGCTCTCAAAAAAGTGGCAGCTGGTGACATTTGAAAGTGGTGGCATGCAAAAGTTCTGGCTGAGTGACCTGTGGCGAGCGAGCATAGCAAGCGAGCCCGACCTTCACAAGGAGGGTTTAGGGGGTTCTCCCCCCGAGAAAATTTTGAAAAAAGAGTTGACAAGTGGTGCATTTTAAAGCAAATTTGAGAAAGCAAGAAGGTTAATAAGGCAGTTGTGAAAGTGTAGTAATGACCTCAATAAAGAGAATTCATATGAAATGACATAGGTAGCTCCTTATTCAGTATAACCAGAGAACTTCTAACAAAACAGACTTTGAGATAATAATGCAGTGATTACCTCAGGTTTCTATATTTATTGATATACCTTTACAAATTAAATCTACCGAGGGAATACAAGTTATTGTGATTTGCCTGACTGGACACAATGAGACAGCTAGCAACAAACATTAAAAGACAGTGGGCACCCTACAAAGCACTTTATTTCTCATTCAGGTGATAAAGAAATAGGATAATATCACCCCCATCCTGCTTGAACTCCCTAAGCTCCCCTTGTTGGTCCATGACATCATCAAAACCTCCTTCACACACAGTTTCACAGAATCACAATTGCAACTGGAATAAGTGGCCATCTCTCGGTTCAGCAGAGAGGACAAGGAATGGATAACCAAGTATTCTGAAAACCTGTTTAACCCACTGGCAGGCACTCTGAGAAATTCGCACTGCCTTCAACCTTTGCGCCAGAGTTCTCAATGATGGCCCGTTATAAACGTTTGGAGGTGACTCAGTTCAAAATATGCACTGTACACGAGAAAAGAGATTGCATGGCAAGCCGATGTCTGCAACTGACAATTTCTGGTGACAGAAACGCCATGTTTTTTAATTGGGTAAACACAACCTTAATAAATACGTGTGTGCTCACCTGCATGAAGGGAGCTGGGATGAGACTTAATATTTGCCCTTGATGTCGCTAACAGGTATTGCATTGTGCTGCTACACAGTGGTACGACTAGGACACACATGTTTGAGACTTTTGGGGGGTTATGGTCATCTGAGTTTCGAGATAGTGGCCAGAGAATATTGTGCAAAGTTAAGGCTCTAAGCAGGGCTGGCCTTTAGCATGGGCGAGCTGCGCCCAGGCCGCCAATTTTTTGAGGGGCGCATGGAGCTGTGTTATGTGTTATGTTAAGTTAAAAGAATTTGTATAGTGCACGTACACCGGGATGGTTTCATGGCGCTACTCTGAGTGATACCTGAAGCCTAAAGAATGACCTGAGCCCTAAGGAGTTACTCATACGCCTGTCGGAACAGCCAGGTTTTAAGAAGTCTCCTGAAACCAAGGAGATCGGGCAAAATCGAATTTCAGGGGGAAAGGAGTTCCAGAGTTTAGGGGCTAGAATGGCGAACCTTGCACCGCCTGCACGCTTCAATTTAAAGGAGGGGGTAAACAAAAGTTGCTTGTAGGCCGAGCGCAAATTGCGCGTGGGTGCGTGCCTCATGATCAGGTTGTCCAAGAATTTAGGGCTCTTTCCATTTAAAGATTTGAAGATGAGATAACAAACCTTGAAGGCGCAACGTTGACTGATCGGGAGCCAGTGTAGCTTCCTCAGGAGGGGAGTGACATGATGATGCCTGGGTTGCTGAAAAATCAAGCGCGCAGCTTGGTTCTGTACCAACTGCAGACGTTTAGTTAAATATAAGGGGATGCCAAAATACAGTGAGTTGGCATAGTCAACATGGGGCATAACCATAGCAAGAATCACCTGAGTCAAAGCTTCCTGGGTGATGAATCTTCTAATCTTTTTTATTTTCCTCAATTGGAAGAAGCAGGTGGATATCAATGACCCGATTTGGGACTTCACAGTGAGGTCATGGTTAATTGTTACCCCAAGGCATTTGGCCAAAGTGGAAGGGGAGGGGGGTTGACCCAGTTCCATGGGCCAAAAATGAGGACCCCAGGGGTTTTTGTGGATACCTCCTGTTAGAACCAACTCGGTTTTGTCCGGGTTCAGTTTTAAGTAGTTGCTGTTCATCCATCTGCTAATGAACAGCATGGTAGACTGGAAAACACGGACCGAATCAGGGGAATTGCTGATGGGGAATATAAGTTGAAAATCATCAGCATAGTTGAAAGTGCAGACTTGCCGCTCCTTCAATGCCCGAATAAGGGGGAGGAGGTAAAGATTAAACAAAAGGGGGGAAAGTGAGGAGCCCTGTGGTACTCCACATGTGATTCTAGTTCTGGGAGCAATGAACTGAGCGGTGCAGACTGCCTGGGAACAGTTTTCCAAGAAAGAGCCGATCCAGCCCAGAGCGGGTCCCTGAATCCCAGCGTCTCTGACACGGTCGACCAATAAACCATGGTCGACCGTGTCAAAGGCCGCAGAGAGATCGAGTAGGACAAGAGCCTGCGGGGAGCCATTATCGGCCTCCCCGCAGAGAGTGTCCAACACTGTCAGTATCACAGCCTCAGTAGAGTGTGCTGGGCGGAAGCCTGTGTGAATTAAGGTTGTTAACAGCCTTGTCCCTCCCTGCCTGTGCGTTTCTGTCTGATTTGCAAGTTTAAAGTGGTGTTATATGGCGGCAATGTTTTTAACACCCCTTTAGCCCCCTTCCTTCAGCCTCTGACCCCTGCTGACACACATCAACAAAACCATCACCTGCCTGAGGCAGCTAAGCTATCAGTGCTTGAGGTGAGCTGGGCGAGGTCCTGGGATGTTTGTGTTCAGGGACCAGTCCCTGCTCATTCAGGTACTGACCGGTGAACACAAAAGGGAACCCTGCTGCCTTATTTAATTCACTAATATCAGGAAGGGCTCCACATTTCTCCCCGCCTACGCCCAAGGCACTATCTTAGCAAAGGCCGGCTCTGCCCCTAAGCAGCACATGCATCAGTCGTTGTCCGCCCGGCTGCATATTGCAGAGTTTGAAGGTCCCTGGGGGTTCTTGGTGTGCTCATGGCTCGTGCCCCCTCCCTCCCCCCCACTTCTTGATGGTAATGGTGGAAGACTTGAGGAGGGGTTGAGGCGGGACCAATCCTACAGGAAATGATGGAAGTTGGTCGACGAGATCTTGGGCTGGAATGTATGATGATACAACGTGTACCATCACAACGCGGTATGTTACATCGCGGTCTTGTCAACGCAAGTCGTTACATCGGCTTGCGCTGGAGGGGGCTGGACTTAGGAATAGTGTGAATTACTATTCCAACTCCAGTCTACGTACAGTAGGGAAGGTGTTGGAATAGTAATTCACACTATTCCTTAGTCTAGAGCGCCCTCCAGTGCAAGTCGATGTAACGACTTGCGGTGTGAAAACCACGATGTAACCATACCGCGTTGTAATGGTTTCGTGGTAAAGGATGTTTCCCCTTGCGCTGGCCTGCCCCTGTTGAATTGGATGGAAGCATCACTTAACAGTGATGGCCTGATTAATTAGCTTGACAGCGCAACAAAACTATTACTTAAACTTTATCTTATTGCTGACCCCCATGATGCACATTGTTGTGTTCACATTCAAAAGTCTTCAGAGGCAATTCCATCACAATGGAAACACTCCTGCAGTCCCACTCTGTTCACTGTAAGAAGTCACTTAGACATAGGCTAATCACCTAGGTTTGGTTTCTAAGACTTTACAGTGACTGGGCTTCTAAAAAATATAAGCTTTGTGCTGTTGTATGAACGCAATCTCGCTCCATACAATGTATGTTCTTGTTGACCTTATTTACAGATGCATTTAATATTATCTATCTGCCATGCTCACCGTCACACATTGAAACCGTGAGCAAAACTTTACTGCGTCAGGAGATAGGACAAGAATGCAAACGTGTTATGGAAAATTCGAATGCCCGGGAGATTATTCAGGCAACAGAAGACCTGCCTTTTCATTTTCCATGAAACAAAATGCTCTTGTTTTCAGTGGCAATGTTTTTAAAATCAAACGCTCCAAATTTTCCTTAACTACCAATCTGCAAAGTTTTGACTTAATTTATGACATGCAGGGGACGAGGTTGTCAGTCACTGAAAATCAGCACATGCCAAGAGCTGTGCCTTCACTCCAGCGCACTCTGGCTGCTGTTTAAGAGTAGAATCTAATTTTGTTACACTAATCAGAACATCCGCTCTTGATGGTGACATTCAAGAGATGGATGACAAGATGGACTGCTTTCTAACAGGCCGACCTATATAATTTATTCAAATTCAAAGACAAAAGGCTTCAGTTTATACATGCACACAGGACATTTTTTTTTTTTTTAGACCGCGTTCAGTGAAGTACTTTGAGGGAAGCAGGCACGCGGCATTAATTAGCCAACCTGCGGAGGCATTTCAGACAATTTTATAGATGTCTGTCTGGCTTTGAGCTATTTAATGTTTTTACCTGGCTATCAAAAAACGTACAGACTCACCGCCCGTTTTCACAATACCTTCCCACGAGTGACTCTAACCATCCAAGAACACTCATGACTTTGAGGGCGTGCATGGAAGCTGTGACCAGCTCGGCCTTTCAGCCCCGCCCCTGTCTCCTCAGCCAGTAATGACGCTGCTCTCTTGCTGTTTCTGTAAGTAAACAGCAAAAGAGCAGCGCGATGATTGGCTTGGTCTGGCGCTTACAACGCTCCTTAGGAGACTTGGGGGCTGTGACTGTAATCCCCTGGGGCTCCTAACATTGCTGCAGCGGCAAGGGTCCAAGTGCGCATGTTGGGTTAGGGCAGAGCAAGGCATCTGTCCAACCTAGCATGTGCACTTCACCCCAGGCCCACCTGAACCTGTGTGTCAATCATGTGTCAAGCTCCTCCCCCCACCCACGTCCCCCGCACCCGCCCTCACTCTCATGGAAATAGTAAAAACAGCAGTCTCTCCCGGACCGAGCCATGCCAAAATAAAACCAGTGCGCTCAGCGCTGGCACTGCTGCTTAATCATTCAATATGGGGAACAGCAGGTCCGGGGCAGCAAAAGAAACGGGGGCAACACCCCCACGCCCAAATAAAGAAACCGCCACCATTGTTACGTAATAGAGTTCCCATAATGTTACGTAATAGAATAGTCATAATTGAATTTGCCTTTTCCAAATGGATTGGTTAACCTTGGTTTGGTATGTGATTTGAGGGCTTCTACCCCCAGTCGCGAGCTCATAATCAGTCCCCAAGTGAAATCTTATGAAAGTTCTAATTTTGGTTTCGTTCAGATTACAGGAGTTTTTTAAAAGAAAAACTAACTGCTAGAATGGAGTCTAAGGAAGTAGGTTTTTAGGCGGAGTATACTCGGCTTTATGCTGTTCCAGGAGGTCGGATATCTACCTAATACATAAAACCACCACCATAGCTTGACAACAGTGGACACACTCATTGTCTGGTTCACTTCAGAAGCCAGTGATATTGCACATTAGTAGGGGGTCGCATAAATGACCTTCATTATTAATATTAGTCAGGTCACAACTTGTGACAATACAAAGGGCTGTGAATGCAGGGATGGTGACCTGCAAAGGACAACAGACCACCAACCTTGCATTTCTGTTCCCAAATGGTAAACTTTTTACTTTTTTTTTTTTTAAGCAGGCCGGTTCAATCAAAGGGTTTGTGCTACTTTAAAAAAAAAAAATCCTATTTGGGAACATAGCAGGAGGAGGGCATGCATTGGTCTCCCAAACCACTTCCTGCCGTATTTCGTAAAGGGGAAGCTGTCAGCAACCAGTTATCACTCTCTCCATCTTAGGAGTCAGGAACTTTTCAAAGATTTGCTTCTACAATTACTTCTCAAACCATTGAAAAATACCTTTCTGAATCACAAATATGGAGAGGACACCACGTTCACCACTCCCCTACCACCCCCCTCCCGCCCCCAATTGCAATTCGTAATGATTTGCATAACCCATTTTGTGAGCTGGAAAGCCTAGAACACTGCCCAACCGACTCCTCCACTAAGGCGGAGGAGCATCGCCCCACTGCTTTTATGCAGTGAAACACAGAGAAAATAAAATAATAATAATTTGCGTTATCATTTTATTTTCTCCTACTTCTGCCCACAGCTGTGCGTGACGGGGCAGGGGAGGAGTGGTAGCACCCTCCTAAAGTGCGCAATGATTGCTTGGATGGCCCTCTCAGGCCGCCCAAAACAGTCTTGCGCACTTCGTATGTTCTCCATGCAGGCTACATTACAGCCTAAGTGGAGAACATGCCCAGGCCTCCAGTCAGCGTCTGAGCTCCGAAACACGGTGCTCAGACCAATCACAACCCTGCTAAGGCAGCGTTGTGATTGGCTGAGTGGGAGCCTGTGTGTGCTTCCTGTGACCGAGCGAGGGAAGGACTAAGGAGGAGAGACGCGGCGAGGAAGCGGCAAGAAGGTAAGTTTTTATTTTGTATTTATTTTTTTATAGCTGCTTCCCCCGCGTCCTCCCCCCTCCCGCTTTCTCCCCCCTAACTCCCTCGTCTTCCCCCCCCCTAACTCCGATCCGTGCCGGCCGCCGCTGCAATTATGTGTTCACAAATCCTGTGGTTTAGTACATCTGACCCCAGGTTACTATGGAATCTCAGTACTTTAAATCTGATGAGAGAAGAGCAGGTGTTCACCAAACTGAGCACGGGTTTCAAGGGACAGGGCTTGGGAAGGGGCAGCAATATAAGCTGCGAATGTAATGCAATTACCAGATTTGCTTGCTTATGCAATTATGTTCCTTCTGCCTTAGAGCGTGTAGCTGTCTTGATGCCATTGCATACAAAATAATCAATTTTATATTGTTTTTAATTACCTTTCATCACGCATGCTTACCCACTCAGCATCCCTCATGCATCTGGCCGGCGTCCCTCCTCAGCACAGAGGCTGTCCAGCCCAGCATTCTACATCATACACTCCATAGCCTATTTCCAGTACAGAAGTTTAACATTCATGCTAAATTGGAAAATTTGTAGAATGCTACCCATTAATATCTCAAGCATTCTTCTTCTATGACTATGTATGCTGTTGCTCATAATCTCTAAGGAAACAAAACTACAAGTACCAAAATGCCAAGGTAAACTAAGACTGTCTGGATAAGTCTCTCTCCTAACATGGGATGATGATATGTATAATGAAAATTTCATAGAGGATACCTACCTCTGCCACCACATCGCCTTGCTCTGAACAAAGGCTACCATGCCCTTCTACTTATCCCGACAGGGGTATTGAATAAGTCACCCCAGCCTCATTTTTAGGTCCGGCCTTCGGGATGACTTTAGCTGTCCCGCCAGACTCATGTTTCCTCAACCATTCCTAAATAAAATAATTATGTAGATACACAAATGAGCTTTGAGTCGGCAGCCTTCATCCATTGGTCTGTTAAATGGTCATTCATATTTTGCTTCTGACCCCATGTCTGATGCAATTGGTCAGCAGTGTTTAACCACTGGCTGCCCTTACTGTGAGTGACAACATTTTGCATATTAAGCACTAGGGTAACCCTTGATATTAACTGCTTCCAGGTAGTCCATGTTAAATGTGCTGTACAAATGCTGTCTATTTCATTTGCGTATCTCAGATGCTTATATTGACACATATATATAGAATAGGGGAAAGGTGCAAAAAGAAGACTTTCAAATCATTTCAAAACTCTCTGTGTTGTATGAGAAGAGTTTACGGGTAGCTGCTATTAGGTGAGTGAGGTGTGCAGATGCAATGGAAAACTGATAGCTGCAGTTTGCAATTTACAGCTCGCAGGTTACAGACTTCAACCACAGTTAGAGATCTCCGGGGATTGAGACTCCACTGCAGAGATCTGTTCAAAACTTGCAGATCATGAGCTCTAGATTGATAGGTTGATGCATTAATACCAGTGTTAATTTGTAAAAAAAAATAAGTGCCGGGGCGCTCGTCAGGAGGCAGCTTGCACCAGCTCATTTCTCCTGTGAGCGTGGCCTAAAACAGAACCAACTACTAACCATGAAAGTGGGGAGAGGATGTGGCATAATGGCCAGAGTTGCCGACTTCTGAGCTGGGGAACCAGGTTCGAGGCTCGGAGTCGGCCCAACATCCTGTGATTCTGGGCAAATAACTTAATCTCCCCATAAATTAATGTGTCCTTAACCAGTGCTTGTGAAAAGCCTTGGTGCTGATGATTAAGTGCCGGTGCTGAGCACCGGAAACCACCGGCTCAAATTGAGCACTGGTTAATATGCCTGCTGCCAAGATTGATGCTGCAGGGCACAATAATGTACTTACTGCAGATATGCCATGATATGTGTAACTTCTAGGTTGCTCTTTCCAGTGCCTGTACTATAGATAAAGGTATTTAAACCTGCTGGTGGTAGGGTACAGTGCTACTAAGATACTTTATGGAGTTACTTTCTTAATAAGCTTACTTCAGGTCAGTCATGTACTAGACACCGCGGTATTATGGTCGACGATACGGAGAGGTACTACTGGCTCTGCCTATGGTCGACACCCTTAAGTAAAACTTGTATTTTTATTGAAGAAATTCCAGGTTCAACCACTAGATTGCAGAATGCCTCACAGCACACGAAGCTATAAAGGTTTCAAGAAGCAAAACCTTTGTAAGTAAATAGTTGCCTTCCCTGAAAGTCACACTTTGCGCTCCCTGACCGATAACTCTGGGCTAAGGGGCCTTTTTTGTTCAGATCTACTCTTGACCTCCAGGTGATGAATCCCAATCCGCAATCACTGAGACTTGGCTTATATGAATTCTCTCTGGGCCAAATCAGTCCTTCAACTTTCTAAGGCAGACAAAATAAGTGTATGTAAACAAGGTAATAGGAAAGGCTGGTTTTCAAAATTGAAGACAGGATCAATGTGTATTGAACCTGCTTCCAGTTCCTTCTGACTGTTATCTTCTAGCAACATACTGACACTGTGTGTGAACTTCCACCTACGGATAACATAAACAAATGAATCTTCCCTCGAGGCAGAATGGAAAAAAGTGTTTTATATCTGGAAACGTTTCTCTGTACTACCTCGCTACTGAGCCATCATTGAGATCTTACAGCGTGTGGTCACAAATTAAGTGTGTGCCAAACTTTACAATTCAAAGGTTCAGATGTACACACGCCTTTTTGAAGTCTTTTGCTGATCATAGGTGACTTCCGAACAAGGCCAGATTCAGGAAACAAAAGCAGCCTTACCATAAATGCTCAAACCATCCTTGCTCCTTTCGTCTCCATTTTAATCTCTCTCTTTTCATCCATCCACTCTCTCCTTCCTCATCTCTCTCTGATCACTTTCTCTATCCTTCCCCCTTCCTCCCTTTCTTTCTCTTGAAGCCTCCTCTGCCTACTGCAATAAGCCTCACCAGGAGAGGCCCTGTGCTTTCAAAACTGGCCTCCAAGGGCTCCAGCCTACCGGGGGAATGCCCAGGGGAATAAAATGCATGTCCGGCCCTGCTCCCAAACTGTCACTGCTGCAAACAACCCTCTCCCTCATCCCGAAACCAGACTGCCACCCTAGAAAGTTACTTATATTATGCTTTTCTCATGAATATTCATATAGTTTCGAAAGACATACATCAGCCGTGAGTTAGAACTTCCGGTTTAGGCTTTCTCTGAACATGTGTGTTGAGTGCTAGCACTTTTCTTTGAAAAGAAGAAGTTCTACAACTCGCAGTTGACAAAAAGACAACTGAGTATAGTGACAGCCGGTCAGCGGCTGCCCATTCATAGCAAGGGAGCGTCTTAGGAAGGCCGGGGTCAGTTGCAGTTCATGGGCCTACATAACCTTATAGACTATTTTCAAAATCTCTGCCACCAAAGAAATTGACAGCAAGGAGAAATGCTGCAGTAACGCGAGACTTGGCCTAATTTAATTGGCACAGAATTACCCCATAACTTAATATTGATAACCAAATCCGGAACACCAACTCAATCTTGTTTCTGGCATGTAAGCACACGATTTGAGCAGCAGTACCTCAAATTTGAGCTGTTGTACATAGGACAATATTTTGTATATTGGGTATTGTTAAAAGCAGATTATAGAAAAAATTGACGCGACGAGTAGAGGAATAGAAAAGTATACTGTACAGTTCATTTTCATACTGCACTTTTTTTTTACATTACATAAATGCACAATTTGGGGGACAAGAAATGCAACGATTTGTTCATTTATCAAGCTAGTTCTGTTACATGCTGGTGATGAGATTAGAAGCCAGTTCTACAGGTCCCAAGATCAAAAGAGAACATTTGAATTTGCTATTAAGAAAAGGGGTTTCTTGAAACAACTTGCTTTAAATATAACATTTCCTAGCACACCTCTGTTGTTTCTAAGTGCTATAAATAACAGGTGTTTCTATTACTTCAGTTAATGGCAAACAATTTACCTTCCTTGGGCGTATAGGAGGTGGCGATACTGGGATTCAGCGTGTGACCTGCATATCATAGCCTAGTTCGAGCATCAGTATTAGCTCTCTGAGCTACCTTTCGGACTAGGACCATCCTACCTGTTGCCCCCTATTCCATTCTCACACCACAAAAAGGTGTCTTCTGACACTTGACATAATGGATATTTAAAAAAAAAAAAAGAATATACTTACAAAATTACTAATATGAAGCTTTTAAAGACAGGGCTGGCTTAATAAAGGACTGCTTAATAAAGGACTGCAGATAGAACGAGGGCTCTAATCACATTCCCTACTTCCCCCTATAAAAACGTGAAAAGGAGGGGTGTAGTGTGTTTGCAGCATGTGTTGGTTCTGTCATATTGTAACATATTTTCCTGAAAATCATTTTATCTGCTTTAGGCATGACTCAAAGGAATCATGACCATGTGACCCAAAAGCCCACAATGCTTTGGAAAATAGGCTCCACCTTAGATTATTTTTTCTCCCATCAGGTCTGCAAATGTATGTTTCTGCTTCAGTATTGAATTGCATGCAATCATTAATTTTAGCACTGATGACGCAGACGTATCATCGCAACCTCATAAAATTGCAGAAGAATTTTGAGCCTTTTTAAACACCCGCACGGAATCTGGCCATATGAGAATGACTTAGGGGAGAAGGGAAGAGGTGATTGCTAAGGGAGAATTCAGCATTTTAGATATCTAATATTTGTTTGACCCGTGATCACAATAACTGTGATAACTGTGATAAGCACTTCGGTGCATAAAACTACCATCTGGGAATGAGCAGTACTTCACTCATATGGCATGATGATGAGAGAGGACTCCACTTCTACTGCCACCCCAACGAACTATTGAAGAAGAGTTGGTGGAAAACACAAACTGGGAAGAAAGATTTACACACCAAGCCATCCATGATTAGTGAGCCGGATGAAGCGTTTCGGAACCATTGATCACAAGATCAGCTTTGGAAGGAAGCCTGGCCTCAAATAGAGGCTCATTGTCTAAAAGATTGACCTCAGATGAAAGCATCCTTCATCAAATTATGACCCCTTATCAGATCCATTCCATGTCCCATCGAATGTGGAGCACATACTGACTTTGAACCAAAATACACCAGGAAACAATTCATATCAACCCTCAAAACTGACCATATCATCGCAAACATGATTTTAGCACACATTTTGTTCGTCCATTAAAGACAAACAGCCCAAAAAGCACACAGCTCATCAGCTAGAAAAAATTCATGTTAGAGTTATTACGCCAGAATTATGCTCCTTTCTAATCACAAAGCAAATAAATATAGCTCCGGACAATAGTAAACATCTTGCTGCTTCAAAAGAAATAAAAGACATCCAGCTTCCTTCACCTGCTACATCACCACTTGCTAACACAAAACATGAAGACCAGTAGGAGGGACATGAAGACCCAGAAAATCAAGAAAGAAGGGAAAAGGATGTTGCTTTAAACAGTTACCAGATGGTTCTTCCACATGGAAGGTTTTTTCCTACCCAATCTAACGCCCTGCACCTATTAATTACTCCCTTGTGTACCATACATTAATTGAACACACTGCATAGCACTTTGGAAAAGCTATGTAGGCGGGCTAGGAGGAAGATGACTTTCTCATTAAAACCCTTAGTAGCACAGAAACAGCCACCCTGTATTTGCTGATGATGTAAACTGGGTTGACATCAGCGAGATAATGCTGCTGCTTCAATTAAAACAAGATCTGTTAAATGTCATATAGAAAGAAAGTACACAAAATACCATCTAGAAAGAAAATTACACAGCTGCACCTCAAGAACATATTTATATTTGCTCTCACGTGGATCCTAATTCCAACATAGTTGCAGTGGTGGCTGTCATCTATGGGGAGGTGGGGTGAGGGGGGACGGGCGCGTGTGCGCAAATATAATATATTTTAAAAAACTTACCTGGAGATGAAAACAACGTCCTTCTGTGCAGATGGCTTCTTCCTTCCACAGCAGCCCGGCCACCAGGAAACTCCCTTGCCCAATCCTGGTGCTGCTCACATGCAGCATGTGAGAAGCACCCTGATTGGAGAGAGCAGCCTCACTCGGCGCTCCACAGCACTCTGGAAGCGTGCACTTACTTTCAAACCAGCTGTCTTAAGACAGCTGGGTTAAGAGGTTTAAAGTGCGCATGTGTGGCTGTCCGTCGCAATACCACCAGCCAAAAAGACATGCCCACTTTAAACAAGTGCAAAAGGCAGCCCACCCTCCTCCCCGGTGCTGTCACTCAGCAGCGGACCGCCATCGTCCTGATGCTCTGTTTGGTTTTGGGAAGGGGGACGAAAAATAAAATGGGAATGAATTACCATTTTATTTTTCAACTCTGGGGCTTTGGGGGTAATGCAAGTGGGGTGACCCTCTTCTGCTCCAATGGAGGAGCCGCCCCAGTATAGTTGACAAGGTTCATAAAGGGTTCAGCAACTCTGCGGCTACTATTAGGCTACCATGGGATAAAGAAAGTAAGCAGATAGATAATCTGGGACACAGGCTGGCCATGGTTGCAGCACTGTATTGGCTTATAGTCAACTTCCACGTTTTCTAAGTTGTTATGAGAGATTACAATGGGAAAAGATGAAGATTTAATCCAATACCTTGCAGAAACTTATCATAAAAAATCAGAAGAAAATGCAATAGTCACTGCAATCAGGTTTAGGAGAGTATATTTGGGATAACACTCAAGGTTCAGCACAAACTGTGGTGGTGGAACAAGTTCAATCTTAGAACATCTGCAGATCCTCAGCCGCTGCTCCAATTAACAATGGTTTAGTTACCAAATCAAAGAGGAATGCATTATCTCTAGCTATCTGCAATAACACCGGTGATACAGCAATGGGTTCTACGAAGGCAAATACATCGCCTATCCACTCATGTGCGAGGGGTTCAGAACTCACTAACATACAGATGAATCCGAGGTCACCAGTAAACCCACAAGCAGGAGATAAATTAGATTTCAAGACTCTACAAAAGTACTTAACAGATTGAGACACACCAGAGACAGATTTGTTTGCAGCAAGACAAATTCCAATCCTTAGCACCCAGACTCCAGCAATCCCAAGCTCACTGGAATGCTCCGCAGAGAGATAGGTCAATGATGTTTGGAAATGCTTTTCCCACAATTACGCTTTCTGCCACATGAGATCAGAAAGTTATGACAGGCGCTAATCACAATGGCTTTTACCGCACCAAAATTGGCATGGCAGCCATGGTTTTCCCATCAAAAAGGAGATATCTGTGTATCTGTGCAGTAAACTGCCTACAACATCTATTAGCAGAGACCATGGGTGTGGCACTTCCTTTCTTACTCTCTCATTTTAACAATATGATCGCTGCAGCAATAGAATTTGATTACCTTACTTCACCTCTACATTGCATATCAATGCTAAAAGAAACATTTCGTCCCACAACATGGGCAATGCTAGACAGCTAAATGAAAATGCTTTCCAAGCCGTTATTTTCCTCACATTGCCCCAGTGCGTGCACCAGCCCAAAACACTATTCTGTATTTTCTCATGTTTAGCAAACTGTTAGCTTATATATCAGTCTGATTTCACTAGACAGCAGTGGCATCATATCATCAAAATAGGGGACATATGCCAATAACTAAATATTATTATGATCTTTGTGGAAGGCCTGAAATGCCCGAAGCAACCTCAAAGACTCTCTATACCAGCATAGAACTTGAGCATTGTCCCTACAAGACTTATGGGTCCACCTTGTGAGCATAAGAGTTCCTGTAGTCTTAGAGAAAGATCTTGGAAGATTGTATTTCTAGTGTCTGTCACTTTGTGAAGAGCAAGTGAATACATGAAACCAATCTGCAAGTATGCAAGGATAAAGTAATATTGCATGCACACCGGAAATTGTTACCAAAGGTTGTGTCACCTTTCTATCTTTGATCTTTATTCGATTATTACAAATAATCTTAAAAGGATGATACATACAATCATCAAGAAACATTAAAGTAGGATAAAATAATACATAATGATACACAGAGGCATGATTATAAAAGAACAGGGTCAATAAAAAAACATTTAAAATAGGTATATTCATTAAAACACTTTGTGGTATCGACAAACCGTGCTATTAGTTTGTAGAGTTCCCCCAATGAAGGGCACTCTTTAGAAAAGTGCTTACAGCAAAACAAACTGCCGGGTCAGATAACATACTTAGAAAAGTATAGGGCTGGCCTATGTTGGCGCAGACCTCGGATTCTAGGAATAGGTAGCAAATGGCAATGGTGAAACGGAGCACAATAAACACAGAATAAGACAAGTGCTCAAGCAATTGGGGAGAAGTACCATCACGCAAACATGGCAGCATATGGGAAGGATCAAATTGGCCAGCTGGAGCCTATTCAAAATTTCACTAATGGGGATCTTTGCCAGAGATTCCTTACAAGTGACAGGTAGGGCTTTGGCCCACTGTTGATTCTAATGATCAGGTAGTCTCTCTGAGTGGTTTTTCCCAGGGCCTTCCTTTCTCTAGTTACCTTGGCACCCAAAACATATTCCTCTCTAATTATACCACGCTCTTGCTTGCTCATGGCCTGGGGGAGGAATACACTTCAGGTCTGGCCAAAGAGTCCACCATTCACCTAACGTGGGCAACCTATGGGATCTTGTGACCAAACTCATAACTTAAACAATCTTCAATCATGTCTCGATTGAGGGACGTGAATGTGCTGCTCCATACCGCCAACTGTAGGAGCATGGGGGCATATCTGATTGCATCCTCCACGTAAGCTAAGTTTACCTCTTCATGCATAAAAAAGTTGGGGGTTCCCAGGGCCAGTCCAAGCAGCCTTCTGCAGAAATGGATCTCCTCGCGCGGCAGTGTAGTGCAATCATGATACCCCCATTTGTCGGCCCCATAAATCAACACAGGAAGGCATTTTAACTTATACACTTCCAACAGAGGCAGAATGGGTTACTACCAACACTGGAAGCAAACTTGAATAAGGCACCACAGGATAGATTAAACTGCATGCAGCGATTGGAAAGGCAAAATGCCCAGCTGTTCCGTGCATCAAAAGTAATCCCTAAATAAGGAAACTCGCTGACCCTCCCAATAATTTACCCTTGATAGATATCGGGCTCGTTTTGCTAGTCGTCCTACCACACGCCATATAATGCGTCTTGGAGATGTTCGTGTCTAGGTGTAAGCTGTCCATAAACCTCACAAAGGCATCGACAGGCTCCCTAAGACCGATGGGAGTGCGGTAGAGCAGAACAGCATCCTCTGCATGGTAGAGGGCCGAAAAGGATGCACATTTTACTTTGGGCATGTCCTTTCCATTGGTAATCAAAAAAGAATTAAGATCATTAATATATCATAAAAACAAGATGGGGCCAGAACGCAGCCTTGCCGGACACCTCAGGAGAGTTGAAACCATTCCATACATTCCCCCGTGTCACCGTACTTGACAGAAGCACAAACCCCCATGTGCAAGGCGCGTATAAAACCCACCAGCGGGGAGGGCAGGTTAAGATTAACTAAAATGTCCCATAGCTTGGACCGGTTGACCCTGTCAAAAGCACTCCTTAAGCCCATAAAGGCCATGTAGAGTGCCCCTTTCCTAGCTGTCACATACTTCCAGAAAATTAGGTTGAGGTCTAAGCATTGTTCTATGGTTCCCAAACCTTCCCTAAAGCCATACTGCACCGGACAAAGGACATTATTTTCCTGCGCCCAGGCTTCTATTCGATTGAGGATGACCCGCCCCATATCCCTCTGGTTGATGTTCAACTCTAGGCCATCAGATGAATGGAGAAAGGATGGCTTACCATTGATAATCTCCGAGAACCCCCTAGCATCCCTGTCTCTGCATGTTGAAATTAAGCGCTCCCATCTCTCCTCCTTAAGAGTGAGTTTTCGATTCTGTAAGGCCTTTTTACTATCCAATCTGGTGGCAGTGATAACTCGGTTGATCCCGGGGTCCAGTAATTCTCAAAGCCTGTGGATGGTAGTGCGACATTCTGTGTTAAACTATCCCTGCTTCTTTTTCCCACTCTGCCTGGAGTAGCTGAGCAAAATAGTTCTAGTTGAAGAACCTAAAGATGAAAAGGTTCTAGGAAATCGGGGGCAGGGGAGTCGCTAGATAACAGGCTGTCAACTATGATTGACAAGTTCCCATTATCAACAGGTCCATCAATTTAGGGATATCGGTGGTCCTCCTCTTGAGACTTATGCCCTTATTCTGTTGGGTAAGGACGGTGGCCTGGGAGCAGTGTGAGGGCAGGAGGTGATGGGAAGGTTCCACGAGAATCCTATGGGGTTATGGTTGCTATAGCATGATTCTATAACCCCATCTAAATAAACACAATGTTCCAGGTTTATAAAAACATAATCGATGGTGGAACCTCGACCGCAGCCCACACAGATGTGGGGCTGGGAGAGAGAGTCGCCCGCCAGTTGTAGAATACTAGAGAGACCCGAGTTACACACGGCCTTGTACAAACTCCCACCTCTTTGATCAGAAGATGCACAATGAGTGGGCACATCCTGCAACAAAAAAGGATCAATCACTGTGGCAACTATACCCATTTTGGCAATACAGTCGCCCCCTAAAACGACATTACAATCATTGTCATGTGGGAAGATCTAGTATTCAGGATAGATGCTACCTGAAAAAGGGTCCCTACCTGGCATTTCGAATCATACACAGAATTATAAAAGTTGATTAAAAAAAAGATTAAACTTGTTTGGCAACATGACCAACACTATCTGAATCCTCCTGTGATCTAAAACTATTGGGATAACTTTTTGGGTCAACGTGGTCCGGTCAAAAGTCGTGAGACCCCCTGTGCTCTTTGTCCCAAGGAGGCCACAGCAGATATGGTAAAGCTCTCCTATCCATCCAAAATGAGTTCCTCAATAGCCCAGGTTTCCTGTAGTAAAATTACATCAAATTGTGAGATAAAATCCAACCACTTGGAATTCTGCTTCTTATCCCTATCCCCCGAGATGTTCCAACTAACAATCTCAACAAGTGTTCCCTGAGCGCGGACCTGCATCCCTATTGGAGAGTGAGACTCTATAGGGGCTGCTATGGGCTCTAGGCCTCAGTCCACACCGGTCAGGTCTGATAGTGGAAGGAACTTATTTGAGAAAGGAAGAGTGAATCTGGTCAACTCCTCAGCCTTAGAGGACAAAGGTTCATACCCAACCTCCACCTTGGGTTGGAGGTCTTCATAAAAATAACCTAAAGGGACGATGTTAATGCCAGCACCATGCTGGTACCTCCTGAGACCACACTGAATTAGCCAGTGAAGCAGACTAGAACTTTTACAGCTGATGACCATGCAATCCCCACTCAATTGTTTAATCAAAAGGCCCATCCAATCCTTCTTAGGAACAAAATATCATTAAATTTGTTGATATCAAAGTCTGAATAATGAGTCAACCAGTGGCAGACTTTATTTTTAAGTTGGAGGGTGGGTTCCTCCCTTGGAAATCTTGCGTAGGATATGTCGGTCATAATGGCTAACGTAAGGCAACAGTCAGGGGGAGGTTTAGGAGGGATTGGTTTGGGAAAAACTGCACCTGGGTGTCAGATCCACAGTCTGGCACACCATTTGGGGCTCTGAATCTCCTTGGCGGACCATCCCCTGCTGTCTCCTGCTTCTGATTGCCCCAGACGTACGAAGAGGAGGGGGGTGGTACATTGGAAACTGGCATGACACAATGAGATAATGATTGATCAATGGAAGGAGCAGAAGTCAGTGCCATATATCTTACTAAGTTTAGTGTAGGTTGTTATAGTGGGAGCTGATGAGCCTACGAGTTAATATGAACCTTTGAGATCTGCGTGACAGAGTCTTCTAGACAGCATATCCTATCTATATGCACGCAACCACCATGGATCTAAATTTTCAAAGATGCAATCCCTGTCAATGTTGAGGACTTCATTTACTGCACCAGGCGAGGGGGCAGATCGATGTTGAACTGCGAAGGGATTAGCGGACTATCCCTGTTGATGGGCTTTGCGCTCTCAGAGCTCTGGATATCCTGGGTAGACCCAATGGCTTGGGTTTGCACTTCCTTTTACCTGAGGGACTGTTTTCACTGTTGTTCATAGGATCAAGGTTAATATGTGTGCTACTTGTTGGTGGAAATACTTGCAGGTTATGCGCGCCGAGCTAGGGGCTACAGGTTGCGGGAGGCTCACATTCCCCTCACTCGATTGGGGTCCCTGATGTCCCAGAAGGCCCTCTCCCATGTCTAGGGACAAATGCCTCTCTGCAAGGTCTATTTATTTGGCTTTAACTCGGACCGCACAGGCCAGAAAGAAATCAAGAGTGGTGCTTCCTGGAGTTTTAGAGGTGATGGTGTCCCCGTTCCCAGGTAATTTATGATTACCTATAGTGTTATAAGGCAAACGTAAAACAAGGCTCCGAAATAAGTAAACTCACCGAGTCCTGGTGGAGAAACCAAGAGGGGTGGCCCAGCCCAGCCTCTTCCGGGTGCAGACGGGCCCACTCTTGGCCCAGGTATGTCCTGTGCGCGTCCTGTGCGGCGGGAGTGAGCGCGGCACTTTGTAGCGCCCACTGGTGTCAAGCTCTCCTCCCCCTGACAGACAGCTGGTGCCTCCTGGCATGTGGTATTCTGGGACCTGGAGTTCCCAACAAAGGAAGCAACAACAAAGCACGGTGTCACCTTTCATATTACCCTAATACTTAAGCAACTCTCTTTCTTCACTAATTCACAGTGTACAGCAGAGTGCTCCTCATATACAGTGGATGGCACGAGGGGTGCTCATGTACTCTACACAACAAACAGTTTGTTACTTCTGCATAATCTTTTCATTGAAGCCCTTTTCTGAATCCAGTCTGGCAAGGTGGATTTTATCATGCATACAAATCTGCTTTGCATGTGCCAGTAGAGCCCACTGTGCTTTCACTTCACTCACAAGGAGGGTAGCACAAGTCCTTTTTAGGTACATTCCTAGTGTTGACATTTGTAGAACAGCTGCCTGGACGTCTGTACACACATTCACTAAACACATAGTGGTGGTATTTACGCTTGGAGAGGTTTTAGTGAATCAAACTGTTCTAAAGACAATATTTGCATCCTCTTCTTCTACTGTGCTGCCTCCACGCCTTAAGACAAGTTGAGCGTCCTGCTTTGCACTATAAGCATGGCATGTTGATCTATAATAGACACATGCTGCAAACAAAACATATAATATACCTTTAACCATTAGTTTGCAGATTGTTCTGTTGTGGGTTCACGGGTGACCCCCTCCCTTCTTACTGTGCTGTGTAGGAAAAGGATAACCATTGACATGTTCCAGGGGGAAGAAAAGTTAGATATGTAGTACAGGGACAAAGGCACATAACAAATACGGAAAAGGTCTTATCTAATTGGAGAGACTGTCCTAGTGCATTTTGGACGTCAGGTAGACGTGGTCAGGGATCATTTGTGTAATGCCTGAAGCCCAAAAAATACTTCTAGAAAAACAGCTTGTAATATTGTTGACCTAACACTAGATGGCAGGAGCGTGCACCGCAGCTCAAGCTACAGCAGAAGAAGCAGCAAACTGATTGTCTGCTCTTCCACACCTCCCATAAAATTTGACCTGCTGAATACACAAAAGACCATTAGTATTTCTCCTGCTCTGTTCCATCCAATTTCAGCAAAGATACTTTGATATTATGGGCCTAGTGGTAAACTGCATCATGTAATATGTGAAGTATTACTGCTCACATACTGCAAAAAGCTGTTCACTAACTTACAGGCGGAGACCGCCGCCTCTCCTATCTTTTTTATGTGGAGACAGAGCGTTAAATGGGCCGGTACTGTCCGTTAAGGAGTGCTGGCACTTTTTTATTTCGAAAGGGAGAGTATTGGCACTTCTCAAGAGAAATGTAATACTTTTAATTAGAGAGTACCAGCACTTCTCAGAAACAAGCAGATATACTGGTACAGAGTACCTGCACTTCAATGTTTCCATTTCAAGCACTGTGTGGAGGTCTCGGCACATGTAAGTATATGATTTAGGAGTAAATGTGGAAGGGACCAGGGGAGTGGTAGGAAAATGAGGATCCTAAAAGGGAGGGGTTTAGGGAAATGTAAGGAGGTGGTTCGGGAGGGACATGCTAAAAAAATACACTTCCACAAAAGAGTAACACTATTGCTATTCACAAACTACGCTTCTAAAGGGTGCATTTGATCACTTATGTTTGCACAAAAGCGGCCTCCTTTGCCTTTATTTCAGCCCTGAAACAAAAATAGTAAACTGGAGCACAGATTATCTGTTTACAAAATATTCGAATAGCCCTGTGCCAAATCCAACCTTTTATTTCAAATTAAAATCTATACTTTTTATGGTATGGCTTCTGCTGCTTCAAATGTTAAAATAATTATTTTATTAATACAAACCCTTGGTTAAGTGTTTATGCACAAAATGGGTGCATAACTTTCAATGGTTTCTTCGTGACACTTTTGCAAGAGTGCAGTCATCTTTTCTATTACTTTCTCTTCTGTTTGCGACAATATCACTTTCTGTGCAAGGTACGTGAAGAATGACAAGTGTAAAATAAATCATCCAGATTTGACTGTTTCCAGGAATTGTTGACAAAACCTATGCAATGAACCAGTAATAAACATTGTTCAGAAAGTCTCCAATTAAAATGCCAGTCCAGCCGGTTGGGTGAAATTCTTTACAGTTTAAAATGTACATAAAAACTAGGCAGTAACAAAATGATGTTCCATTATTTCAACAGAGCAAATCGTTGAAAAGGATGAAGGTCCCTATTATACCCATCTAGGAGCTGGGCCTAGCGTGGCAGCGATTAGAGAAACCATGGAAGAAAGGTAATTAACAGAAGCGGCGGAAAACAGATGAACGCTTTTTTATCCTCTCTGTGTATCGAGAGTTCTCGGGCTCAGTGGAGCTAGAAGTAAACAAATACTAATCAACGCACTGTGAGCTTGTTATTTCTACTCTGGCAATTTCCAACGTGGCATTGTCCTGTAAACCCGAGGAGTCAAAATATTTGACTGGATTATTGTAAACTGTGGCTAGCAGCACCAGACGGCGCAGAGCAGGAATCCGGGGCACCTCGAACATGGAGGGAGTGGGGGAGGCCGGGATACCTTTCACTTTGACATGACAGTTGGTGATGCGGAAATGCGAGGTTAGGGGTTAAACGGCACAGGAAGGGAAAAAGATAAGCATGACGTCACAGATGTATTTATTCACACTGGGGGGCAGATTTACAAGCCCCCCTGCGCCACCAGTACGTCACTTTTCGTGACGTACTGGTGGCGCAGGGGGCTGCTCCATATTTACAAGGAGAGGAAAAGCCACCCTGCGTGACTTTTCCTCTCCATGGGGCAGATTTACAAGCCTCTTGCGCCACTTTTGCGTCCTTTTCCTCATGTTAAAAATGACGCAAAAGTGGCGCAAGGGGCTTGTAAATCTGCCCCCTTGTAAATACGGCCCATTCACACGCAGCACTTTGCGGTGAAGGGGCGTTCCATGGGTGTTGCTGTGGGTGTTCCCACGCAACACTCATGGAACAAGACATCTCCAGAATTACGAGAAATCGTAACTCTGGAGATGCGTCTGAAAGCTACGCCACCCTAGAGGTGGCGTAGCGAGAGCACCGAGGAGAAATGTTTTCATTTCTCCTCGTTTTTCCTCTTTCAATGCGTGCTGCATTCTGCAGCACACATTGAAAGAGGAAAATGGTTGTAGTGATTGTTTTTGTGCAGGAAGGTGCCCCTTCCTGCACAAAAACAATCTTCCACGACGCAGGCATCCTTGCACCATGGTGCAAGGGTGCCTGCGCCGGCGCATGGCTGCAGTTTGTGCGCCAGCGCAGGGGAGCACAAGGATGCGACATATTCTTGTAAATATGTCGCATCCCTGTGCTTTCCAAACTAACGCAGCATGGCGCAGCAAAATGACTTGCTGCGCCGTGCTGCGTTAGTTAATTGTAAATCTGCCCCTTGATGTGTAGACGGGGAGGGCCTGATTAGAGGAGTCCGTGCTGAAGGCAGCTGACGCTCGTGATGCTGCGCGTGAGCCCACCTCACACTTCTGTGAAGAGCAGTGAGCGGCAGGTGCAAAGGGAATCTCTCACACGGATCCTCGCTGGGAGTAATCACCCGCGCTGCTCTCAAACCCAGCGTGTAGCGCAGATTTCCCGGTAATCGCCGCTTGTACCACGTGCAGCCACAAAGGAAGGCCGGGGTCGCACTAAGCTTCTTTCAACCTTTGTTGCCCCATCCGTTCCATTCCACCTGGGCTGCTTGTTGGCGCGGCAGAGCAGAGAGGTGGCACTTGAGGGGGTGCGCTTAGAGTTCTGTGAGGAGATGGACACATAGTTAACGCCGCCTTCTCCCTGCCCTAAGGCAGATGATGTTACCTCTTGGAAAGGGGTGGCAGATCGGCACTCCATGCAGTGGAAACCTCTGTTTGCCACGTTATTGCAAAGGCATCATATTTCAATACCAACAAACCGATACCATGGCCCGACTGAGGAACCATAAGCAGCCCTTGCAAAAACGCTCAAGCCCGCGCTGCTCCCCTCATCTCCTCCTGCAATATCTCTTTCCGTCCACCCATTCTTTCTCTTCTCCCTCTCTGATCACTTTCTCTCTACCTTCCTCCTCCCTTGCTCTCTCTCTCTCTCTCTTGAAGCCTCCCCATGCCTGCTGCAAATAACCTCAGGGAGTTGGGGAAAGAGACAGAGGCTCAAGAAGTGGCCCTGGGCTTCCAAAACCGGGCCCCAGCCAAACAGGAAAATGCCCAGAGGAATTAAAGGTGCGTCTGGCCCTGCTGAGAACATATTGCTAGAACTTCCTGCTGTAAGCAGTCAAGCGTTCTGCTTGTCAGAGCATTTAACCCCACCCTTTCACCCCCCTTCCCCCATAATAAGACGTGGGATAAAGTACCCCTTGCTGTGCATTACAAGGTGATTGCAGGTTACTGAGGAGTTTTGTGACCATATAGAGGAACAAGGCACAATTCAGAGTTTCTATATAAGGTCATGGAATGTCAAGGTGATTTTCAATAACCTCATAACATATGGCAGGGGTACTTTATTCCTTATAATACATGGTCACACCATCACCCTTCCCACAAAATGCTTAGATACATGGTGTGTTGCTCTTTCATCTGAAAGAGAGACTTAGTTTGAAGACCTGGAGAATAAAAGTAGCATTTATAGTGCAAAAGTACGCACTCCAAAAGCAGTCCGTAATGTGCTTAAAAATATTTTTTTCAGTAACATTAAAAAATGCTGCTGCTCAGTGGAGAAACATACAGAGATTTTGTCTATCCTAAAATAGCTTATAGTGTGGAAAAAATAAACGTAGTGCCATAAATTTCTAGTTTCCGCTGATTACTGCTCACTTTAAAAAAAACAGATCAGAAGCAACGAAAAGTCTGTTCTGTTTTTCATTGCTTATGTTTCATCTGTACATATGCTCAGTGACCTGTCTTTCACCCTGGCTGCTGGTTCTGGCATCAGGCATAGTGATGTCAGAAGTCAACCATAATAACTTATTACAGTGGAACAGCTAAGTCATTTCATTATTACAGGCCACTAGAAACATCACAAATCACCTGCAATATGGAAATTAGAGATGGACTTTTATATCCATATTGCAGTCTCCCTTGTATCGCTATAATATGCACGTTGCAGACGCCCAAACGTTTACTTTCTGAGGCGAAATTCCAAATTCCTGTGAACACCGACTTTTGAAACCAGTGGTCGAAGTGAGCGGGTTCTGAGGGGCTCCACGTGCCCATCCTTTTTTAATTTAAGAGAAGCCGCTCCCCTAGATTTTGTGAAAAGACAACGGGTCGAGGGACGGTTAATTCTGACATTCAAAGTGATTCAGCTGAAGTGTAAGGCAGGGAGTCTCCTGTGCTGTGAAATCAAGGGAGGGGCACACACCTAAACCAGCCTTCCTGCCAGGGTGCGTGCTTGCATGAAATAAATGCAAATACGCACAACATGGTTAATCTGCAAATGTACAGGGCGCTTGGAAGCTGGTACTGTCTTTAATTGATGGAATCACTTGAAGCTTCCCGATTACACAGATGTATTCTTTTTAAGTGGTTTTGCAAGGCTGATGTGTGAAGTGTGTGCTTTTAAAGGACAGTTATAAAAAATGCACTGCGTACAATGTGGGTATTACTAAAATGTATGCTTTAAAAGCACTTTTTAAAATCTTAAACCATTTTGTAGTAGCCTTTCTTATACCGTGTGTAATGCAAGTTTAAAATATTGACTTACATGTTCACAGTGCTTTCTGTCACAGACTGGGACCTCGTAGCACTAAACATACACTAGTCACTATTCTCCACTGTGCAAACCAGGATTCAATTCTGTGGCTCTCTGATTACAGACACAGACCTCTGTAGTGCATTAACTAATAGTGGTTTTATAATGTACAATAGTGCATTTACTTTTAATTTAAGCTGTGCCTTAGTTTATTTGTAGTTACCTGAAGGTTAAAGACCAAAAAAAGTTACAAATATTTTGTTTTTTCAGCCACGCCTTTGACCCCACCCCCACACTCCCTTACCCTGGCCCCGTTGTGGCAGCATCAAAGTTCCCTTACTTTTTAGTTTGAGGTTTACTGCTCGTCTCTTGCTTCGGCGCCCGTCGCTGCTCGCAATTCCCTTAATATCCACTTAATCTCCTCGTGCGGTGCCATCCCCGCACCACCACCTCCCACCGTCGCTGCTTGTATTTGCTTGGTTATTGATACTGGGAGAGGATGCAGTGTCCAAACTGCCGACTTTGGAGCTAGGTAATCAGATTCGAGTCCCTGCTGTAGAGCCAAAAACCTGCTGAGCTGTAGTTGCATGGGTGGTGAAGGGGTTAAAGGTGGAATTGACGGAGGCATTATGCAAGCTGTTAAGTGAAAGGGAAGTGAATTACAAAAGGCTCAGCTCGGTCACCAGGCTCCCTGCCAAGCTGTAGCTTTCGTCACTACAGCTGAGGGCTTTCTAAGCTTCCCACCAGTGGGTTTGTCTGAACTGTTGAGGAATGGTGGCTCCGTCGCCAGCTGACTTCCGGCAGGACCCGGCCCACTTAAAGCCCTGCCATCTGCAGAACTTTAGCACTCCGCTTTGTATCTGATCAGTCCTGTCATTGCTCGTCTCGTCAAGCACAACGCCCATCCTGGAATGGTTGTTATTCTGCTTAAAACCAGCACCACAAGTTAGTCTGTAGTCAGATTTCAAATGAATGTGTTTTTCAGATTAACTGTGTACTATGTTGTGTTTTTATTACAAAATCTTACTTGAAACATTTGCATGTATGATGTATTCAGGTGTAGGTATTAGAAGCAATAAGAGCTTGAAAGTGAAATTCATATTCACATTTTAATATCATGGAAATTGAGTGCTGAAAAATAATGTATGTAGCTAAAAGATTATCTATTAACGGCTGTAGATGATTTTAGTGGTTTCTTTCAGGTCCCTTTTCTGTGTTTACTTATGTCCTGTTTTTATTTCTATGACGTAGCTAAACGTCCGTGTCGCACAATGAGATGTAAAGTACATGTGCTCCTGCCTCCGGGCCCGGATTTGAAAAGCCACGTTGAAGCTCCACCTAACGACACCTTTGATTGGCAACTTCTTAGGCAGTTGGAGAGCTAGGACGGGTCGCCCTGCACAGGAGCAATAAGCAGCTACAGTGATCCTCCAACTAGACTGGGAAGAGAGTAAAGTTTTTCCCAAATGTTTGGGAGGAACCTGGAAGCTCATAAGTGGCGACATAGTTGTAACACAGAATAGACAAGGACCTGGGTTTAGGCATGGCCGAGCTGCAGCCTACTCCCGCTGCTGGGACCCCTTCGTTACCCTTCAACCCGCTGGTATGCCCTGGCATGCAAGCCATTTACGGGGTCAATCCTTACATTTTGCTATTTTCTGCAGCATGTTTTGAGTTGACAACCACAAATTTGTCATCCAGGTAATTTGTTTCCAATAATTGAGCATTGGACCAACTACATTGCCATCAAATCAACAGACCTTGTTACAGATTTATTTGACATCACGTTAGTGAAATGTTTCTGGGTGATCAAACAACTATGGTTCGTCTTTGCTACTGACACTTTGAAGCTGCTAGTCATTGGTGTATTTTTTAGGTCCTGGATTTTATTGTGCAGCCTACTGCTGCGGGTATCCTTCCGCCACCCACACTCTCTCCCTAAGTGAGGGATTTTGTTGCAGGAGGACTTCGGATGGAGCCACTGCCTCAAAAGCTGCACTCTCAAGCAGTGCTTAATTTGTGCTGGTGATTTCCGGTGCTCAACACCGGCACTTAATTGTCAACACCGGCGCTTGAAACAGTCTGCCACAAGGTGGCGCTGTCTGGCTAATTTCGATATGACCACAACAACAGGTAATTATTATTTCAATATACATTAAAAATGACAATTACCTACCGCCCAATCCATTCTTATAGCTTTGGGGCCTGGAATAGTCTGAATTGTCACACTTGTAGGAGTGGGATGGTTAGTAGTTTTGTTGTTACTATCATTGGCGGCATAGCAAGGGCAATGTGTGGTGCAAGCTGCAGTGGCCTCTTGACGAGAGCCCTGGCACTTAGTTTTTTTCCCAAATTAAGGACTGCTTCCAAGGATTACCAAGAGATTAGCTGAACAGCTTTCTATGCGAGTAGGCTTCGAAGCAAGGCTCGACCTTGAGGTGGCCGGGGCTTCCATTGTAAGGCTGTTTGACTTGAAGGCTAAGTGACCCTGGCTACTCCAAAGCGGGGCGTGCTCCAAATAATCCATTACATTGGACACAATTATAGTAAAGCAAGACCAGACAAAGTAAAACAGTAGCATAGCCTTCTTGCTGGAGGCGGATTTTATTTCTACAGCCAGAGACTTATGAGAGGAATGCTCATGGCTCTTCAGCAGGATTATGGTCTGTGCATTTTCAGATGTAATCTCATTAGGAGCCATATTGTGATAATAATAAAATTGTTTGTTTCTCTCCATGCGTTGGAAGACTGTTTTTGAACTTACAACAGAATGCACAGTTTCCATTCACACAAAACCTAATAGTGATTTAAAAGAGACAGTGTGTCTGCTGATGCAGTGCTATCTTGGGGCACCAGTGGTCTGTGGAAACAAGGTTGGTCGCATTGAGTATTTAACTTCATAACAAACATTCTCACTCTACATCAGGGCCAGCTTTAGTGCTGGTGGCGCCCGGTGCAACAATGTTTGTTGGCGCCCACCAATGACCTCCTTCTTCACGGATTCCCCCACTACCACCCTTTAACAGTGCCCCTCAAGTCTCCATAACCACTCTCTCACATGCATTTCTGTTGTTTTATAGTGCCACTCATACCAGTGTAAGGTGTCAGAGCACTTTACATCACATACCCATTACACAGAGACAATGAATCATAAGTGTGTAAATCAGTGTATAGAAAATGTTACATCAGACAGAGGACTACAAAGTGTAGGAGTCACAAGTCATCCCTACTGGTAGACAGTATCGTTTAAGAGTGCTTGATCTGGAGAAGCACAAACTCAGAATTTAAAATGTAATACCATGGTTGGGGGTTGACTTTATTAATAAGAATTGATTTCTACCCAGGTGAACCCTTTTTGCTAAATTAGGATCATGAAAGACTGGGGGAATATATCATAAAGCCCTAATGTATACCTTGCAGTTTGCATGCAGCTCTTTGATGAGTTAATATCTCACAGTTCTATATTAGGAATTAAACTTATAAACTGTAAGAAACAAAAGGGGCTGTCAGACAGAAGCAGTAATGCACTGACCTATTTACATTATATGCACTTTGTGATCTGCATGGTGCACGTGCTTTGCAGCAGGCATTTTAACCTCCTGCGCTACGTTATGATGAGTCAAAACTTCCACTAGACAAAACTCAGATCTCTCTGCAGCAAGTCCATCAATCACCAGAGTTATCTTGACATTTTTATGGTTGCCAAAAAATTGCTGGAGGCAAGGAATGAGGCAGCAGGCGCTTTTAAAACTATATTGTACTTGAAAACACGGCACCCCCCCAAAGTCAGCACCCAGTACGGTGGCACCGATCTCCCCGCCTTAGAGCCGGCCCTGCTTAATTCCAGTACACTTAGTACCATTTAATTACTATCCACATAATTCCACAGCATACTATGCCACATATTTCCACTACACACCTTCCCTCTACACAACGCTACACAATTCCACAACAAACAATTCCAAACCAGCACAAATCTCCCTTGCACTTCCACCAACCCTGTTAACTCTCCCCACCCACTTCCCCTTTCATCTCTCCCTCACACTGCCACTACCCCCTCTCATCTCACAATCTCAATGCCCCCTTTCATCCCTGCCTCACACTCCCTGTCTCCTCTCTATACTGCCTGCTCACACAAGCTACCTTCCTGTTCCTCCTCACGCTGTGCACTGGTTCACCTTTCGCGTCCCCACTCAGGGTGCCCCTCCCACTCATCCCTCTATCTCTCTCTGTCTCGTATCCTCTGTCACCCATCTCTCTCTCGCTTTCTCACGCACTCTTCCCGCCTCTCTTATGTGGTTAACTTCAGGTCTTCAAGCACAGTTTCTTCCCTGTGCCTTTTCAAGGTTTCCATCCCACAAACCCACGCTCTCCTCCTCTTCTTGGGGTGTCTTCTGCGTACACATGCATACCCTCTTTATGCGTCTGTCGCCTGCTCTCCCCTTCTTTCTCTCTTTCTCACACACACTTTCTGCTCCTCTGTCTCAAGCTCATGCACAACTTCCTGCACAAACTATGTATCCCTTCCTATCTTCCTTTCTATCTATTCTGTGCAGCTCTAACCCCTATCTATTTGCCATGCCACATAATTCCACTACACACATACATTTCACACCACACAATTCCACACCACACAATTCCACAACTAACAATTCCAACACAACCCACATAATCCTACTCACACCACATACATCAACCACACTCCAAACCAAAACACATAGGTAAAAGGCATTGTCATTTACAATGCCAATAGATCTAACTCTGACAAATGCAAGAACTATTGCATTCCAAATGCTTGTTTTAATGCACTTCGACCGCTGTCTGAAACACTGTGTGTGTGTTGAGCTTGGACTTTCCTCTCCCAGAATAGACAGACTCTTCACCAAAAGTCGGTGAATGATGAATCGTGCTGTTTTCTTGGAGTTTGAGTCTCTCGTTCTGGTTGTAGAAGGTCGGAGTAGCTCACGTGAAAGCCGCACCCCATAGAGGCAGACCTCTAAGCACATGTTCCACTGGACGCTCTTTCTGGAAAAGAGGCTGATCCAAGGGGAGCTGTTTAGACATAGGTTCTTGAGTTCTAGTCTCTCCTCTGTGAACTGACTCGTGAACGACTGTGAGTGGCAGACACCGACGAACGGTTTAAGGGAAGCCTACGCAGCCAATTGGGAACGTAACATATTGTGTCTCCTGCCTACTGCAGCCCCGGAATCATTCTGGACAGCGCAACCGGCCTCGCACAGCAGCATTTCACTGAGGCAAGCTAACCTAGATACAAATGCCTGAACATTAACAAACCTGCTCAATTACAACCGCCAGCACTATTTAACAAAAAAAATGAGTAAATAACTTTAAAGGTATAACGTTGATCTCATGATGTGAGGACCTAAATGTACAGCAATCAGCACTATTTTGTACATATTTTATGTTGTTATGATAGTAACGCAATTGCGTAGTATACAATATATAGAAAGCGCCTAGCTTTTCCAACCTAGATAAAGGTAAATCAAAAGAAAGAAATCTGCTAAATCCGTACAATGAGCCCCGCTGCTCCATCCGCATACCCTCCCTACTTAAACCTTTGCTTCTCCATCACCATCTTTGGGGAGGGAAGGTCATTAAAGGTCTGTGGAGGTTCTTCCAGCAACCAGGAAAGTTCAAGCCATGGCATGACCTGTTATCCTAATTCTATCCTAACCGTTTAAGTCAGGATCCTGCATCAACCGCGCACAGCAGTCGATCTTGTCCACTTCACAGCATTCCAAGCATTACACTAGGTCAGGATTGGACAGATGCAACATGGCAGCCTTCACTGATTGACTCTGGGCAAATCTTAGTAGGCGCAAGAGGAAACTTAGAACTCCTGGGTGAGTCATAATAATCATTTGGTTTACGTTGAACAAGCTTGATGCAGTAAATGGTAGACAATGGATTGGATAGGATAGGGAGGAGGCTAAATTTGGCATAAGGCTGTAGTTGGAGGCTGAAGAATGGCTAGAAGGCAAAATGACCGACTGCCACAAAGCTGTAGCAGAATTACTG
Organism: Calotriton arnoldi; assembly: GCA_963921515.1. Taxonomy (NCBI): domain Eukaryota; kingdom Metazoa; phylum Chordata; class Amphibia; order Caudata; family Salamandridae; genus Calotriton; species Calotriton arnoldi. The sequence goes on along the minus strand of CAWUFW010004226.1, from coordinate 339,019 downwards.
CTTGGCAGTAGACAGTACCAGAAAGACTAGAGGGGCACGTCAAGAAGACCAGGAAGCAGGAGACAAAGGGCAGAAGAGCAGGCAAGGCATGGGAGAAAAAGGTGGAAGCCGGAACACCAGAACCAAGAATGGAGCTTCTTACTGGAGCTGCTAAACATCATTTTAGGAATTAAAATGATTGACGCTTTAACCTGGATAAGCTTTCCGGGTACATTAGTGTACAGCATACCTGCACAAATTAAATGGTCCCAGAAATGCACCTCCTAAAGTACATCAAACGCATTTATTTTAAGCCTGGCTGTATCTCAAACAACCCATTTAAAAGCCTGCTCTGTTATTCAAGACCTAGTTTCTGAAGCCTGGTCTAGGGTCCCATTGAGTCTGTGTCCTACTGCACTTTAAGTACGGTTGTGTTTTCTGGTTGCAGTAACATCTGATATTATCTATCACATCCAAAGCTTTATACTCTGACATGCAGTCACAACTGTTCTTTTGTTCATCCCTCCTAGCGGTGTCTTGCTTTTTCCTACATGAGGACTTCTTTCTGAAGAGACCTTTTTCATGCAGAGGGAATCTGAAAGTATTTTTCATCTGTCCGACTCTATTCAAGGCCTAGCTGCAAAGGGCAATATCACTTTCTGACATAGATGCTCTGTATTGTACATCATCCCTCTACCAGAACCCCACTGAAGGGAACATTGTACACAACATGGCTCAAGCATGTCTCGATTTTTGAGATTTGCGCAGTCTGAGTGTGCTTAGCTCCAGAACATGGCTTTTGCAAGCACAGGGTGATCCCAAGGCGTGCATCCACCTTATTCTTAAAGTATCATGCAGTTTCTTTGCCAAAGTATGCTCAAAGCTTGGATTTAGTGCACTCTCTAAACTAATCTAAATGGTTCTCAAAAACTTCTAGCTGTTATTGTTAATTGGCTCTTGTATACCGCTCAATCTGCCACTAGGTTTGGGTACCATTACATCGGAGGCGTTACTTCAAGGGACGTTACATCGCAGGCAAGTACATCAAGAGCATCTATATATAGATATATACACACACACAAATATATAATATACATGTAGAAATGTAAATTAAGTGATATTTTACAAATTAATAAGATAAATGAAATTATAAAGGGTTAAAAGTAATAGCTGTTTAGGTTCAAAGTAAAGTACTGGAGATGCAAAGACAGGCAATGTAAAGGCTCTTGATGTACTGACTCTCCGATGTAAAAACCATGATGTAATGACTTCTGATGTAATGGTCTCCGATGTAACGACTGACATTCACTCCTAGTATGGCACCAAAGATCCCATGCCAGAAACAGGTTTTTAAATAGTAATGTACATGGTCAAACTCTTTGTATGTTATTTTAGTACCAGCACAGCAGCTTCACGTCATACCTAGGAAACTAAATATGGTTTAAATATTTAACTTTTAGTGGAAAATCAAACATATCTTTTAGAAACACAAATTACTATTAAAGACATGCTTCTACTTAAGCTAGTTCACCTCTACAGATATGTTTGCCCTAATGAGAATGGAATGGGCCTGGAAACCACAGCAACCTTTACCACAACAGAAGCTGCATTGAAGCTGATTCTTTAAAAATGGGTAGATAACAAATGAGTAGTAATGTGTTTGTTCTGTTAAATTAAGTCTGGCAGTATCTTTTATATAAACTACAGCAGAGTCTACTCTGGTACAAGAAAGTATTAATGCTTTTTGAGTGTAAACTAATCAAAATCTTTGCAAAATCCTTTATCTGATCAGTTTCAAAATTTAGAGTGGCTTATATGTTGTGCCCTCTCGGCATTTAAATACATTAAGTACTACTATTTGTGCTTGTAGGAGCATTTTCTCATATAGCTCTGTGACAAAAGACAACACTTGATTATCCTGCTAACATATGCTATTATACTATCTGTAATGCTGTACATTTTTCTTACAGGTTTGGCGAGAAGGGTGATGCTATACGAATAGAGAGAGTGGTCTACACAGGAAAAGAAGGCAGAAGCTCTCTGGGATGTCCTATTGCTAAGTGGGTATGTATGAACGCAATAATTGATGGTTCTAGACTCGGTAAGTTTGGTACCTCTGCACAGTGTAACTGATAACATGTGTAGGAAGGTGGAATCTGACTGCATGGTTGCCCCCACTTTTTTCCTGGTGTTTTGCTGGTTTTTGACTTAGTTTGGCTGGGATCCTGCTATTCAGGACCCCAGCCTATCTGTTTTCCCCTTAAATTGAGTGCATGTACTTTAGGTACACTCCAGATTGGATTCTGGGGTACCCTTATGAGTCCCTAGTATATGGTATACTATGTACCCAGGGCATAGGTACCCCAGAGGCCTCCCAGGGGCTGCAGCATGTATTATGCCACCCCTGAGAGGCCATCCAAAATGACACAACAGGTGTGCTACAGCAGCCTGTGTAAGATGGTGTATGCACCCCTTACTGAGATATAGGTTCCCTATATCTCTCCATATCACTGCACATGTAAACCTATCAGTCACCCCTATGGCAGGCCTTAACAATCCTGAACAATGTCTCAACCGGATTCAATGAGGAAGGCAAATGCATATGTATGTACACGACATTACAAGGCAGACGCAAAAAGGGGAGACTCCCAGTATTCTTTCAAAAGTGCTCATGGCATCATATATTTAAAATCTTAGTTTATACAAGACAGTTATAACAGCACTGCAAGCATAAATTGCGAAGGCAACCCAAGAGGACTTTGTGCACGTTGTGCTCGTGATGCAATGAGTGGCGGCGCAAGTGACAAGTGAAAAACACAGCGGAAGACGCAAGGTGACAAAGTGATGAAAAAATATATATATACAAGAATCAATGGTTCAGTAAATTTTGGTCATCTCAGTAATTAGACAAGTTATATAATTTTTTATGAACCAAAGCTGAGTATGCGCCATGAGTTGCGCTGTAAGATCGGTCGACGGCGTTTCGATCCTATTTAGTCAGGATCATCTTCAGGACCGGGTTGCCAAAGTTTTAGGGTGCTGTAAAAGGGAGAAAAGAAATAGATCACGGAGGGAATGGGGAAGGGGAAGTAGCGCAGGGGCAAGGATAGCGGTTGCGTCTTCCGCTGTGATTTTCACTTGTCACTTGCGCCGCCACTCATTGCATCACGAGCACAACGTGCACAAAGTCCTCTTGGGTTGCCTTCGCAATTTATGCTTGCAGTGCTGTTATAACTGTCTTGTATAAACTGAGATTTTAAATATATGATGCCATGAGCACTTTTGAAAGAATACCGGGAGTCTCCCCTTTTTGCGTCTGCCTTGTAATGTCGTGTACATACATATTCATTTGCCTTCCTCATTGAATCCGGTTGAGACATTGTTGTAAATTACGCTTAGTCACCCAGATCTCAACCTGGTCTATGGGTTATACTCCTGTTGCCTTTTACTATACTACTTTAACAATCCTGAAGGCAGGGTGCTCGGTTTCATGTGAGAGGGTGCCCATGCATGAGCAGAGCCCCTCTGCAGCTTTCGGAATCTTTATTCCGGGGTTGTTTGTGATGCAGCCAGACCATATACTCTTAAGTGCATTATAACCCCGCAGTAAATGCTAACTTTGGAGTGGCTGCATGGAAAACTGTTGTGTTTGGTGTCAAACACCTTGGAATCATACCCCCACACCAGTAACTGGTGTGGGAGTATGATCCCACCCTTCTAGAGGGAGAGACATGACAGCACCGGTATACCCGGTACCAGCTAACAGAGCCTGGCATCACAAAATGGATGCTGCAGCCACAGACACGAGTCTGCCCTCCTGCTGCTGGACGAAACTCCGGCAGGGGAGGCCTGGACAATAGGTTTCCTGTCACAGGGAGGTATGACCACCTCCCAGACAGGCTTTAGTGTATTGGGGCTGGGTGGGTGCACTCTCAGAGTGCTTTGAAGTCTGCACTGGGGGCACATTTGGTGTCCCTGTGCATAGTCCAGCTCAAACCGGTTGCAGGGGCACACAGCCCCTGCTCTGGCGCGAAACAGGACAAAGGAAATGGGTGTAGCCACCCCTGTTTCCTGACCCTCCCATAGGTGGGTCCCCAGAGTTTGTCCAACCCCTTCCTTGGGTATAAAGTAGGAAACCCTGACTACAGGACTTTAGATTACACCTGGACTAAACTCTGATACCAGAAACCAAGTACTTCGACGATCTGCACGACGTTGGACGACTGAAGAATCTCCCTTGGAGTAAAGGAGTTACTCCCCTGCAAGGCAGGCACCTTTAATGCAACTGACCGGTTGGCATCTCCGAGCTCCGACGGACTCCGAAGAATATTGCCACACAGGAGGTGGGTTTTCCTAGGTCTCTGAGGTCGATCTGTGCCCACAGCAAGTCGTGGAAGACCGTGCAACCCGAACCCCTGGACACCGCGACCATTTGCAGAAGCATCAGCTTTCCGGCGACCCCTGAGGCTGAGCTTTGGGTTTCTTGTAGCCCTGACCCCAAGCAGTAATTGCACCGGATTGCAGGCCTACACTCCACGAGTGTTCCATGGGCCACCATTTTGTGATTCCTCTTGAGGTCCCTTCGCGATCCCTGGTCCGTGGACCTGTGGGTCCCCAAGAAGGCAACTCTAACTTTTATTGGGCTTCCCTGGTTGCTCCAGACGTGCCCTGACTCTCTATCGCTTGGGGAGTCCCCCGGAACTTGCTGGTCCGCACAGAAGCATCTTTTCTCTTCCTGCCTGGGTTGCTGTTGCCAAGGCTTGTTGTGGTCAATGCGATCACCGACACCCCAGCACTCGACATCCTTCGTGGGACAGCTCGAATCCGGCTCCTGGTCGTCGTCGACGTCTCCAGGACCTCGTGGCTGCAGAGTCAAGCGTCACCTCTTCGCACCTGAAGCACCCAACATCGGTGGGCATTCGATTGCTCCGCTCCTGGTCACTGGCTAGTGACCCAGACTCTGTCCCCTCTGCTTTCAGGTTCTTCACATCTTCGATCCAGGCTTGGAACATCCTGGACACTTTTCTTCTTCATGGCAGCAGCACTTTGCAGCAGATCGCCATTGATAACGACGACGATTCCCGACACCCTTTAACACCTATGCACCCGGCTTCCCTGGGTGAGGTAACTCGAGTACTCCAGTGCTCACGTGGGTGTTGGCCCTAGAACGCCTTAAGTCTAAAGGGGTTTGCTCAAAGTCCTCTCCTAAGTGTCCTTTTGCTTTAAAATTCCAACCGCGACTTTCCGCATTGAATCCTACGGCGCTCGCGGCTGTGTTCTCACACTGCACACGTCCCCGTGGGTCTCCTGTGTCACTACCTTGGGTGGTTCCTTGGGGTCCCAGCGATTCTACGTGCTCTAGGCACTGTGTCTAGTCAAGTCGTGGTTCTTATACCACTTTCTTAGTATATGGTTTGGTCTCCCCTGGAGCCCACTGTTTATTGTGCTATTTACTGTCGTTTTAATACTGTGATACTGTGTATCTTGAACTCTAATCTCATAAAGGGATTAGTAGTTAGTGTTTAGAAATAAATACATATATTTTATATATATCTTGTGTGGTTCTCCTTTCATTTAGTTATTCAAGAGGTTATAATCTGGTAAACCAAGCTGCTTTACACTCCTTCAAGACTCTAGCCTGAAGGCTGCTCTCCATAGCTACCACTAGGATAGCTTTCAATAAAGGTTGTCTTTAAACCTATCATCAATAAGGGTTGTTTGGACTGGTGCAAGGTGCCCACTATAACTAGTGGACAGCATATGTCAGGCCAACTTCTCACAACATGGACAAACAGCAAAAGTCCCGTTTATTGGAAAATCGATCAAACTTTTTTTTCTTGGTTAATTTTTAGTTTACTTACGATTAACAAACACATGCACTTCGCACAATATGTAATGGGTTAATGCAAACTCATCCATTGACTACTGTAAAATAGAGCACTTTAGATAATCCAAAAATGTGCACATTTGAGTCAAATCAGGAGTCTTCAATTTGCTAATAAAATCAAACTCTCCTAAAGTGTTGAATGTAAGGATTCCAGGGCCTAATTAGTTATTCAACAAATTACTTAATTTAGTACAAGCACAGCATATGTGAAGTATTGCTTTCGCCTCCTTGAAGCAGCTCGCAGGCCCACTCTCTTCCCCAGGATTGCCAAGCGTTGAAGAAATAGGTACTGGAACTTGATTTAGCCAAAACCATATACAATTGTGCAGAACTCAAAGGCAAGAAGCGTTAAAGCCGAATAATTAAAATTCTCCTTTACAAAACACACCTAGGCTTTTTTATTTAAGATGACCTAAAATGTGGACCTAGAAACCCCCTCATCTGCTAAGCAATCAGATTGGTCTCAGCTATATGACCATAACAAACAATATTTCATATTGATTCTTCTCTGGTACCCTCTAGATGAAAACTTAATTTGCAATTAAATTCATAATAGAACCGTTACTGGCATTCATAACGTCTGTATCAAGCAAGCAGGGAGCACATTCCCAATTCTTTTGCCAGTCACAGTAACTGACTTTTAATTTCTTCATTGGAAGGGACAGTTCTTAGTTTTAAAAAGCTTTTCAAAACTATGCCAAAGACCCTGTCCTCTGCATAGAAGAGAGTGGGCATTGGAAGGGACAGTTCTTAGTTTTAAAGAGCTTTTCAAAACGATGCCAAAGACCATGTCCTCTGCATAGAAGAGAGCGGGCATTTTATACTTCCAATTAGGCGGGATAAGCTAATACTTCTGGTAAATCAGAACAAAAGTGAAAACTACTGCATGAAGCCCCCTCCCCCCCCCCCGTTTCACTTCTGCTGGACACAGGATCTTGCTTTTTGCCACTTCAGTTGACCTAAATGTCACACAGCTTTACAGAGATATAATATAATTGAGTAAGGTATAGGGGATACATTAATCACGCAAAAAGAGCTTGATCAAGGTTATAAAATGCAGTGGCGAAATCCTCAAGTGCACAATGTAATGATGCTGTTCTCAGCACAAATGGCTTTTGCCGTCAGTGCAGCCACGCTGTACAGTGTGGAAGTTGTCTTCTTGAAATGGTTTGGGTTTTTGAGAGTCTATTTATGCTAACTGTCAATTAAACAAAATTGGGGTGCAAATACGTCCACCAAAATGAAGCAAAACCAAACAGCATATTTTATTACCTGTGGTAAGACTACAAGGCTATTCGTCCTATTGATTTGGCTTCTTTTCTTGAAGAGTACACTTGATGACGCGCCTTTTATTGCTTCCATCCATATGACTGAACTAACTTTTCACTTCATGCTGGAAATATATTGCTTTACATATAAAAACAGGAGAAGCACTTTTGTCTTCAGTCTTTTTATTTTATTTTGTACAAAAAATGGTACCTCTTAATTTAGTGCAGTTATAAAACACACATTATTTCATCTCCTTCATTATCTATCTACATGACACATCTACTCTACAAACTCTCCTGAAGATTAAAGAAAAAAAAAAAATTCAGGCACCCCATTTCATTCACAAACTAACATACTGGGTAATTCTTGATAGGAGAGAAAACACAAAATTACATAATTTTAGTCTGTTACAGAAACACTCTTGTCTAAATATTTCTCATAAACTACTCAGTCAGTTTTCAAAACGTCTGTTGACATTGATCACAAAATTTCGATCAACTGTATTCTATTGCCGTCATCAAGATATCTTATATTTCCACCTGTCATTAAAGTTAATCACCCATTCTCTAAGATCTTTTATGTGTGGTGTGTCTTATTAGATTAATCCTTTTGATCATTTATCCCATACATATACTTGTTGGGTTCTCTCATTGCTAATTTTTCCTCCAGTCCCCCAATGTTTGTACCTCTAAATACCTCAATTTCCTTTTGCATGTTCTATGCGCTTTTGTTGTATGTTATTTAGACTGGTATTTCTAGTCTTTGGCAGTTACTGCTCTATGGATCCCTCACTTGGGCAGTAGCGGCTGCTACCGACCAGGGGTGGTGAGGCGGGGAGGAGGGGAAACCAGGGAGGGGGGAATAATAAAACAAATAGCACTTACCTCTTTCCCGCTGACCGCCCCCTCTTCTTTCTTTGTCCTCCTCTTGGCAGGAAGCACACAGCCTCCCAGAATCCCCTGACCAATCACAACGCTGCCTTAGCAGCGTTGTGATTGGTCTGAGCGCAGTGGTTCGGCGCTCAGACAGGGACTGGCAGGCTGTGCATGGTCTCCACGCAGGCTGTATTACAGCCTGCGTGGAGAACATGCAGAGTGTGCATGACGCTTTGGCCGGCCCGAGACTGCCGGCCAAAGCGTCATGCTCACTTTAGATGCTGCCACCACTCCTCCCCCTGTGACGCAGGGAGCCCAGCCTCGCCTGCCTGGCTTCAGCTGCAAGCTGAATACAAAAAACAAAATGATAATAACGAACGTTATTATCATTTTATTTTTTGTATTCAGCTTGCAGCTGAAACAGGGTGGCGCAGGCCTCCGCCTTAGCGGTGGAGCCGCCACTGCACTTGGGTTGGATTTCACCTGCCCAAGAATATTCACGAGGGCTCTCTATTCTGGTGCCTTTCTCCTTCTATATAGTCTTTCATGCCTGCAGTGGTAGATCATTGCATTGTAAATTAAGGAGTATAATTTACAAAAACTTTGTTGTACAACACAAAATAAAAAAATTGAAGACATAGCTGATTCTCCTTTTTGAGATATTGAGGGATATATTCCCAACACTAATTGAAAAGTTAGTCTGCAGGGCTTCATTGGACAACCCAACCAGACCATAAGGACTTCTTGAGTCCTTATGGACTTCTGTTCTTCAATACTGGGCATGATTTGAATAAACCTTCATCAAAACCTCTGGCTCAGCCCCAAGTAGGTTATGTTATCTTTTCAGTATTTGGTTAGTATGCATCTGCTATTAGAATAAACCTGCAGGACACTGGGCTGTCTTGAATGTATTACTCCAGAGTTTCCTTGAGTGATGGAGTGTTAGTCAACTTAGGATTTGTTTCAGGTATATGTTTTGGTCCATTTTTCGGAGTGTGTTGTATTAGTTGAGCGTTGAGCATGTTGAACATTAGATTAGATTGCAAGATGAGCACAAGTGGTTAGATGATTGGGTGGAAGGGTCTTGTTCACTTAGCCAGAGAGCATGGGTTTAGTGTCAGAGGGTGGGGCCAAATGTTTTTTTTCATTTTTTACATATCTCTTAGGATGGTGGTAACCTCCGTTGCCCACGGTTAGTCTATGCATAGTTCTATTAGTTGTGTGGCATGTCTGAGTTGTGGATCTGTCTGATGTTTTATCTGTGTGTTGTTTTATATTTGTGTTGTATGTTTTGGTGGTTAGTGCTGTTGAAGGCAACATATTACCGACTTTACGGCGTATCTGTGGTGTGTTGTATATATGTGAGATATTCTGTCTGTGTTTTGTTAGGTACGTTTGCAGGAACTCTTAACAGATGGTTCTTTTGAGAGCAAACCGATAACTGTATGACATAAGTGTACTATGTCGTATTTGGCGAGACTTGGTGGAGCATGTTGTTCAGAACAATCTGATATCTACTGATGTGTATTAAAGCCACTTCACAGCGACCCTCTCCGATATGGGCCATTATCCTTATTAATGATTGCTCAGTATATACAATCTCTCTATTGAAACATGAGTTTTTGTCTTAACTCAGTGTGTAAATGTTTATCTGATTTTATCAATTGCAACAGAAAGTTTTCATATTGCTAGGAGGATTGTCTTTTTGCTTGTCTTAAATTACTGTTTACTTCCCAATGCCTCACTCTGAGCTGCATTATCAAACACAGAAAGACATACAGAGGATGTGTAAAATGTTTAGAGGAGTACCTGCCTCTTGGCATCTATTTGCTTCAAATATCCTAATAATACATTTATTTTGGGATTTGTAGACTGGACATACAAACTCCACCAAAACCTGCCCTCTTGTGAACATTAAAACTGGTGTCTGTTTTATAACGTTAGGCCTCATTCAGCCAACAGCAGCCACTGTCAATCCATACTCAAAAGTGATTTCCGTGATTTAATCTCAACGAAGACACATTGTGGGACATGAATGATTACTCTGGCATGGTAAATAATAAACATCATTGGACAAGCGGAGAATATTAGTGCAATATGAATGTTTATGAATAAAAAACAAATGACGACATAGACCCTTGTAGGGGGCTCTAGGAATCGTTTTCAGTACTCACCCTTTAAAAATGTCAAGGGTCTATATTCAGGAATAGTGGCAAGAACCCTCCACACCCTTTTTATCCAAATTTTCTGCCTGGAACAAAGCAACAGTAATCAGCCAAGCCTCACTCTATAGCATTGACTGTAGATCATCTACTTTAGGCCACTGCATCTGTGGTGTCAGTTACTACTGATGACAATTTAGTCATTCGAAAAAGTAGATAACAATTAGGAAACTACTCCACCTGTCATCCTTTTTAGGGCAGGGTGGTAAATAATAATTCACTTCTTCTGCTGGAGGTCCCTGTTCACTGCCTTGCCAAACAAAGGGTTTGGTCTACTTGGTCCCACTTTTTGTACATCACCCTCCTCCTTTCAATATCTTCAGCAACATAAATGTCCAATAAACTGCTCTTTAGGTAATTTGTAGGCATAGTTTGGGTGTACCTAAATACCTTACAGCCATCGAGGGGTATATCATCTTTTGCCCGTCTGTAGTGCAGCAGTACCACAGGAAAATGATTGATGAAATCCTTGGTCTCATTAATATTCAATCTTGTCTATAACCCTCCAGTTGCCCAAAAGTTCAGGGCAAGACCCCCAGGTCTAAAGGGACTGAAACAAGAAGACCTTAGTGCAGTGCCTTTTCTACATGAGCCCAGTTAGTAGAACTATCCTCCCTTTCGTCCGCCACATCACGTTTAGGGACAGAAAACCTCGTGTTCCTCCTTCTCAGATGCATTTACATTTTGATTATGCCCATGACATTCAAGGTATGCTTTCTGTGGCATAACTGTACCAAGACCAGTAGCATTCAATATGCAACTTCTCAGAATGTCTTGGACAGTTTTAAAGTATCGCTGTACAACCCCAGCCCCCATATCATGCTTTTGATATTGCATTACTGATTGATTCTGATTAAAGTCCAGCCCATCCTTTTTCTTTTTACTGAGGGCGATATCAAAAACATTTAGGTGCACGTTTATCCATGTTTGGTGAGTTGTATGGAGCACTGGTGTGCTTCCACTTATAATACGGTACGTTGCAGTAGAGCTTTGTTAACTGAAAAGCCTCCAATTTCTTGAGAAAACTTTCAACACTGAATAGACTGACCCAGCTGAACTTCTTCAATCAGAGATAAAATTGTGGAGGAAAATCAGTGAGTGAATTCCACTCTGTGTCTAGTTTCCTCCAGAAAATGGATGATTTTTATTTACCAGAGAACTCTAAATCAAAGTATTTGTTAAAATGCAAGCTAAATCAGCAGCGCTGTAGCTCTGTAATTCCTGACAGGTACATTGCTTAGCAGACACCATGCTCATGCAAAGCAATACATTCTGAGCTTGTTTGAAGTAAAATGAGAAATCTAAAAGTTAATTTGACACGGTGAGGATCAAGTGATAACATCTGTAACTGAATAACTTGAGTTTAGCTAGATATTAAACATTAAAACTCATACCCACGTGCATCGACTTGACAGCAGAGTTATCATCAAATAATACACAATGTAAAATTCAAATACGTAAATGTAAAACGTTTTTTACGATTTGGTTAAAATGTATTGTTTACGGAAAAAAAAATCGCATACAGAAATCTAACTTTCTTCTGTGTGCAGTGGAACAATGTTCTGTACATGGATTGGGGCATTTAATTAAACGTTTAGAGCAGCAATCTGTTCTGTGAGTTTAATGTGTGGGGTTCATCATGTTGCATCATCTACACACAGACTTCCTTTCAGAAGAATGAACATATGGCTTTTATTGATCTTATTGTCTATGTCTTACTTTTTGTTTGCCCCACAGGTAATCCGAAGAGGTAGCAAAAGTGAAAAGGTGCTCTGCTTGGTTAGAGAGCGTGCTGGCCATTCCTGTGAGACTGCAGTGGTGGTGATCGTCATTCTGGTGTGGGAAGGCATAAGCCGGAGTTTAGCTGACACCTTGTACAAGGAGCTCACAGATACTTTACCGAAGCATGGCGCCATAACTGCTCGGCGTTGTGCCCTGAATGAAGAGTAAGTGATGTCACTCAGACCTGCTTTCAGCCAAGCGATAAACCTGCTGCTCACAGGAACCATAACCATTTTGGCTAATCATTTTTTTAAATGTATTTGTCCATTGTTTATCTAATCTGCCTCCTTCCTGTTCTAGTACCTCATTAAGGCAATTCTAGGCAACCCTATAGGGAGTTATTAGCAAGGAGGGCCCAAATTTCTCCTTGAAGAATCAAATCTATTGCCATTGGCAGGATTGTGGGGGCACAAGATGATACTTTACATATGATGCCAGAAATAATTGCATCATCCCTCTTTACAAGCTTTTTGGGGTCTTTTCAGATACTGACAAGAATGTTAATGTATACAATAGACCAATTTCACAGCATTGGTGGTGTAACCAACAACCTCCACAGTCCATTATAGGTCTAGTGTATTTTGGTTTGGAGACAAGGTTCTGGGTGTCAGAGCACAATTCATACTTGCTTGTGTAGAGTTTGGTTTTGTAAGACAGTCATCCAGGACATTTACCAGAGGTCCTGTGCGTGAGGCAGAGGACTTTAAATCAGATGTGGGCATGCACTGATAATTAGTGGACTGCCGTGTTCCGCAGTGATGTGATACCAACGTACACTGGTATTTCAAAGAGGCAGTACATAATACGTAACCTCTCCACATGTTGTAACAATATCTTCAACATGTGTGCAGTGAATCAGTGATATAGGCTGTGCAGGCCTCATTCACGTAACTGAGAGAAAACCTGCTCCAAGAATCAAAGTTGCAACCTCCTGTTCTTTCTGATTGATGGATTCTAATTCATGGAGTTTGTCTTTATGTTGCACAGATCATATCTTAGTTAACTTCCTCTACTGTGCTCTAAACTGAATTGTGCAACCCTTCAATCCCAACCTTCTACTACAGGAACCAGAAAAATATATACCACAACTTGCAGAAGCCTTTCAAGCCATTAAGGATCCACCACTGGCAACCCACAGTGAAATGCTATCCTGACTAGAAGACAAAGACTGACCTTGGCCAACTGCAGCACCCCCCCACAGGCCTAATAAAAGCGAACCCAACAAAAATAAGCGCATCAAATGGTACACCACTGTTCTCTGAAATTAAATGAAAGGTAGAGCTCGTGAGAGACTGTGGTTCAAACTAAGTGCACTAGCTGACCACACTAACTATACTTTTGAGAATCTTAGGTAACCCACATGATGGTAAATAAGGGCATTCTATCAGAAGTCCATGTCCATCAAACACGTATCTGTAATAAATCAATTGTCTCAATTGTCTGCTTGTCCCTGGAAGCAGGCGATGCAGATTTGCTTACTGCTATTCTTCAGTTCCATGCCATTCAAGAAGGGGATCTCACAAAGATGCCCCCATCCTTAGAAAAAAATGGCGTGAACTGCTGATATCTGCAACACGAGATTTATCATCGCCCCCCTCTTACTTCCATTCTCATCTACCTCAACGGGACCTCCTCAACCAAATCTATCACCTCCCAGCTCCAGTAAAAAGACAAAGATGATCCTGAATCAATGCTCTGATCTTGAATAAGTATCCAACTGCTATCCCACCTCAAGCTTTCCCTGGACTACAAAGGCATTGAAAACCGCACATCTGGAGGCCCACAATCTGTCGAGTGTTCAATCTGTGTGAGGGGACAGCAATAAAATTATAGAACAAAACTTCTGTCACATGTGCACTGATTGTACTGGACCTCTCAGCACAGTCCTTAGAGACAGGTGCCCTAATACTCAAAAGACTTCATTTGCAATAACAGTGCAAATCACTGTGCAAATGCAAAGTCTTGTTTTGCAATGCCCAACCATTGTGTAGAACCTTGTGAGCAGCAAAGTAATGAGGAAGGCCAAGGTGCAAGCTTCTTCCTTGTGGTTCTCAAGGTAGTACACAAATGAATCATGACCGTCCTTGCAGTGAGACAGTATGGAATGGCTGTCACTTGCTGAGGGCAAGTATTAACAATTAGGCTGTCAAAAGTAGTCTGCTTACGCAATGCTTTTCCAGGGTGTAGACATAAGGAGATGATGATAGTGGTCCTGCGGACCACTGAATACACTCTCTGATGTCGCAATCACAATGGACCACTGTTTGTGGCATTGTGATGCCTGCTCCTCTAAGGGGTCACAAAGTAGACAAATTTCATATGTGATTGCTGGGATGGATGTCCACTATCCCATGCAGACCTCCCTCCTGGAATTTGCTACTTCGCAGGGAGTCACAATTCAATTCTGCCTCACTAGTGTTCATGAAACAGTTGGTCTGTGTCTTTTTGCATAGGCTCTTAAGTGTGAGGCATTTGAGCATTCCTTGCACTGGAAAGGGAGAGTGTGGTGACAGTGCAATGCCAAAATCGCACTAAAAAAAGACACTTTGTGGCTAGTATACAAATGCCTTCAGTCAGTCAGCTACCTTTTCACACAATTGACCGCAATATGCTGTTCAGTTGCCTGCCTGCACACACATGAATGGGAAAGACAACCCTATTCTCCTTCTTGCCCTCCTTGAGTAATCACACTATGCAAGTTAAACTTGCTCACTCCTGTCTGATCTTACCACCATCAGTTGAAGAGCTGTTCTGGGATTGATCATTTAGCCAACTATCTAAATTGGTTTAATAGTCTGCATCCTGCAAGCACATTGTGCCAGGCACCACATGCATGCAGATGATAGCCAGATCCACCTCAAAAAGATTTGAGGATCTTTCTGGGTGGCAGGTTGCAGGAAGGATGTTCGGCATTCGATAACGCTCGATTGGCTGTGCCCTGAAGATTGAAAGACCAAGATTCCAATCCTTGCCTTGACGATCAAAAGATCAAGATTCCATCCTTGGCCAGACTCCTTGGGATCCAACACACTCCCACCCACATCATCAATGTTCTGGAGCACAGCAGGTACCTTGCGATTCCTCATGACCAATACCTACATCAGTGCTCACCCCTCTGAATCTTCAAAACAGTTCTGAGACTCCTCTGATGCATCACAAATACACTTATTTGACCAGAATGTGGTATGGATTAATTTTTAGGGTGTTGCAATTGCCCAGAAAGCTAGTGATAAGTGCTGCATCACCAATGCATTATGTGGACTAAAAGGAATGATTTTCTGTGGTTACTCATTTGGAAGTTGATATTACAAAACAAATATTTTGCTTTTGCTGGGAATTGGAAGTTATGCCCAACTTTTTTCCAGAGTCGCTGGCTTGAAAGTGTTACCCTGAATAAGAAAGAAGCCTGGGTGAGGTGTACGTTTGTCACACATAAACTGTAGCACTGGTCTCATGAGGAGTGTTAGAAGTAATTTATGCTGAATGACCATCAGGCTACGTTCACCTGCATCAACATTAAGTAGCCTGTCAATTTATATTACTGAAAATGACCTCTGAGCCTTCCAGTGTTTTGCCAGACACTCTGCACACTTTTAGCCAGTCACTCTTCTACTCATACCCTGTGCCCTGATATCCACGATTATCTACACATCCTTAGCCATGCTATGCACTGCACAGCCTCAGCCATGTCTCACATATCCACAGCATACCCTCAGCTTACCATGCGTGCCCTCAGACGGTCATCAAACAAGATTGTGGCAGCACTTGAAGCTGCACAGAAATAATCACCTTGCTTTACATCAGCAAGGTCACACAGCATTGTGGGAGATGCAGTCATTTTACGTTTCACTTTTTCATTCTTCATTTTAGCAGTAAATACTGATCAATTTTAAAATTGGTATCTGCTTTCTTTCAAACAATTAGTGCAGTTTAATTTTCACTGAGGACTGCCTTTCATTTAAGTTCTTCAGAGGAGCTAAACCTGTTAGGTGCTGTTGAATTCTGCAGAATATTTCAAAAGATGAAATACCCCAGTGGAGCAACACTCCTGTGCAGACCATAGGCCCTGGAGGGCAGATTTTAAGTGAAGGCCATTGTAGGGCACTGCCTTAGGTAGCTGGGATAATAAGAGGTTGCCAGATTATAACAGGTGGCTTAAAAAGGATTTGTTACTGGGGTAGGGGGGACCACCCAATTGGCTAGCTGTTATATTGGATAGGCTCTGAACTTTCTTACTCTGGACCTGAGCCCTGCACTCCTTCTGCCAGACTCTACAGATGCAGTTGTCTCTTCTGCTGTGGTGGATCCATTCTAGTCCAGCGAGAAAATTGACGATCTCTAACTTAGGTATACGCATTTACTTTCCTACCCTTCACTTCTATGAAGAGAGAGGCACAGCAGGGAATAGAGTAGCCCACAGAAAGTGGTAGCTAGATTTTTAATGTGAGAGCTAGACTTTTTATGCGAGCAACAACTAGACATATGTATGCTCTGATGTTCAAATTTTGTGCAGTGCTGACGATAAAAATGCAATTTATGCATACTGTTAAATGTTTATTTTTATCTACAAATTGAGATTAGAAATGTTTTAAATTTAAACTGTTTGATTAAAACTATTTTTTTTAGTTTGTAAAGTATTCTTAAAAAAAGAATTGTGAGGTTTGTTGTCACTGGAAATTTATGTGAGTGGATTGACCAACCAGAGAAGACTATGGCCCTTATTTAGAGTTTGGTCAATACTGAACATCCACCAAAATGTGACGGATTTCCCGCCCTCAAACCTTGCAGTTACTCTGTACCAGCATACCAGTCATGTTTGCGACGGCGGAAAAAGTGTACTTTTTTCCTGGTTGGGACTGCCAGAGAATGCTTGGGGTCCCAAACAGGAAAACAAAGAAAGGACCAGCTCTCACTGGGTGAAAAATCCCAGCACATCAGGAACATTTTTTAATTTAGATAACAAACCACTGCTTTAGGGGGTTTGTTTTTGAAAACCAAAAACCTTTGCTGTGCAGGCACATTAAACATGGCACCTTCTCAGCAAAGTTTCAGTGCCTTCAGATGAGCTGTCTCAAAAGGCTGTGCTGAAGGCAGAGCATTCTCATCCTTCCTTGTGGAGACGTCTACTTAGGGCTGTCGGTCTTCTGCAGGCCAACAGAATACATCCCTCCATTGACCTGGTGTACTAGCAGGCCAGCCTACATAAACGAAACAAGGCCCTAAGTGTAAACTTGCACTTCGCTCTGAGTGAATTTTTCCACTATCTCTTTTTTTTCCAGACGTACGTGTGCATGTCAAGGGCTGGACAGTGAGACGTGTGGTGCCTCCTTCTCCTTTGGGTGTTCGTGGAGTATGTACTATAATGGATGCAAGTTTGCCAGAAGTAGAGTTCCAAGGAAGTTTAAGCTATCTGGTGATGATCCAAAAGAAGTGAGTCTCCTTTTCAAAACGGATATCTTTGCTTCAATTTCTTCTTCATAAATCTTTTTGTTGTGCTTTTTGCCAAAAAAACAAACAGAACCTTTGTATAGTGAAATCCATCAGTGACCAACATCATACTGCAGAACATAGGGAGACTCACGCACAACAAGAGCCAGTCATTATTAAAATCCCTCTTGGCTGGTCAGGAGAGGGTCCATTTTATTATTACATTAATGTGAGGACTAAGTTGGCACCCCAAATGTTACATTCTCACTGTAATACTAAATAAACAAAAGCAGCCAGGGGCCCGAAGCCACACCACCTGAAGAAATCACCTTAACAATGCTTCCAAGTTGCCCGCCTCTAATGGGCAGATGGTTATTGACCATACACTTAACAATTTGTTAAATAAGAAAAAGAGGCAACAAAACACAATTGAGTATGGAAAAACAGTTAGCATAAATCAAAACTCGTAGGTCCTTGTCACTGTGGGAGATTTTTCTTCTTTATTCAAACTTCTTCAACCACACTATACACACGCAGCCAACGCGTTTCGCCTTACAAAGGTTTCATCAGGACAGGATTGTAAGTCCACTGGTTCTGCACACATTCAGAAGGACCAGAAGCAATTTTTAAACCAGTCAAAGTAACAGTAAATCACCACTGTCAATCGTAGACATATTTCAGTCAGAACGTTCCATTATGGCATTCCTAGACATCTCAGAGTCCAACACCGCACCGCAATCCCATTGTCAGTCCTCACAAGCACTCGTTAAATGTAGTCGAAAAACAAGGTAATTTCTACAGCTGTCAACAGTTGAATACAACAAGCAGCGCCTCGAATCAAGGCACCCTGGATCATCATACCACGGTAGAAGACTGTGGGACACGACCCTGTTGAAGCCGTACATTGCCATTTGATGATTTACTGGTACTTTGATTGGTTTAAAAATTGTGTCGTATGGAAGTCTTGTCTTAGAAGCAAAATGTCTGCTCGAAGTTCATCCATTTGCATTCCAGCAACATGTTTGAACCTTTTATGATCTGTGGAATAATTTCCCCTGAGACTGACGACTTACTTTTTGTGGGAGGTGCTTCAGCCGCCAGAGCCGCCTCACCTGGAGTTTTGGCATACCTGTACATTTTTGTCTGGGACTGATGTGTGTCCTTGTCTTTGACCTTGATGGCATTCGCTTTTCTGAATGGAAGCGACAAGATGAATGGGGGGGGACCCAAAGGTAAGTGGCGGAGAGAGTACCAGGTTCATTCCTGTGTTGCTCCACTGTGTGCCCTCTGCGTGGGGATTACTTTAGTAGACATCTACAGGAGTCATGCCATCCTTGGTGCATCAGCAGTGGTGTCCTCTATTGCTTCCTGTAGTGTGGCTCATTCTGCTCCTCTGGGCAAGGCTCTAGGGCTGGATGGTGGTGAGGTCCACCCCATCCCCGGTTGTGCATGCCACTCCTTCGTCCCCTCCTTCGATTTCATCTATGCTGAGGGCTGCTACTTGTCAAATGCCTGGTGGGTACAACATTACCTTGATGCCCATTCCTCTGCTGCACTTTCTCCCACTGTTGAGGCTCTTCAACTCCATATGCTGCGCCCAGGCAAGGGAGTCTATCTTCATTGTATCTAATGAAATGGGCATGCATCAGTGACTGCCCTCGCTTCACCAACCTAACCTCAAGATCCGTCAAGGTTCACCATTAGCAGATGGAACAGCATGAAGAACTCCTCAGTGGCAGCCAGCCACATGCTTTATAAATCCACTTAACATAGCAAAATAAGAATACAATCCTGTTTAACAGGAGACCCAGGAATTATATCACTGCATGTTTTGTTAAGATGAAACAAATCATGAAGTCATGTTCTGATGGAAAGTTGTTGACTGTCCTGCAACAAATACCTCTTATGCCAAATCACAGAGGAAACCCTTGCCCCCTCTGTTGAAATATGAATAGTTTCTGTTGATGTAACAAAACAGATTTGTGTGACCATTTTACTGTGTGTCATACATGATTTGTTTAGCCACATCAGGATCTCTTCAGATTTGTGATTGGGCATGGGTTTGTTAGAGCCCAAAAGCTTAAGGTACATAGGGCCAGTCAACCCCAGAAATGTAGCTCAGTCTTTGAGTGATCACCTTGAAGGTTTGAACCAGCATTTGAAAATCCCGTTTACAGTTTTGGCTTTAATTGCAAATGGCATATCTCTCTCTGGAGGGTCAAGCGAGTCAATTGAGAGACGTGCAAGTCGAGACAGCAAAGAAGTTGTATGTTCGAGGCATGTGTGGCTGTAGATATACATGCTGTGCATACTCCTACCGTTTAGTGTTGGGCTTGGACATAGCAAATAGTTTTTCTTCTAAGACGTCTTTTGAGTCATGAGGTGTCGGTGACTCCTCCCTTGATGTAGATGCTCATGGTCACGGCTGCATTGTTAGATTGTTTTTCTCTGCCATTGGGTTTGGACGTGCTCAAGTGTGCTCCAGGTCTTGACGAGTTCTTCAGTTCTTGTCATGGCACTGAGTCCACTGACTTCCACCCGACATGAGAACAGTCTTCAATGCATAGTTTTCATCTTTAACGCTGGTTCCATCGACACCAGGTGTGTGGACAACAACTTTGCAGACCTACTCAGCAGGATGCAGCACCCTGCTCCCCTATGGCCGCAGGTGGGGCACCCCAGACATAGATCTGTTGGCCACATCAAAAAACGACAAATGCTAAAACTTCGCTGCCAGGTTTCCACACCCCTAGTCCATGGGCAGTGCACTGTGGTCAGAGATCTTTACCTACGCTTTTCCCTCCCTCTCACTAATTCCACACGTGGTCAGGAAGTTGATACAAACATCACTCACTCTCATCTTGGTGGCTCCAACATGGGTCAGACAACCATGATTCTCCCCCTACTCGAGATGGCCATTGTCCAACACAAGAATCTCAAAGTCACAGTAAAGTCAGGCACCCAGACCCCAAGCAACTCAATCTTGCGATTTAGCACATGAAGTCATAGGGTTTGGCTACCTTGGGTTACCGCAGGAGTGCATGGACATACTCAAAGAAGCTAGTATACCCACCACACACACCTGCTACGCTGCAGTGGAAAGGTTTTGTGCATTACTGTACTCTAAGCAACATTAATCCACTCATCCCCAAAGTACAGGACATTATTTGTTATCTCTTACACCTTCGAAAGTCAGAGTTAGTTTATACCTCAATTAGAGTACACCTATCAACTATTGCAGCATACATGCCAAACATAGAACTCTTGTCTCTCTTCAAAATCCCTGTGATCAAAGCTTTCATGGAGTGCAGCAAGTGGGTAATCCTACCTAGCGTACTCTCTGCCCCAATCTGGACCCTTAACATTGTCCTCACCAGACTTATGGGGCCACCCTTTGAGCCCATGCATTCATGCCCCATGCAGTTCCTCCCCTGGAAGGTTGCCTTCCTAATCGCAATCACCTCACTCAGACGCTTCAGTGAACTGCAGGCCCTCACTCTTCAGAAAACCTTTTTCCAAGTACACAAGGAAAAAGTGGTTCTGAGATCCAATACCACGTTTTTGCCCAAGATGATCGCTCCTATTCACATTAACAAATCCATTGAGCTCTCGGCTTCTTCCCACTACTTGACTCACTAGCTGAAAGAGCACTCTACATCCTTGACGTCAAACATGCTCTTATGTATTACATTGACGGGACCAAACCCTTTTGTAAAATACAACAGCTGTTTGTAACTTTCTTCCAACCTCACAAAGGTCAGGCCATTTCAAAGGCAGGGATCGCCAGCTGGATTGTTAAATGCATCCAGGCCTGCTATACTAAAGCTAAAATAACCCTGCCTTCCCACCACAGACCACACTTCACTGCAGGGTGCTACTAGGGCCTTCCTAGGAAACTTATCCTTAGCAGACATCTGTAAAGCTGCCACTTGGTCCACTCCACACACTTTTACAAAACATTACTCTGTGGACTTCATGTCAAGAGAGCAGGCCAGAGTTGGTCAAGCTGTCCTCAGGACTTTATTTCAGCCCTCTGAACCATCCACTGGCTAGCCACTACTTAGGGAAGTACTGCTTTTCAGTCCATGAACAGCATATGTATCTTGTCAGAGCCCCGTTCAAATGGGCACGGGGCAAGCAGGAGTTACTGGGGCCCACCATGATGGCAGAGGCCTTTTACTGCTGATGTCCCGGGGCCCGCCCAACTAATGATCCTGCTCAACTGGGCCAAGCACCCCTTCTGCACCTGGCTCTCAGTTAGGTAGCGTCGGATGAGCAGTCAAGGTTCCCCGGGGGACAAGCATAGATATAGGTCAGTGACCATGACTCGTAACACATTGTGTATGCAGCGCAAACAATAAATCAATGTCAGTCAAATACTTCTTTTTATTGTTTTGTGGGAAATGCTACCCACAGACTGCAAGTAGTGAGGAAAGTTATGCTGGTCTACCATGCCAAAGGCACAGAATGTTAAATTAATCCCAATCTCTGTTTGTGAACTCTGACTGGTGGTGAGGATGCAGAAGTGTGAGGCCTTCTACATATTTCTGGAACTAGGATATGGCCAACATTCAATAATTTTGGCTACCAACAGATGAATGGCCAATGGAATTTGAAAAAAGAGGTGAATAAATGATATACCATTTGCATTGTGATAAGGAAGCTTTCTCCTGGGCAAGAAGAATACATTATTTTTTTAATAATGGTAGTGAGATCAAAAGCACACACTCTACTGGTTGAATCAGGATTAGCTGGCAGGGAGGAATGTGGAATACCTATTTGAGAGACAAGAAGGCATGGGCTTCTGGACCACCCCAATGATCCAAAAGGCTCCTGTTCTGGTCAGAAGAGTTTGCTGGTCAACATTATCAAAATCTGCTGAAAATGACTAGAGCTCATATGCTGCAGCTGCCCAAGACAATGCATCATCTAGAACCAACACCAGTACAAACGATGAAAATCCATCTGTGCTCGGTCCAGAGTACCATGGTTTTATAGAAAGTTAATTATGTTTCATGATATTTTTCTATGATCTTTGCAGGAGTGGGCAGTAAAGAATTGAGCAAATAACTTAAGGTACTTTAGGGTCCAACCAACGCTTCTTAAACAGACACCTAACATCTGCCTACTTAAAAGGTATTGGGCCCATGCCCTGTACCATAGATTGGCTCATGATACATTACGGTATTGTCACGCTGCCTACTTATTTTAAATCTTGAACAGATAGACAACTGAAGGAGAACCTTACTTTAAAGAGAAAATGGAAGTCCTAACCTCTAATGTACACATTGGGGAACTAAAAGTTAACCTGAGATGATTGGGAAGGCCTGCTTATTATTGGGGAACAGGAGAGTCTAATTCCCATAAATATAGTGATGATTATCTTCGATGTTGGTAAGACAAAAGCGTTACAAATCATTACATGGGTCTTAGTTAGGAGGAATTTAACTTTTTGTTGCCATAGGAGTGGTACGTTCTTTCACTACTGAAAAAGTGTCTTTCAGTATATCAGAGGCAATAAGTAATCAAGTAGAGTAATGCTCAATTTTGAGTTCTTTGTGTATTTTCTTGTAGATTTTTAGTAGATGTGAATAGCTGAGTTTATCTTCAGTTGTATAGGCATGCCTCCATATCCTTTCTGTCCTCATTGGTTTTAAAGGATGCCAGTTATTGCGTAAACCAAACAAGTGCATGTGGTGCTATTCAGTGCGATAAGAGCAAACTAGGACTAATCTAGATTGGTACCTAGGAACTAAAACGGCATCAAATTTTGAAAATTGAGTCTATGACATAAATACTTTGTACACAACCTGCCACATGTAACAAAAATGCAATATAAATTATGTATTAGATGCATGATACTCTGTAAGTAATAAGTCATGGATACATGGCTATATTCTACTTTAAGGACTCAAAAATCACATACAAGAACAGAGAATATTTAAGTACGTGCCAATAACACAGTCTATTGTAGAGGAGAACATCACTTTAATTATTGGCAGGGTTGCGTTTTATCCCCCTCTGTGAGGACCTAACTTCGCAACATTTTTGTAGTCGATATTTAGGTTATATTTTGGCAGCACGGTGTGTTTGTGCTCAATATCGTGACATACAGCTCTGTATAACTAGATTAGGTTAAATCAGAATGTTACAAAAGAATTGGATGTATGTTTTATATTTAATGTATTTCTTGAAACAGGAGGAAAGGCTCGAAGCACATCTGCAGAACCTGTCAACATTGATTGCTCCAACTTACAAGAAGTTGGCACCTGATGCCTTCAACAACCAGGCAAGTTTAAGTGAATTTCTAGAGTGGGTACCTTTCCAGTGTTTTTAAGAGTATGCCTTTCCTTTGTTCATATATTATATTCACAGACACTGACTGGTGCAGTCTCTGGGCCACCACTTGGAACTGTTAAAATCACTGCCACCATGAAATTGGATTGGATTAGTTTCTAAAAGAATTTCCCTTCAAATCAATTTAATAATTCTTCCCAAAAAGTTTTAATTTTAAGGCACTGGGAAAATTGATAAAGATAGAAGGGTTATATGCAAGTCCTTGGCAATTTTACAAAATAAGAATGGACATACTTGTTTTCACGACTGCAGGTTACTCAAAATGCAGCGGCCAAGTTAATCTGCAATAAGGACAAGTTTAGTTCGGCATCAGCATGTCTGAAGACATTACACTGGCTACCAATGCGCCAAAGAGCGAAGAAATGCGTTACTTACCTGTAACTGCAGTTATCCAGTATTGGTATCTTTCATAGATTCACATGCCTGAATCATTCCCCGTCGTCGGGATGGGAGTCCCCGGTACATAAATAAAGTAATGTCTCATTAGACATATAGAGTAATAGGCTAAGAGCCTTACATTAGTAACATATCCATGTCCTTTTGTAAAAAGGACCAAACTCTAGAAAAGAACCAATCAGCTATCACCACCCTGTGGAACCTTCCTGGAAGGAGCTCTAGTCCCTCAGATTTTCGTAAGCACAGTGCTAAGTAGGTGTATTACTGAGAGCATGAGGTGAGCCCTTCCAGGGAGGTGGGTGGGTTGCATGTGAATCTATGAAAGATACCAATACTGGATAACTGCAGTTACAGGTAAGTAACGCATTTCTTATCCAGTATTAGGGTATCTTTCATAGATTCACATGCCTGAATCAGAGTAGTAAGCAATGATAAGCACATTTTGGATGGTACAGCATATACAAATTCACTAGATAATAACATATCAATGTGAAACATAGAAAGTACCAAACTGCAATCAAAGAAAAAACCATCAAAGAACACAATAAAGAAGTGTGCGTATAAGAGCAAGGATGGTGGGAAGAGCAGAAGGCTCACCTCTATTGGAATAGATGACGTAGCACCGCCTGTCCCACTGCAGCATCCTTCATGAGTTCCGTATCCAAGCAGTAATGCTTGGTAAATGTATGCGGCGTCTTCCATGTTGCCGCTCTGCAAATGTCTGTGATAGGCACACCTGCAAAGAGTGCCATGGAGGTAGAAACCGCCCTAGTGGAATGGGCTCGAACCTTGGAACTCAAGGGTTGATCCGCTTGCTGGTGACAGAAAGTAATAGCTCCAGAGATCCACCGGGAGATACTTTGTTTAGTAAGTGGAAGACCCTTCCTAGGTCGACTGTAAGCCACAAAGAGTTGGTTGGATTTGCGGAACGACTTTGTCCTGTCAAGGTAGAATTTAAGGCAGCGTTTAAGGTCTAGAGAGTGTAGAGCTCTTTCTGCCGGCGTTTGAGGATTTGGAAAAAAGGTCCGTAAAACTATGGGCTCATTGAGGTGAAAGTCTGACGGGACTTTGGGCACAAACTTAGGATTAGTTCGCAATATAACCCTGTCATGTTTGAACTGAAGGAAAGGGTCTTGAACTGAGAATGCCTGAAGCTCACTTACTCGCCTTGCAGAGGTAAGGGCAAGAAGGAGTGCCGTCTTCCAAGAAAGATATTTAAGATCAGCTCTGTGGATTGGCTCGAAAGGGTGTTTCATGATCTGAGCAAGAACTGTGTTGAGTTGCCAAGTGGGAGGCAGAGATTTGACGGGAGGAAAAGTCCTGAATAGGCCTTTGAGAAATTGTTTAATCAGTCTACTAGACCAAAGAGAAGGACCTGCAGAAGATCTCCTGAAACGGGATATAGCTGCCAGGTGAACTTTAATAGAGGCATGGGCAAGACCTGAAGTTGCCAGATGGAGAAGGTAAGGCAATATTTGCTCTGGAGAAGACGAAAGAGGGTGTATGTTCGCCGACTTACACCAAATACAGAACCTCTTCCATTTTAAGGAATATGTTTTGTTAGTACTGTCGGCTCGAGCCCGAGCCAGAACTGCCCTGCAGTCCGGAGGAATGTTTAGGCCATGGAACTCTCGGAACTCAGGAGCCAAGCCGATAACCTGAGAGATGCTGGATCCGGATGTTGGACTTGTTCCTGTTCATTGTGAGGAGAGAGGGAAACGGTTTCAAAGGGATCGGCGGCTCCAGGGAGAGAAGATGGAGCTCCGTGAACCAATGCTGGCGTGGCCATGCAGGAGCTATCAGGATGAGCGTGCAGGGTTCTGCCTTCAACTTCCTGAGGACCCTGGGAATTAGGGGAAATCGGTGGAAAAGCGTATGCAAAGACGTTGAACCATGCGATCGAAAATGCATTCCCTAGAGATCCTCGTTGGGGATGCCAGCTTGCGAAGTTTTGGCATTTGGCGTTCTGCTTGGTAGCAAATAGGTCCAAGAGAGGAGTGCCCCATTGGGAGAATATGCGGTTGAGAGTCCGCTGGTTCAACTCCCATTCGTGACATGTTGTTTGTTGCCTGCTTAGTGAATTGGCCAGTACGTTGTCTGTTCCTGGAACGTATTCCGCCCGAAGGGAAATGTTGTGGAGAAGTAGCCAGTTCCAGATCTTCTGAGATTCGTGAGAGAGTGTTAGTGAACGAGTACCTCCCTGCTTGTTCAGGTAGTGCATTGTTGTAGTATTGTCCGTTCGGACAAGCACTAAAGAACGTTTGATCCTGGGAAGGAACGCCAGGAGAGCCAGATAGACAGCTCGCAGCTCGAGGAGGTTTATGTGAAGCTTCCGTTCGGAAGGAGACCATTTTCCGCTGATTCGGAGCTCTTGGAGGAAAGCTCCCCAACCCTCCAGGGACGCATTTGTTGTGATGATTTGTGGAGAAGCTTGGAGCAAGAAGGGCAGGCCTTGAGAAAGATTCCGTGGACGAGTCCATCACTGTAGAGCAGTGACCATCTGAGGGGTCACCTGAATGACATCGTCGAAGGATCCTTCGGATTGAATCCATTGAGCCGACAGTGCTTCTTGGAGAGGGCGCATGTGGAGGCGACAATGAGGAATTAGCAGAATACAGGACGACATCATTCCGAGTAGGCATTTGAAGAGGCGTACTGAGAGGGACTTCTTGGTTTTTATTTGGTTTGCCAAATGAAGTAGTTTGTTTTGTCGCTCCTGTGATGGGAAAGCTTTCTTTCGGGTTGTGTCGAGAGTAGCACCCAGAAAGGATATCCGCTGAGAAGGATGGAGGACAGACTTGTCCTGATTGAGAGTGAGTCCCAGGCGACTGAAAAGCTGTAGACAGGCGTTGGAATACCTGGTCGCGCCGTCTAGAGAAGGTGCCTTGACGAGCCCGTCGTCGAGGTAGGGAAAGACCTGATGGTGTTGTTGCCTGAGGTATGCAGCCACTGGAGAAAGGCATTTCGTAAAAATCCGTGGAGCTGACTTGAGCCCGAAGGGCAGGACTCGAAATTGGTAATGTCTGCCTGCCACGGCGAACCTCAGAAACTTTTTGTGATTCCGGTGGATAGGGATATGGAAATAGGCGTCTTGAAGATCCAAAGACACCATGTAGTAGTTTGCGTTGAGAAGTTGCAGTACTTCTTGGATGGTTACCATGCGAAACGACTGTTTCTTTAGAAACTTGTTGAGACCTCTCAAGTCTAGGATTGGTCTCCATTTCTTCTCCTTTTTGCGCACCAGGAAAAAACGGGAGTAAAACCCCTTCCCCCGTTGACGAAGAGGAACTTTTTCTATTGCTCCCTTCTGGAGCATAAGTGAAAGTTCCAGGAGTAAAAGGCGTAGATGTTTGTGAAGCATAGGTCGAGGAGGGGTCTGGGGAGGAATTTGAATGAACTCCAGGGAATGTCCAAATTGTATTAGTTGAAGAACCCAACGGTCCGTTGTTATTTGTTTCCAATTGTGTAAGAAATGGGAAATCCTTCCTCCTATTTTGGAGGGTGGAGAGGAAATGGAGACCGGCGGTAGGGAAAAGTCATTGCCGCCGAGTAGTGTCCTTCTGTCGTCCTCCTCTTCCTCGAAAGGAGGTCTTAGTGTAAGATGATTGTTGTTGTTGACGTTGCTGGTATTGTGGCCGATATTGGTTGGAGGAGGAATAGGAAGACCGATAGTGTTGGTAGTCTCCCCTGGAGGTAGTTTGACCTCTGCCCCTTGAGCCACGAAAAGGGGGGTTTTTAAATTGAAGGGTACCCAGAGCCCTAGCCGTGTCGGTATCCTTTTTTATGCCCTGAAGAGCTTCATCAATATGTGTGCCAAAAAGAAGCTGACCATCGTAGGGCATGTCCAGAATTTTTGTCTGGACCTCCGGCCGGAAAGAAGTCGCCTTCAGCCAACCTTGGCGTCGTAGTACGGCAGCGCCAGCGAGTTGGCGGAAACCAGTAGAGGCGATATCCATCGCACAATCGATGATTTCGGAAGCCGAACGTTCGCCCTCTAGCAAGATCTTCTTTGCTTCTTCCTTAGATTCGTCCGGCAAGGCACCCAAGTATGGAGCAATGTCCGCCCACATCTGTCTGTTATAGCGCCCTAATAACGCTAAGGAATTAGACGCACGCACTGTTAATGCAGACATGGAAGAAAAACGTTTTCCAATATTGTCAAGTCGTCTGCCTTCCTTGTCTGGAGGAGCGGACAACGGAGCAGAAGGGTTTTTAGATTTCCGCTGAGCAGCCTGAGTTATGACGGAATCAGGCTTGGGATGTCCGGTAAGGCAGGCCGGAGCGGTGTCCGGAGCTTTGTATTTTTGTCTAGTCGAGGTAACACTGGGGCAACCGAAGATGGATTGTGCATTATTTTAACACCCTGATTCCAGATGTAGTCTATAATGGGTATAGATCTTACAGACTTTTTAAAAGGTTCCTTAAAGTCATAAAGGAAACAATCCTGTTGGAGAGAAGGCATTGGGATCTGGAAACGTTGTGCAGCCCTTTCCAAGACATTATGAAAACCCCCGATATCCTCAGGAGGCGAATCAGCTTGAGTAGGCACCGGGGATGCTGGACACGGGATAACGTAGTCATCCCACTCATCATGAGTCGATTGGGAATCATGGAGTTCTCCTTCCTCTTGTTGGTCATCCTCCTCATCATCCGTGGAAGGTGGAGGTGGTAGCGTGACATGCACAGACTGTGGAGGTGGAGGTGGAGGTTGTAGCCTTGGCGGTGGAGAGGCAACTGGAGCAGGAGACGTAGCAGAAGTAGGAAATCTCTGCTTGTAGTCAGTAATTAGAAATTGGAGGTCAGAAACCAAAGACGCAGGTAGACAAACCATGGCAGGTTGGGGAGGATGGCTGTCGTCAGGAAAGTATGTCTGGTCTTCTGGTCCTTGTTCGTCATAGTCCGAACTGTCATGGTATTTGACATGAAGTTCAGAAGGACTTGTAGCCGTTCTGAACATACTGCCATCATCTGAGTCTTCCTCTTCTTCCAAAAGGTGAGTCGGAGGTAATGGCTGGACCCTGCTAGGAGAAGTCAGGGCAGGTGTCAACGTGCGTTTAGTTATTTTAAGATGGACATACGCACTTTGTACTTTGGACTCTGGTGTCGTCGACGAGTCCGTCGTCGGTGTAGTCGTCGACTGTGAAGCACTGATGGACACAATTGAGGGTAACAGCGACGAAGCTCCCAGTGACGGAGCCGTCGTCGACGGTGTTGTTGTCGTCGACGGAGTCCTCGTCGACGGTGTGGTCGTCTTAGACGTAGCCCTGGTCGACGGTGTGGTCGTCGTCGACGGTGTCGTCGTCGTCGACGGGGCCCTCGTCGTCGACGGGGTAACAGTCGACGGAACATTCCTCGCCGACGCAGGTGTCGACGCGCTCGTCGGCGATTGTAGCGTCGACGCTGGCTTGGTCGTCGACGATGATTTCTTAATTTTTATCGTCGACGATACAGGTTTAACCGCCGACGATGAAGTCGTCGTCGCGACGATGCAGAGGACGCCAAAGAGGTAGAGACAGTTGTCGTCGACGAGGTCACTCCCACGGCTGTAGATGGGCATTTTCTCGTCGTTGAAGCCACCGTCGACGAGGCAGTCGTCGACGAGGTGGAAGTAGGCTTTTTAAAGGTGTGAAGAACCTCCTGTGGAGCAACCTTCGCTGGTAAAGCCTTAAGGTGTGCCTCTGAAGACTTTTTGTGCGTCTTCTTTTGAGGGGGCTGCGACGAAGGTTCTGGAGAAGTAACTCTGGGCCTTTTTTGAGAGGATTTTGAAGATTTGGAGGAGCCCTCACTCTCTTCAGAAGACAAAACTTGGTCTTTGTCTTTAAGTCTCTGCAGCCAAATTAAAAGGCGTCCCTCCCGGTCTCTGAGGGTTTTTGAAGAAAAGGTATGACATACCTTACAGTCCTTTGAAGAGTGATCCGGGTAAAGACAGTAGAGGCAGTCCTTGTGTTGATCGTCGACATGAAGCCTCTTTTTACCACAGGAAGCACAGGGCTTAAAAAGGCCTTTCTTAGGAGAATCTGTCATGAAGATAAGAAAAATCACTGGAAATCCAGAAACAAGGAAAAACTGAGCAGAGCTCAGTGGAGACTCCCTTAGCATGACATGCGGTAGAAAATCTGAGGGACTAGAGCTCCTTCTAGGAAGGTTCCACAGGGTGGTGATAGCTGATTGGTTCTTTTCTAGAGTTTGGTCCTTTTTACAAAAGGACATGGATATGTTACTAATGTAAGGCTCTTAGCCTATTACTCTATATGTCTAATGAGACATTACTTTATTTATGTACCGGGACTCCCATCCCGACGACGGGGAATGATTCAGGCATGTGAATCTATGAAAGATACCCTAATACTGGATACATTTAAGTTACTGTGTCATGCGCACAATGCATTACATAAGACTGGCCCTATAATTTTGCAAGACACATAGAATTCTATTTGCCTTCACAAGAGCTGAGATCCTGTAATTTTGCATTAGCAAAAACTAGGTGAATAAAGTAAGTTAGAACGGGAGGTCGCTCTTTCTCATATCAGGTAGTCGTCCAATGTAACAAAGGACCATTAGACCTACGCCTCATTAAAGATCATTTGGGGTTCAGGAAGAAGCTAAAAACTTGGTTGTATAGGACATAATGCTTTTGGGGTTCTCACTAACGATGCCTTCAGAAACGTCAGGGAGTGATACCAGCGCCGTGATATTCCACTGGGGTAAGTGTTGCGCTCTATAAAAACTGTAAATAAATAAATATCTGACCTAATTAAAGAGTGTTCTAGATCCTGGCGGCCTCTTCAATGAGGCGTTGGAGCTATATTTTGCTAAGCAGATAGGCCGTGCGACAAATTAACAGTCTGTAGTGCATGTTTTGTCTCATCACATGCATAATTTCATACAAACGTGTTGGTGCAGGGACCTATGGAAGCCAAATTCGCTCATGTCCACTTGTTAATATATATATATTATTTCACCCCAAGCAAGAAGAGAGGGGTCTTGTTCCCACTGTTTACAAAGTTGGGGCATGGCGGCGTCAGAGGAGGAGTCTAATGATCTAGTCCTCCATTAGCCAGACCTTCGAAATGCCAGTTTCTTTGCCTTGTTTTCATGGCCCACAAATCTCCTTTTGTTCACCTGGGTCCTAGCGTTGCACCCGCCTTAGCTCAGACAGCAGCTTTCAATCACTTGATCCTAGTAATGGTCTGTGTGCTGTTCTCCTGATGACTGCCCCACTGTGAGAAGGCATACAGGTACAGTGTGAAAATAAGAGGCAGGGAAGACACCACTAACCCTCCCCACTGAGAGAAGGCATACAGGTACACCATGAACATAGGAGGCAGTGAAGACACCACCAACCCTCCACTAAGGAGGTAAGTGAAGGTGGGAAAGCGGGGAGTGAGCCACACAGCAAATGTTTGTTTTTGTGCTTGTAGGTTCGAGTGTACCTATGTGTGTGTCGGAGGCAAGCCAAAAGGCTGTGCATGCGCGTGAGAGACTTACGTGGCAGGTGAAACTGCTGGTGGGCAAATTAGACTGTACTTGGGTATCTTAAGCTATTTCTAGTACCATGGTGCAAGGGTGCCTGTGTTGCATGCAGGATTGTTTATGTGCAGGAAGAGGCACCTTCCAGCACAAAAACAATCCTGGGATGCATATGCCTCTTTGTATGTGTGTTGCAGAATGCAGCACCCACAGAAAGAGGAAGAAACGAGAAGAAATAGAGATATTTCTCCTTGTTACTCCTCCCCTGGGAAGGTGTAAAATTTTGGTGCATACCCAGGTTTACATCCTCTTGAAAATCTAGTGATGCATCAAAATCCATGGGAGTTGCTTGGGAACACCCACACAATGCCCATGGAACGCCTTCCCAGGGTAGAGTAACACAGCTGCGTTACTCCAGATTTTTTATGGTACTTAGAGCCACGCAAAGTGACTTTGTATGGCTTCAAAAATCTGACCTAGAGGTTTGCGTCACACATATATCACATTGCGTGGTCCAAACATAACGCAGCACTCTCATAAATAAGCCCCTTAGTGTATTTGCAGAAAATGGCAATTTGACATTTAGGTGCAACCTTAAAATATGCAGTATATAACGCTGATATTTAGGGATTACATTTAAAGTTTTCTCAAAATTACAAGGTAACTTATTTTCACAAAACAACAAACTAGTGTGCGGGAACAAAATCAATCTATTTAGCTACATTGAAAAGTTTGTATTTGAAGACAAAAGGGCCGTACTTTAAAAAAACAATAAGCTGAATAATGGGGACAATTGTGCATTATTAGAAAATGTCAAGCGGATCCATAGTGGTAAAATGGGTTTCATTTCTAAAAATAAAAGGATGGTATTGCTACAAAACCAAGCTTTCTAGACACCGAACTGATATATGTGGATAAAATGCGTACAGTTTCAGAATATATCACGTTGTTACTCGAGTGATGATTCTTTTTAAACTGTGAACATTTTTGTAAATTTTATGACATTTATTTGCCCTATTTTGCTGCTTTCACTAAAGTTGCACTACATGAAAAAACAGTCACATCACCTCTCTTCAGTGGCTCTCCCTCATCAAATACAAGTCAATGTGCATGATTGACAAGGTTGTCTACACCAACAATCCCACTACATTGCCAAAGCATTCTTACTCTGACTTCACTCGCATCAATCATACCACGAGCCTGATGGTTGTTGAGATTACCAAAACAAGAAAACAGAAAACAAGAAAACTATTTCTGATTTGCCTGCAAGATCTAAAACAATCTCCTCCGCCACTGTCATCTTTCTCACAAAAATGCAAAACATAAACCTCTCTCTTCTTTTACTGCTTCTCCTGTTTTTGAACTTTCTCCACATTTTGCGAACATCAGTCTGCATTTGAATAATTTGCTTCTCTGCAAATGGTTCTGTGAGTTATGAACATCCTTCTCATTCACTCGTGATCTAGATCTGTGCTACATAGTACTGCCAATTCAGCAAAACAAAAGGACATACACGTTTAATTGCATTCCAATTGATACGATGGTTAAGTTAAATGCTATGAAACACAGAGCCTCCCATTGCGCAGCCGTAACGTCACTTTTTGTGACGTTCCGTGGCGCAGGAGCCTGCTCCATATTTACGAGGCAGCACTAAGCCACTTTTTTTGGTTTAATGCTGCCTCATAAATATCATTCCCTTTAACGCAGTTTTCTACGTTAAATGGGTGTGCAATGGGTGTTGCTGGGGGCGTTCCCAGCAACATCCATGGTTTTTTGACACCGCCCCAGATTTACGATAAATCGAAAATCTGAGGCAGCGCCAAAAACTTACGCCTCCCCAGGGGAGGCGCAGCGAGGAGGAATATCTTTATTTCTCCTCTGTTTTCCTTTTTCTATGTGTGCTGCATTCTGCAGCACACATAGAAAGAGGAAAATCCTCTTGTGATTATTTTTGAGCAGGAAGGTTTTCCTTCCTGCACAAAAATAATCATCCCCGCAACGCAGGCACCCTTGCACCATGGCGCAACGGTGCCTCTGTTGGCGTACAGCAGCACATTGTGCGCCGACGCAGGGGAAAAGGAGAAGAATGCACCATATCTAATAGATACGGCACATTCGTGCCCGTTTCTTTTGCCGTAGGGCAGCGCAGCAGGAAGGCCTGCGGCGCTGCCCTACAGCAAAACCTCATAAATGAGGTCCTCACTATTTTTAACTCATATTTGTTTATACTTTTCTTGTGGACGGTAGATCGAGATCTCCCCAATACTGTTGCAGAGTATTGCTGGGTCTGTATAAATCACGTGTGGGCTTTTAAGGCCCATTTTCTGAATGCTCACTTTCTTTCAGTGGTCTGTCAAAGTTTTGATTTTTGTTTTAGGCTGAGTTTTGTTTTCAATGCGACTTGGGAAGGACTTCAAAAGTATTCAGAACTCTGGTTCCTTTCTTTTTGCAAGTATGACTCATATGGTGGGTCTGTGATACCTTTAGTGACCAATTACTTACAGCTTTATTAGATGTAACTCTCAGTACACCACTAGTTGTTTTAGATTCCACCTTTAAAATGTTTTCTAAAAGCATCAATGAGCCCCGGCAACACAAGTGTTACGCCATGTTATGTGTATTTGTAGAGCACACTATCAACCACGAGGGGGATCAAGGCGCTGAGCAGGTGTGTGTGCCTATCCCCGTCTTAGGTAGGTTGGTTAATGGTCTTCAGCTTTCGTGGAGTGGAAGGTCATTCCACACTTCAGAAACGATGCAAGAGAACGCTCGCCCTAATGAACTGGTTCTGTGTATACATGGGATGTTTGTGAGTACAAGTCCTGTGACGTGGAGGTGTCTGGATGGGTGGTGGAAAGCTATGCGACTGTTCAGGTAGGTGGGGTCTGAGTTGTGTAGTGCTTTGAACGTGTGTGTGAGGAGTTTGAATTGGGTGCATTTGTGTATCGGGAGCAGTGTAGTTCCCTGAGGTGTGGTGTGATGTGAGTTGTGTGGGAGATTGAGGATGAGTCTGGCTGCCGAGTTCTGGATGTTTTGTAGTCTTCTAGTGAGTTCCTTGATGATCCCAGCATAGAGGGTGTTCCCATAGTCCAACTTGCTGGTGACTCAGGTGTGAGTGACAGTTTTTCTAGTGTTGCTTGGGAGACATTTGCAGATCAGATCTTCCTCAGCATCTTCAGGGTCTGGAAGCAGGATGCAGTGACTGAGTTGACTTGTGCGGTCATGTACAGTTTGTTATCGATAATTATTCCAAGGTTCCTGGCGTGGGTTCTGGGCACGGGTGTGGGTCTGAGTTTGGTCGGCCACCAGTTGGAGTCCCATGGTGAGGTGTTCTTGCCGAAAATTACTTCTTTGTCTAGTCGGTGTTGATCTTGAGACACTTGGCTTTCATCCAGTTAGCGACTTTGGCCCTGAAGGCGGTGAACTTGTTTCATGTGTTACCTGAAAGAGAGTACGAGTTGTGTGTCACTGAGTAGAAGAGGATGTTTATGTCAGGTGTGCAGATGACGTTGGCCAGAGGGATCATGTATGCATTGAAAAGGGTGGGGCTGAGCAATGCACCATGAGGCACTCCTCAGATGAGTTTGCAGGCTTCTAAGGAGTACGGTGCCAGGCTGACAGCTTGTGCTATATCCATTAAGGAGCATATCCAGCGGAAAGGAGGTCTTTGTATGCCAATCTTGTGCAGGTGCCTGATGAGGATGGGGTTTGAGACTGTGTGAAATGCTGCAGAGAGGTCCAAGGAATGAGGGCTGCCATGTCTCCTGTCAAGGATCCTGTGGATGTCGTCTGTGGTGGCAGAGTACTGTTTCTGTACTGTGGTTGGGCCTGAATCCAGACTGCGTGGCTGGTGGTTGGTGAGATGTCAGTTGATTCGTTTCTCTAAGACCATTGCCGGGTATGGTAGGAGGGAGTTGGGTCTGTAGCTGGAAAGCGTGGCTAGGTCAGCGGATGGTTTCTGGAGCAGGAACATGATTGTTGCATGTTTCCAGGTGTTCTGTGTGATGAAATCTTTGATGATGGCAAAGATTTCCTTGTTGCTGTTAGTGTTGGCGTTGATGCGTCTCTGTATCTGCTGGTGGTAGAGTCTTTGGGCTGATTTGAAGATGTCTTGTCTGTGATGTCATGACTTGTTTTCCATTTACGCTCCAGTTGCTTGCAGTGGCGTTTCATCAGCCTGAGGTTCTCTGTTTACCAGCTGGCCTGTGGCCTGGCTTTTGCTGTTGGCTTGTTCTTGAGGTGAGCCAGGATGTCGGTGCTGGTGGTGATCCAGCAGCTGAAGTTGTTGATGGCTTCCAGCAAGTCGCTGGTGTTCTCCGGCCAGTGCTCTGAGATGCTTTTCCAGCTGCAGCATAAAGTTCCAGTGGTGGCAGGTTTGTGAATGTGTGGGATGTGTATGGTGAAACTGACGGGGGTATGGTCTGTCCAGGTCATAGTTGCTGGCTTGTTAACTGTGATGTTGCTGATTGAGGAATCGGGTCCAATAGGTGTCCGGTACTGTGGGTGGGTTCGGTAATGTGCTGGATGAGACAAAGGTTTCCAAGATAATCTAGAAAGGGCCGTCGAGTTTGGGTCAGTGAGGTTTTCTAGATGAAAGTTAAGGTCTCCGAGGAGGATGCAGGTGCTGGCGTTGATGATGATGAGGGCTGTGATGAAGTCTGTGATGTCATTGGCAAAACTGGTGTGGGGTCCTGATGGTGTGTGTATATAAAGGTTCAGCCAGGGAGAAGTTGGCTGTGATGCATATCTTGTATGTGAGGTGTTCCAAGTAGCTGATGGGGGTGTCAATGAAGTTGGTGCAGCTAATGGTATCTTTGAATATCATGGCGACTCCACCTCTGGGTTTGTGGTTTGTGCCAACGGTCTTGTCTAACCATGTTGTAGCCGGCGGGGATGACTATAGCGATGTCCGTTCACTCTTCTCTTAATTAAAGTCAAGTATTCCATTATATTTGAGCTACTAACACCCAAAATGAATAGTGTATAAAACAAAGTGATGAAAATGGGGTTTCCTAATGCTCTTGCACAGTCTATGAGATTAATTTACTTTATCATTGGTCTCAGTGCTTTTTTAAGCACAAGATTATATGTGTTTACTTGCTAATAAATACACCCTTTTAAAGAAGATGGGTGGGGGAGGGGGTTTGTGACTGGATCTTTTCAGATTCAAGAGTATTTCCATTATTGGTGAGTAGTGCGTCTTATAGTGGAAATGTCATTTTTTTACAGGTTGAATATGAAAACAGAGCGCTAGACTGCCGGTTGGGTTTAAAGGAAGGTCGCCCATTCTCTGGAGTCACTGCCTGCCTCGATTTTTGTGCACATTCCCACAGAGACCTGCACAACATGCAAAATGGAAGTACATTGGTAAGTCATGTACCCACTACTTTTGTCCTCTGCAGGCACCAGTAAAGTCTGTGGCAAAGCCTGCATATATTAAAGAAAGCATGGAAGAGATGCGACAGGTGGCATAGTCTGATACCTCCCACCAGGCAGTGCATTTTAGGACATGCAGGGTACAAATGACAGGCGATATTGGTCAGGGCTCCGTGCCACACAGAAAGAAACCAAGGAAGACAGGCAGTGTCCAAAGATGTAGAACTGAGCTGTTCAGGCCATAAAACTGTAAAATCAAGTCAGGTTTTCCTGGTGCCCAGAATGAATGTGTATGAGGCAAATTTTCCTATAATGAATAGCCAAGTATATTATTAACGTATGTATGTTGGTCGGTCTTAAAATCTAACTGTGTTTTACTATTCAGTGGTTCAATAAGCCCAGCCATAAAGAGTGGCCCAGGGCCCCATGGAAGCGCAGACTGCCTCATGACCACCATGCGCCCTTCCGGCAGGCCTCTTGCAGGCAGGAACAGCAGATTAATCTCCTGTGCTCGTATACCTAAAGACCTCATGAAAATAGAACAGCATTCAGAGAAAGGAGACAGGGCCACCTTACCTGTTCTATTACTTCTCTTCCTCGCACTGAAGCCCCCTTCTAGCCTTCTCATTAGCTGGCAGTTGCACACTTTCCACGTCCAGCTCCCACAGAGACTACTTTGCCGGTGCTAACCTTTAAGTGAGCAGCCAGAAAAGTGTATGCTCTGAATGTTTGGCTGCATGAGTATTGCAGATAATCAGTTGATTGAAGGTAGAATGTAGGTTCCACATGTACAGTCTGCTACCACCCGGGAGCATAACCAGTGGCGTAGCAAGGGGGCGGGTTGGGGGCGGTCCGGCACGTGTTTTGGTTGAGGGCAGCGGACCGCTCCACCGCTCTTACCTGCGTCCGCACGGCGGCGAAAGCAGGGACCGTTGCAACCCCCTCCCGCTTTCACCTGCGGCCGTCGCGAGGCGGCAAACGCCTTGACCACCAAGGGCTGCAAAAGGTCTAGCTACGCCACTGAGCATAACTTGAGTGTCCAGCTCCTGCTGAGCCCATAACACTCACTGTTTGCCTGTGGCTGAATCTCTGCCCTGTTAGTCACTCTGATTTGGTTAGCACATCCACTAATCAGCTGGTGGTATAAAATGTCTGAACATTCACCTACCTGGACAGGTTAAAAGGTTGAGAAGAAAAATGACCCAAGAGTATTGCAGATGAGCCAGGGAAACAGGTGTCAAGGGATGATTTTGAGTGTATCCGGTGATAACTGCTATATGGTCATTTCACAAAATATTTTAAAAAATCTGAAATACCCATTGCTAATTGATCCCTGTGATTACAGTAGATATCTGACTTTTGGGGGACTGACAAATGTCTCAGGTTGTACTGATGAGGATATACGCAGTTCTCTAGATTTCCATGAGGGATCACACTGCCTACTACTGCTAATGAAGTGAGCTGCTGTGTGTTCAAAGGCTTTAAGTGGAGCCGGTATCGATCATGGTCTGTCCAGAGCCTACTGCAGTAACCGAGTTTCACCAAGACCCGGAATTGGGCCACAGTACAAAGCCGTAGGGATAAAGGAACGACTTTGAACTCCACAGGAACTAAAACTAGAATTGATGTAACTTTTTCCATGGTAGAGACAGTTCACAAAAAGTTCATCAGTCTATATTTCGCTATGCAGCTCGCAAACACATCGCAGTAGCACGAGCAGTGACTGCAGTCACTATCAAGTCACCTACTTTGTTGGACTCTTTACCCAAGTTACTTTTTAGTCTTCAGCAGCACCGAATCCAGTCACATCCTCCCTCAGACAAAGATTTTTAGGCACTATCCAAGATTCACTGTAGTTCAAGGTACATCCCAAAAGCTTAAAGACACAGCCGGAAGGCACTCCCTAGATCTTCTTTCTTAGGTTGAGAGCTTTAAGATTGCAGAAGCAGCACACGCTGTTTCATTGCTCACTCAAGGCAATGGCAAGCGTGCAGTCCCCACAGTCCCTTCAAATGTTGCTCTAAGCACCAGTGCCCACCACCCTTGTGGGGGAGCCAGGAGGAGCGGAAGGTGCCAAAGGTGTATGCAGGGTCTGTCGGAACCACCTGGCCCCTGGAACCCTTGATCAGGGTTCATTTGTTAGAAGCCCTTCTGGCCCCTTTTGGTAATAGCAAGACTGTGCTGAGTGCTCAAAAACTGACTATATATTTTTCACAATCATCCGAATAAAGTTCATGAATGCCTTTCGAATAGTGTGTTATTTTTTTTCCCGAGTAGGTATGCACCCTGACCAGAGAGGACAACCGTGAAATTGGCAAAATTCCGGAAGATGAGCAGCTGCATGTCTTACCTTTATACAGAGCTTCCTCTGTGGATGAGTTTGGAAGTGCTGAGGGGCAGGAGAAGAAGATAGAGAGTGGAGCCATCCAGGTCTTGCACTCCTTCCGCAGGAAAGTAAGGAAGCATTCTGAGCCGGTCAAGACCTGCAGGCAGAAGAAGCTGGAAGCCAAGAGAGCGGCAGCAGAGCGGCATGCAGCTCTGCAGAATGGCTTCATCAAAAGTGAGAAGGAAAAGCCTCCTCGCCAGAAGCATGCAGAGTCTGCTACTCATGCTAAACACCTAGCAGGTAATTTGTTTATTTAGTTGGAGTTTTAATACGTGTGAACCAGGTTAAGTGCTTCAGATAAATGCTCTACCAGTAATTGACCTAGACTTTATACATAATAAATAAATGGAAGACAAAATAGGTGGTGCAAATACCTGAAACAAAACGAGTTTGCATATTATATGCAGATAATTTAGCAGCGATCATTTACATATCTTATGAAGATAATTAGGAGTTCCAATGCCGCCTACATGGAGGAAGGGTGAAATCATATAAATAGCGTTGCACATTACAGAATAAACCACCGAATTAGTAGAGTAAGACATAAAAGAGAAATTACACAAACCCATGCAGACCAACTAGGGCCTCATTATGAGAGGCCCGGTAATTCCAATGAGGCTTGTAGCACGCGTTACCAGCCCTGTCGGAATTACGAGATCTGCAGTAGCTCCGTGGATCCAGTGTGTTTCTCCCAGGCACTTGACTGCGGAAAGCCGCTGAAAGGTCGAATTGAAACTCCATGGAGAAATTAGGAATGACCGGGGAATCAGGTGCAGTAGTCCCGATTCTTCAGATAATTTCCATTTCAGAAGAGACTCTCCGATAACAGGAATTGTTCCTACCCCCACAAAATTACAGCTGCCCAAGGCATCAGTAATTTGATGGGTGGGGCTTATTAGGACTGATATTGGAACATACATGTCGAGACTCCAAGAGCCCATTACAAGTGGTGTAGAGTGGAATTCTAGTGTGGAATTGTGGAATAGTTTTATTAAAGTATTCAATGTAACCACAATCAGTATTACTGCAATTACTATTTCAAATATATACATTGCCCAGTTCAAAAAGGTTCCACAAAGCCAGGACCAAATGCTATTCTGGTTGAAAACAAACTTGTCTTGAGTCTCATGCAATTTCTTAACACTTTCCCTTAAGTAGTCTGTCTGTTTCTGTATGCTAACAGAAGTGTTAGGAAGGTATGGGCAGCACTCGGTCCCTGCTATGGCACACACACAGTAGCGGCTGCCAGGGAATGAGGGTGGAGGGGCGGGGGAGAGGGGTCTTGAGAGGGGGAGGGGAGAACAAAGTAAAAAAAAAAAATACCACTTACCTTTTCCACGTATTTCCTTTGCTTCTCCGTCCCAGAACCAGAAAGCACCCAGGCTCCCCATAGCCAATCACAAAGTTGCAATGCAGCATTGTGATTGGCTCCCCTAAGCCAATCACAATGCTGCAATGCATCATAGTGATTCCGCGCTCAGATGGGGACTGGGGGCCTGTGCATGTTCCCCACCAGGCTGTGTGATGCAGCCTGGTGGGGAGCATGCAAAGTGTGCATGACTGTTTGGCCGGGCCAAGACGGCCGGCCAAGCACAGTCATACACATTTTGAGTGTGCAAACCACTCCTCCCACCTGTGCCTCCAGCCCCGGCCCACCCTAACCCAGCCCCGAACCTACGAAAAATAAAATGACAATAACTCCGTTATTGCCATTTTATTTTTCCTGCTCAAAGAGCAATGGGGTGACGCTCCTCCGCCTTAGCGGAGGAGCCACCCCTGCACTCACACAGAAGAATCGGTTTGTTTCAAGAAAGCTCACAGCTGCCCCACCGTCACTGGAGAGAGTAGACAGCATAATGTCTGATAACTGCGATGACAGACCCTGAATAACAGACTTCAGTCCACTCTTGGGGCAGCCATGGACTGGCTATAGTTTCGCAAAATAACTGAGTGTACCCCCTCATGATGACAGCGCTGATAAAACACCATCCCAATGGGAAGCTGGAATCCGTACTGGGGCGACTCAAAGCTTATGGTGCCTATAACAGTTTTACATTGACTCCACTCCACAAAGACACTCATGTTGTTCTCTTTGTTGCGCTCACAGATTATTCCCCACTCTGACACAGCAAGATGAGTAACATTGGGGCGATAACAACTGAGGGGTTTGTTGTGCTTATCCAGCCCTTGGAAGGACTGGGGGTGCATTTCATTACATTTCAACAGTCTGTGCCCATGATACTACAGGTCAAGTAAAGTTTTCTTTCAAATGGCATCTCGACCCTCTACATTATCAGGCTCGTGTGTGCAGATCCACCAAGAGGAAAGGTTCATCGTTACCCTTTATTTCTCAAGCAGCACATAGGAGTTGTTTACAAATCAAGAGCGTCGGCTCAGTCCAAGGATGTGTTCAATACAGTTTGGTTTTTCAAGAACTTACCATCCCACAGCAACCATGATGTATCCCACCAACATCTGGATGGCCAAGGCAGCAGCAAAGATAGCCAGCCAGCCCCACAGAGGGATTCAGTAACCAGGAACAAACAGCTTACCTCAGACAGAGGGAGTAGTGATGAGAGGTGGTGGGTGCGGCACTGCGTGGCTGTAGAGAGGCAAAGAAGGTGGTCTTGGTGGCTTTACCCACTGACTGAAATCAGTGCAGCTGCAAGGTGAACTTCGTGGAGGATCGGAGACCGGGTATAGATCTGGGAGCAGACGAGGAAGGGCAGTCCTCTCCAGGTAGTGCAGCCCGCTTGCACTAGGAGGAATGAGTCAACATTGCCAGGCCTCTACACGTAACAGCGATGTTGGTGATGAGAACGACTTGATATGGCCCCTTTATGGTGGTTAGAAGGCTGTTCTCTGGTGGTCTTATATGTAGACCAGTCGCCAAGTTGAAAGAAGTGGCAGGTTTCTACCTTGCAGTTTAACTCTGGGTGGTACACACTGTGGAAATGCTGATCATTTCCTAATTCTTTGCAAATCCCCTGTATTACTGTTGAAATGGAATGTATCCTGTGTTCAGTCGAGAACTAGTTTGGAATACCAAACCATGGGATAAAGTCTGTAAATAAATGCTTTTCAACTGTGATGGCTTCTGCTTTGGCACAAGGATAAGCTTCCCACTCACCCCAGGACATAGGAATCAGATGCGCCAATCTGCATCTGTTTGAAATCTATCTGGAGTGCACAAAGAGAAGGTGGAGCAGCTGGGTGATCTTGATCCCTTTTTCCAGCATTATGAGACTGGCAAGTGATACCGGAATGGGCATCATTTTAGGCTATAGAGGAAAGGAAGGGCGCATACAAGTGGCTTGCTGTGGTGCGCAACATGCCAACCCTACCGACATGAGCAGCTTTGTGATGCAATAGTGCCAAGGTTAGGGAGTAGAAATGTCAGCTCTACCACAAGCCCAGTGCTGTCTTTCCACACCCTGTTAAAATCCATTTCACGTCTCTGT
This sequence comes from Calotriton arnoldi, assembly GCA_963921515.1. Classification (NCBI taxonomy): domain Eukaryota; kingdom Metazoa; phylum Chordata; class Amphibia; order Caudata; family Salamandridae; genus Calotriton; species Calotriton arnoldi. Next base: position 296,132 of record CAWUFW010004226.1, on the reverse strand, counting down.
TTAATCCAATATTGCTCTTCGCTTTCAGAAATCCGATTCTGCAACAAACGCAAATCATTTAAAGAAGGCACAGGGAATAAACAAGTTCATACAACTTACATGGCAACATAAGCACTTTCGGACAAAGGGGCAGTTCAGGATGCTGAATCAGCAAGGGCACTTCTTTAGACATGTTGTTATGGGCAGCTGGTAGGCTGAACACCTAACCACTGCTACCTGTTTGTACTATTGTAAGACACTTAGGAGGTTCTGTATAGACTGACCATTTTTAATCTGATTTCCAGCAGAGGTCAGGATCCCTCTTTGCATCCAAGTCATGCCTCAATTCAAACACATGCTTAGAATCCATATATGCAGTAACAATCTTCTCTTGAGCCAAAATACATACTCGGGTTAAAGCAATAAGCTCAACTACTTGGGCTGATCTCACATTGAGGAAACAACAACTTTCTAATATTTGGTAAACGGTGAACACTGCATAACCTGCAATCAGCACCCCTTCCTGATTCCGAAGGCAGGACCCATCTACAAGGAATATCAATTTGCAGTTGGGAATTGGTACATCAGTCAAGTCTACGAGGAGTTTATTAACATGGGAGTAGTGAAGTTCGCACTGAGAGTAGGCATCAGGGATGCAGGATTCAGAGTGGGGCAACAAACAAGTGTAATATGTGTAATTGTAGCATTTCTAGAGTGCGTTAAACCTCAACTATCTGACCACCTAGACGGAGGACTAGTTTGCAAATAACCACGTTTTCACCTGCTTACGAAAAATCAGGTACGAGTTTAAGCTCCTATTGTGTTCCGGGAGGGAGTTCCACATCCTGGCGGCCGCCACTGTAAGTGCCCGTTCCGCCCATCTGGCTGTCCTGCACCTAGGAACCACCACCTTACATCGTCCAGTTGATCTCAGAGGCCTCAACCGAACATACCAATTAAAGGCCGTACTGAGATAATTCAACACCTGAGAATGGAGAGCCTTGTGAGCCAAGCAAAGGGATTTAAAAGACACCCACTTCTTTACTGGCAGCCAGTGAAGGGCTCTCAATCCTTCCCTGACAGAGGAGTGTTAAGGTAATCCAGGACCAAACATGCTGGAGCATTTTGAATTATTTGGAGCTTGTTTAGTGAGTTCTGGTTCGCATTTAGATACAGGGCATTGCAGTAGTCTAAGCGAGAAGTGAAAAGTGCAATTACCACTGACACCCTAAGCTCTTTTGGGAGAAAAGGCAACATTTTCTTCAAGATCTTCCAGAAACAGGAGCTCACTGTTCTATTAACCTGGGTGCTGAAGATCAACGTATTATCAAAAATCACACCCAGGTTTTTGGTCGCAGCCGCCAGAACAGGTAAAGTACCACACGTTTCTGGCCACCAACGGTTGGCCAAATTGTGCAATCCATTCTGAACACCACAATCTCAGTTTTCGCCCCGTTCATTTTGAGCCAGTTCCACCTGCTGATCACCATCATACAAGCCCAAAACCTGTCAGCCACCTCTTCCCAGTCATCGGAGATGATGATCTGGGTGTCATCCGCATTGGACGACACCTGGAATCCAAAAGAATGCACCAGTTTCGCCAGAGGGGCAACATACAAATTAAATAAGGTAGGGCTTAGGGAGGACCCTTGAGGAACCCCTGATGGGAGATGGAAAGGTTTGACTCTGAACTCCCCGCAACTGATTGTAAACCTCCTACCCTGCAGGAAGGACTCCAGCAACTTAAGAGCCACATCCTTCAACCCAGCCTGACGCAGCCTTTGCACTAGCAGAGATGGGGATATGGTGTCAAAGGCTGCAGACAAGTGTAACAGTATGATAGCTGCACCTCCCTAGTCAACTTGCCTGGGAATGGAATCAGCAGTCGCTATACGCGCCGATTCGGTGCTGTAATTCCTCATGAACCCGTTTTGAGTAGGGTCCAGGAGTTCATGATCTAGGAGGTACTGAGCTAATTTCTGGTTGATACGCTTCTCCGAGATCTTAGCTGGATCAGGCAACAATGAGATCGGGTGCTAGTTTTTTTAAATCACTAGAATCTCCATCAGGCGTTTTCTTCAGAGGGATGAACTTTGCCTCTTTCCAGCCCTGCGGGCACACTCCAGATTCCAACCTGTGAGTATATCTTCTCCAGGCCCTCCGCTATAAGGTCAGGGACCAACTGCAGTACCCTGGGTGGGCAAGGGTCGCCTGGTGAGCCCAAGGTGGTACCACCTAACAGAGTCTTGATTTTTGATGCGGCAATCGGGAGAACCTAGCTAAACAGCTGGGGTTATGCAGGTCCCTTTCCCCGCTGGCAGTCATATGCCTCTCCTTCCCTTCTGCCATCCCTGAATCACAGGGATTATCAGCGAGAGCAGGTAAGTCTGAAAAGATCTTCATGATCTTATCTTTAAAGAATTCTGCCACCTTATTGCAGAAAGCTTGCAAATTTTCTACCGCCTGATGTATACGAGGTGATATAAGGGTGCGCACTGTATTAAAGAGTTCTTTCAGAATAGTGATAGCAGACCTAATCCTCTGGGGAAAATGCACAGATTTCGCCTCATTGATCGTGCTTTTATATTTGAGAATAAGCTCCTTGTGTTTGATTTCTTTTTCTAACTCAGGAGCCAGTCTCCATCTCCGTTCTTGCCTCCTACACTGCCTTTGAAGCTCCTTGAGCTCCTCAGAAAACCACGGGGCAGAGGGTTTTCTCCCTACCCTTTGGGCAAAATCTCGCTGGGTGGGGCAACCTATCCGACTGCCACCCAAACTCATTCATTAAACTTCTCTGCAGGTAAGCCTGGACCCCCAAGGTCCGTCTCTTTAAATTTTACAAACACATCCGCAAACTATACAACCACAACTTTTCCCCCGTTTCTGACGCTGTTAGTGGTACCCAACACGCTTTCCACCACACTTGCCATGTGTACATTAAACAATATCAAACTGTGGTCAGACCAACCTAACGGCAGAAAATCGCCTATAGTCAGGGTCTCTTGATGGGAAAATATCCCATCTAACGTGTGTCTGGCTTTTTGAGTCAAGATATTGACCCGTTGACTCAAGTCAAAACTGAGCATGGGATCCATGAAATCCCTGGCGTCGCGGTCACTTTCTTCTTCCAAGTGAAGATTAAAGTCCCCCAGATTGTTGAGGTTCCACAAGAGATAAAGGGTTCAAGCACTTGGTACCAGTTCGAAATAAATGTCTTTTTAGGACCAGGTGGACGGAAGGTCAGCAGCTCCGCGAAAATCACTGAATGTTTATTTTTGATGTTAAAGTGCCTCACCTTGCAGCCTTCGATAGTGGTGTTCACGGGCTCTAGCGTGCAGCTCAGCTGGTCCCTAAAAATAATGGCTGGGCCCCCCGTACACTCCTATCAAGTCTCACCGCCCCATAACACAGTGGCGTGGCAGCTGCAAAGTCCGAGACAGAGTCCTCCTTCGCCCATGTCTCAGTGACAAACAGTCTAACTGGGTTGTCCCAATCATCTCGCCAATTTCTATGCTGTGCTTTTTAAGGGAGCAGGAGTTAACTAATGCACAGCATAGGGCCTCCTCTGCCCTTGATACCCCCCCAGTGTGCTCTTCTCAGAGATACCTACGGGATACCCAGTCTGGAGCCAACACCCCCCAATCTTAAGGCTCCCAGTAGTCCAGTTGCAAGAAGAGCAACATCACCGTCCCACCATCCCAGGGTCTACCACTTCCCCTCTCCCACACCTCCCCTTCTGCTCGAAGTTCATGAGGGATAGACTTGTGTAGCTCGGCCGGTGCTTAACTGTACTCAAACCAGCAGCGTCCCTGGCGCCGTATGGGCGCGGACGAGCTCGGATGGGCTTGCCTTAGGTGGCCTTGTGTGAGGCAGATAACAACAGAATCTCATATCTAGACAGCTTGGCAGTGGAAAGGTGCTGTGTTTTCATGATCAGGAGGAGTTCAACAACAGCAGCATGTGGCAGAGCTACAGTTAAGAGAGTAACTCAACATAATATTTTCAGAGGCCTCAAAGAGGTTAGCAGCCGCAGCTACAAAACAGAGACAAGTCAGGAGCCCATCTGCGACTGAGTCTAGTTTGTAGAGTAATAGGCTTCGGGCCTTTTCTGGCCTGCATGACCTTGTACCAGCACACGAAGGCAAAACTATTGCGTTCAAGATAGTATAATGTAAATGGTTTGGTATAACCAGGCAGACCCAAAACAGGTGTGGAAGTTAAAGTTAGTTTTTAATTTTACAAATGTATTTTCAGCTTTGCTACACCACTGCATGGGTTCGGATATGCTTTCGGACATAACACACGTGTATATTAGACCACATAAATATTGCTGCTTCTGTGTACATATGGGTGTATTTAGAGGAGCTTATGCCTGGTACTAAAACTTCACCAAATGATATATATGTAAATATGTATGCATGCATGCATATTAGTAAATATTTAGATTTTTCTTTGTCTCTATACATGTATATGTTGATTTCAGTTATTTGTTAAAAAAAAATTTATAAAATAAAAAATGTCAATTCCTCTCAATCTTTATTTCATCTCTTCTCGATCTGACTCATCCCAAACCTTTCTGACTACTATTAACCGCTTCGCCGCGATCGGAATTCCGCCCAGGTGCTGGACATTCCGATCGCGGGTGCGGTCGTGACGAGCTCAGCTCGTCATGCGCACAGCGCGACTGCGCAGCATGACGAGCTGAGCTCGTCATGAGCATCGAAGGGGTTAACACCAAAACATACTTTTCAAAATTGACTATCTTTTTTATCCAATTCTCCCAACCTACAGGCACACGTATCCACTACTATCAATAACAACTCACAACTTCCCTTTTCTAATCCTCCTCCATTATTCTCCCCTACTCAAAACACTGCCAAATGCATGAGAGCTCGAGAGCGCAAACTTAAACTTACCCCAACTAATCCACAAAGAAGCACTTGTACGCCTTGTCAGGGGTATTAGGCGCTATATAAATAAAATTTACAATTACAAATTCGGTGTAGAACATCGGTTGGGAAGTAGAGCCCTTTGTTCTACTAAAGCAGCTATCACAGGGCAGATTCCTGCCTCTGCTTTGGGTTTACCAGATACTGAGGTACTGAGGAGCTTCTTACGGTGGTCAATCTTGAGCTTCACTGGTTCCATTGAAGAGATGAACTCCGCATCATTGTCCCAGTGGACCACAGTGAGGGCGGTACAAGCAACTTTGTTCATGTTGGGCTGGCATTTATTATTTTGACATTGAAGGGCCAAAATACTCATTTTCTAGCTGCTTGGGTATATTCAGATAGACCCCATTCGGGGTACAAAACATAGTGTAATTTAACTTGCACAGTATTTCCCTTCCAAATAAATTGGTACATGAGGTAGGGCTCAACAGAAAGGAATGTTTTCAGTGATGTATCAAAAGGAAATAGAGACTGGGATGGAGATGTGGTCAAAAACTCGTTGGTTAGAAATCGAGATTGCAGCTGTGGTCAAAACAGAGAGATTTAAGGTTTGAAACTCAGAGGGTTGTTACTGTAGAGTGCCCAGCACCCGTGTCTATGAGGCAAGTGGCATATTAACCGTTAATGAGGCTATCTACATAAGTCCCCGACGATCTGGCTAATCAACTGGACTGTGCCAGAGCCTGTATATCCTCACGGGAGACAAGTAGCGCTCTACAAATCTACTGATTGATTGATTGACCCTTCTGATCGATAGGAATTAAGGTGTTCATGACATTGTTGGACCTCTCAGACTATCCCAAAATTCAGGATTGGAATTCTGGTTAACTTGATGAAATTCGAGCACATTAGAAAGAGCTACACCATGGAATGCAGTATTGGGGTAGCTCTCTTTTCCTCCACTGCAGACTGGGACCAACCTCATGCAAATCAGTCTTTGCCCTACTCAAATAAGAGCAGTCTAACTTGAATCACTTGGCAACATCCCCTCTGAATAAGAGCTCAATCATCTCAAGACCCGTTTTAGCTATATCGTGACTCATCAGTGAGCTGTAGCTTCAACCATATGCACAATGGAGCAACTGGACTCATGTCTGTGCATACTTGTCACACTTAGGCCTTGTCCCTGGGAAAAACAGACAACTATTGGGAAAGCAAATATATCTCAGCAGTGAAAGCTTTTAGCTTTACCACTCCTTTTTTGGTCTTGAATAGCCAGCGTGAATGTGTCTGCGAATATAGCATGTTACTACGCATGCTATCACATCGTGTTCCTTTACAACGCGGTCGTTACAACGACCGCGTTGTTAGAACGCGATACCTTTACAACACAAGTCATTAGAAGTACTTGCTGTAGGGGGTGCGCTAGACTTAGGAATAGTATAATTTACTATTCCAACTCCAGCCTGCGCAACAGTAGAGAAGGTGTTGGAATAGTAAATTATACTATTCCTTATGTTAGAGCGCCCCCTACAGCAAGTCGATCTAATGACTTGCGTTGTAAAGGCATTGCATTCTAACAACGCGGTCGTTGTAACAACGCGTTGTAAAGAAACTGCGATGTGATGACTGCATTGTAAACGCTGTCTCCCGTGTGTGCATCAGTGGCACCACCTTGGAATGGGTTTGTCAATAGGAACAAAATACAATAGGACATGGCTGACGCAGACGCACACATATCTACAGCAGCCATCTTTGAATGCATTTTGTTATGTTTTAACAAATGCTGTTCTAAGGTTGCTATCATTGATGAGAATGCATCCACAGTGACCATATTTAAATGCATTTTATTTTAATACATTCGTTCCAAAGATAGCTGTTGTGGATGCCTGTACATTTATTTATAAAGTTTTATATAGCGCGAACAAGATCCCAAGGGATAACAGAGTGCTTTACAATATGATGGGAGGAAGGACAAAAGCAATATCTAGAACAATATCCATAAGAGGAAGGGAGGTAAAGAAAATACAGTGCAAAATACAACTAGGAGGGTAATACAATAACAGGTGTAGGCGGGCAGCAAGGGTGAGACACAGTGTACAATAAGGGGGAGCTGTATTAAATGTAAGAACAGAGGCAGCAGGAGCAATGACAACGGGCCCATGAGTCTAACCCTATTAGGGTACAAATTTGTTCATTAGGAATCTTTTGGCTTCCACTTTGAATGCCGTCAATGAGGAGATTCTGCGAACTTCCGGTGGAAGAGAGTTCCAAATCTTAGGGGCAGCTCCGGAGAAGGCTCGGTAACAACTTTTCTTTTTATTAAGGATGAGTGGTTTCAGGAGGAGGGTAGAGGCGCTTCTTGAAGCTCTTACACCACAGGATAGTTTAAGTTTTTGCGCAAGGTACGTAGGAGTGTTAAGGTGAAGGGCTTTGTGTGTAAGAACAGCAACCTTTAGTTGAATTCGTGCTTCGAAGGGCAACCAATTGAGGGATTTTAGGACTGGGGATATATGATCTTTTAGCTTGGTATCTGTAACCAGTCTAGCAGCCGAGTTAAGTGAAGCCCTTAGTGGAGCCAGGGCGTATTTGGGAAGGCCACAGAGGGTAGCACTGCCGTAATCTAACCTCGGCAAGACAAGCGCTTGGACCACTTGCTTGAAATCATTTAGAGGAAGGAAAGGTTTGATATTTCTGAGTGATCTCATCAAGTGGTTAGCTCCTTTGCATACATTGCTGATATGACCTTTCATGTTCAGGTGCTTGTCCATGGTGATACCGAGAGACTTGGCTGCGTCTACAATGAGAGGAGTACAGTTGAAAGCAGTGAGGTGACTCAGCCAGAGGTTTAGCTTGGGGATGAGGTTCGGAGGGGAGATGAACAGGAATTCCGCTTTAGAAGTGTTGAGCAGGAGATGATTCTCCGTTAACCAGTTTTGAGTAAACATTAGGGTAGTGTTGAGTGAGATGATGTTTTCCGAGGATGAGATTTTCAGATATAGTTGCGTGTCGTCCGCATACATGTGGAAGAGAATGTCCATGGAATTTAGAGAATGTGCAAGAGGTTCCAAGAAAAGGTTGAAGAGAATAGGAGATAGAGCGGATCCTTGGGGGACCCCCATGAGTACGGGAGAGGGCTGGGAGAGAGAGTGGTTTGCCTTGACTCTTTGAGTTCTGTGATGAAGGAAGGATGAGAACCATTGAAACACCTGATCAGAGAAACCCATTCTATTTTGCAGGATGGATAGGAGATTGTCATGATTAACCGTATCAAATGCGGAGGAAAGGTCGAGGAGGATCAGGAGGCAGGATTCATTTTGGTCGAGCATTATTAAAATGTCATCAAAAACGTGTGTGAGAGCCGATTCGGTGCTGTGCCCCTTCCTAAAGCTCGATTGATGCTGGTCTAAGAGTTGGTAATTCTCTATGTGAGCACAGAGTTGGGATTGCACACATTTTTCTAGTAGTTTCGCTAAGGTGGGGATGTTGGAAATGGGGCGGAAGTTATTGAGATCAGATTTGTCATGGTTAGGTTTTTTTAGTATGGGTGATACCTGAGCTGCTTTTAGGCATTCTGGGATCATGCCTTGTGATAGGGAAGCATTTACAATCCTAGTCCATGTGGGGATCAGTGCATTCTTGATTTCTTTGAAGATAGAAGGGGGCAGCGGGTCGCTGAAGTGGTTGGAAGGGTTGATATTCTGAAGAATCTTGAAGATATCATATTCACTAAATGTGGTAAAGGTGCCCCATGATGCATTGTTCTTGGAATGCGTGGAGGTCGATTTATGCCTTACAGAGGAGTCAATGGGTGAGGCAGCAATGGATGAAGGTAGTAGAGCCTTCTTAGCGGCGAGGTCAATGGAGATGATTCTTGATTTCTCCGTGAAGAAGGCGGCAAGATCATCGCAAGAGGGTGGGTTGCCACCAGGATCAGATTGGTTAGACCCAACGACTGATTGTTGTTTCGAAGAGTTTCTTGGGGCGGTTTGCTGCTTGATCCAGTTGGTGTCTGAAGTAAGTCGCCTTAGCACTCTTGATTTGTTTGTTGTAGCGGCTCCTGGCATCTCTAAGGAGTTTTAGTTGGTCCGAGGAGGGATTGACTCGCCAGGACCGCTCAAATGACCTACGGTTGCAGCGTTCTGAGTTTAAGTTTTCGTTATACCAAGGTTTGGATATTTTTGTTGAAGCATTTTTTTGTTGGAGTGGAGCAATATTCTCCATGATGTTGGAGCTGGTTGAATTGTAGGCGTCGGTGAGTGATTGTACCTCAACTATGTCAGCTTGGAAGGAGAGGGCAGATTTACAATGGGCAGCTAGTTCGTCAGAGTTTATTGCTCTTATGTCCCTTTTCCAAATCTTAGATTTTAGTGGTTGAGCCTTCCTCATCAATACCTCCCTGTTGATATAAAAAAGGATGCAGTGGTGGTCGGACCAGTCACAAGGGGTAATGGAATCTATGGAGATAGTCTGCTCTTTAGAAATAATGAGGTCTAACGTTTCTCCTTTGTTATGAGTTGGTTGGACACAGTGCTGAGTCAAATCATGATCAATTAAGAAAGATTTAATGCAAGATACAGCGGGGTCGTTGGGGCTAGACCAATGAAGGTTGAAATCACCAAGGAAGATTTGAGACACCGCTGAGTCGACATTACTAGAGATGATTTCCATTAGCTGCTCAGTGAAAGGGAGATTGTCACTCGGGGGTGGTAAAAGGTGTGAAGTTTGCAAACCGGTAGGTTCATACTTGATATAGTGAGACAGAGGTATTCACAGGAGGCATGCGTCGAGGAATCTGAGTGAGAAACCGAGAATGTGTTTCTGTGAATACATGCTAGTCCTCCACCCAGTTTCAAAATTCTGTCAAGCCTAATTATGTCATGAGTGGGGGGTACTAGGAGGTCTAAGATAGGAGTGGAAGCTGGATTTAGCCAAGTTTCAGTGAGGATGATAATGTCTAAATCATTGTGTTGGATGAGGTCGAAGATGTCGGTGGCGTGTTTACTGGCTGTCCTGCAATTAAGTAGTACACATTTAAGACGGGTTGGATTTGGGGGGGGAGACGTCTGGGTGACGTTCACACAAGTGAGGTTGTCAGTATTGCTGCTTCGAAGATTGCGACGGGGTTCCCTGTTAGGGTTAGAAAGGATGGAAAGAATTTGTCTCGGAGGGTCGAGGTTAGGTTCGGACAAGGTTGTGCTAGAGTTGTGGGAATCATGTGGATCAGTGGTCGAAGGGTGGGACTCAGATCCTCTGTGACAGGCGTTGAGTAGTGGGATAGGTTCGGACAAGGTCATGCTAGAGTTGTGAGAGTCAAGTGGATCAGTGGTCGAAGGGTGGGACTCAGATCCTCTGTGACAGGCGTTGGCGTTGAGTAGTGGGATAGATTTCGGGGTGGAGGGAGCTAAAGACTGGACCATGTGATCAGTAGTTCTAGAGGCCTCTCTAGGCCAGTTAGCAGAAGTGAGGAGAGAAATGATCATAGGGAAGAGATCATTTGAGAGGGCTTTTAGCTCATGTAGTTCGGAGGAGAGAAGGTGTAGCTGTAGAGATATATCATCAAGTCAAGTCAGAGTGTTGGGCGAGGGGAGGAAGGAGTGGGGGAAAAGCGATCGGCGACGGGGAACCTTGGAGAAAGCCTATAGGGGCTTGTGGGGGGGATCGAGGCCCAGACTCAAGTCTAGTGTATGGCAGAGTTAAAGAGTAGGGGAGGGGGACATCATCTGAAATAAGAGAGGAATGTAAGACTAGAGGGAGCAACTCTGCTCTAGAGTCTTCCTGTGTCGAATTGACAGTAGGAGATGAGATTGAGGCCATTGGGGCTCCAGGGAGCAACTCCGCTCTATAGTCGTCAAGTGTCAAGCTGACAGAAGGTGAGGAAAATGAGGCCATTGGGCCTTGTGAGGGGGATCGATGCCCAGACTCAGATCTAGTATGAGGCAGAGTTATAGGGTTGGTGAGAGGGACAATGTCTGTTACATGGGAGGGCTGTAAGACTTGAGGGGGTATCTCCGCTCGGGAGTCATCGTGTGTCGAACTGACAGTCAGTGAGGAGATAGAGGCCATAGATCCGTCAACCAGTTGAGGAGGCGATCTAATGAGTTGAAGTGATCCGACTGGGGGCACGGTGGCTATGTGATTATCCAGCTGAGGTGTGTGGTATAGGGAGAGTGGGGTACTCCTGACAGTTAAAGAGGGTGTTCTAGTGAGTTGAGGTAATCCGACTGGGGACAAGGAGGCTATGGACTCAGTAGGAGGAGGTGAGGGGTTTAGGGAGAGTGGGGTACTCATTGCTGTTAAAGGAAGAGTAATGTTCAAGCCCAGCGGAGACGTGGAGGTTGAAATGGGGTCAGAGGAGTCACCGAAGACCGCTTTCTTGAGAGTTGGGAAAATAATCGCTATCTTTGCTAGGTTGATGTTAGAGCCTTGGATTAGGATGATACCATTATTGTAGAGGGTGATAGTTGAGGTGGCTTTGAGAAAGGACGAGGGAGACGTTGTTAGTTTGAGGCCGTGTGCGGTTTTCTTGGATCCAGTTATTCAAAGCATGGAGTAGAGCACAGATCGCCAGCGGGCCCGCTTTCTAGTATAGAAGATGAGGTCGTTAACCACAGAACCTTTGTTGGTGCAGAAGTAGTGGTCAGAGATTAGCGTTTCTGGTCTAGCTTTGAGTCTAGCTTTGAGTAAGCGATGTTTGTATTTCTTTGCCGCGTTCTTGGAGAGGTCATTTGGGTAATTAATGATGAAGGCATCGAAGCCATTGGGGTCGGGTCTTATTTCCATTCTGAAAAAAGACCTAGTAAGGTTGGGGATCAGGAAAAGTAGAATCAAGGGGTGGGAGAACCCGACATCACTCCTAGGGACTCGCAGTGGAACTTGCAGTTTAGTGACCGAGAGACCAGAAAGGGTCAATCCAGTGATGAAAAGAAATCATTGGTATGGAGGAATGCTCCTCATGGAGTGCAAACCTCACATCAAGCCCACTTATGTCAAACAGTAACCAAAGCCACTAGTAGGTATTGTGTGCTTGGAAAGAGACCACAATCGTGAAATCAGAGGCGAAGTCAAATGTGTGGAGGGGCGTTACGCATGAAGTGTATGGAACTGCCACAACACCACTAATTACAGTGCCTCAAAAACATTGCTGAGCCGGCTTGCTCTGCTCCTTTTCCGTTGTTACTGACACATCTGAAAGAGCTCGAGCATTTATAGTCCAAGTACAGGCATTTATAATCCAAGTACAGGCAATCTGAAAGAGCTCGAGCATTTAAAAACTAAGTACAGGCATTTATAATCAAGTACAGGCAGTGGTTAACACAGAGCGCCGCCATTATAAAGTCAGGCAATTGCATGCTAATAGGATGTCTTCTTAATTCCGCCATTTTAATAATGGCAATCTTTGAATGTGATTTGTTAAAATAAAACTCATTTACAGATACCGGCCATACATGGGCCATCTTGTAATGATCATAAAACCATTTTAAAATGGCTTCCAGTCAATAACGCGGCAGCCGGTGAAAAAGTAAAAAAAAAAAAAGTGAACACGGAGATGGGGGCAAGAGAACTGTAGGTGGGGGTGGGCAAAAGTGTATGACAGGGCAAGGGGGATTAGGAGAAATAGAAGAGCGACAGGAAGTAGGCTTTCGCATGCACTGCAAAGAGGCAAGGACTGACAACAGCAGAAATGCTCATGGGTTGGACTAACACAAGGCGATACAAAAGGGGATGATGGACGGAACGTTTGAGCCAATCAAACACTCACCCCCAGTCAACTGATCTGGGTTTAATCCATCATCATTCTTTAGCTCACTCCACCACCCCAGTTCAGACATGGCCATATGCAAATCAGTCTGACCCTGTGCCTCATGGGAACAGTCCAGCACGAACTGCCAAGCCATGTCTTCCCTGGACCGGAAACAAGCATCCTAGCCACTGGAATGCCACTGGAATCAAGCTATCCTGGCTGAAGAGGGGTGAAACCCCGAAACCGGTCCTAGGATGCTTGTTTCCAGTCCAGGGAGGACCTGGCTTGACAGTTCGGGCTGGACTGTTCCCATGAGGCACAGGGTCAAGACTGATTTGCATATGGCTGGGTTCAAACTGGAATGGCATGGTGAGCAAAAAAACGATGGATTTAGGCCCAGATCTCTGTACTGGGGTGAATGTATGACATTGTTCTGCATTCTGTCCATCAACTGTTGTTTTTGCATTTGTCACCCCGAGTGGGACGGGTATGCCCAGACGTGGGTCCCGTGCTCTCCATGCCACTGGAATCAAGCTATCCTGGCTGAAGAGGGGTGAAACCCCGAAACCGGTCCTAGGATGCTTGTTTCCAGTCCAGGGAGGACCTGGCTTGACAGTTCGGGCTGGACTGTTCCCATGAGGCACAGGGTCAAGACTGATTTGCATATGGCTGGGTTCAAACTGGAATGGCATGGTGAGCAAAAAACGATGGATTTAGGCCCAGATCTCTGTACTGGGGTGAATGTATGACATTGTTCTGCATTCTGTCCATCAACTGTTGTTTTTGCATTTGTCACCCCGAGTGGGACGGGTATGCCCAGACGTGGGTCCCGTGCTCTCCATGCCACTGGAATCAAGCTATCCTGGCTGAAGAGGGGTGAAACCCCGAAACCGGTCCTAGGATGCTTGTTTCCAGTCCAGGGAGGACCTGGCTTGACAGTTCGGGCTGGACTGTTCCCATGAGGCACAGGGTCAAGACTGATTTGCATATGGCTGGGTTCAAACTGGAATGGCATGGTGAGCAAAAAACGATGGATTTAGGCCCAGATCTCTGTACTGGGGTGAATGTATGACATTGTTCTGCATTCTGTCCATCAACTGTTGTTTTTGCATTTGTCACCCCGAGTGGGACGGGTATGCCCAGACGTGGGTCCCGTGCTCTCCATGCCACTGGAATCAAGCTATCCTGGCTGAAGAGGGTGAAACCCCGAAACCGGTCCTAGGATGCTTGTTTCCAGTCCAGGGAGGACCTGGCTTGACAGTTCGGGCTGGACTGTTCCCATGAGGCACAGGGTCAAGACTGATTTGCATATGGCTGGGTTCAAACTGGAATGGCATGGTGAGCAAAAAACGATGGATTTAGGCCCAGATCTCTGTACTGGGGTGAATGTATGACATTGTTCTGCATTCTGTCCATCAACTGTTGTTTTTGCATTTGTCACCCCGAGTGGGACGGGTATGCCCAGACGTGGGTCCCGTGCTCTCCATGCCACTGGAATCAAGCTATCCTGGCTGAAGAGGGGTGAAACCCCGAAACCGGTCCTAGGATGCTTGTTTCCAGTCCAGGGAGGACCTGGCTTGACAGTTCGGGCTGGACTGTTCCCATGAGGCACAGGGTCAAGACTGATTTGCATATGGCTGGGTTCAAACTGGAATGGCATGGTGAGCAAAAAAACGATGGATTTAGGCCCAGATCTCTGTACTGGGGTGAATGTATGACATTGTTCTGCATTCTGTCCATCAACTGTTGTTTTTGCATTTGTCACCCCGAGTGGGACGGGTATGCCCAGACGTGGGTCCCGTGCTCTCCATGCCACTGGAATCAAGCTATCCTGGCTGAAGAGGGTGAAACCCCGAAACCGGTCCTAGGATGCTTGTTTCCAGTCCAGGGAGGACCTGGCTTGACAGTTCGGGCTGGACTGTTCCCATGAGGCACAGGGTCAAGACTGATTTGCATATGGCTGGGTTCAAACTGGAATGGCATGGTGAGCAAAAAAACGATGGATTTAGGCCCAGATCTCTGTACTGGGGTGAATGTATGACATTGTTCTGCATTCTGTCCATCAACTGTTGTTTTTGCATTTGTCACCCCGAGTGGGACGGGTATGCCCAGACGTGGGTCCCGTGCTCTCCATGCCACTGGAATCAAGCTATCCTGGCTGAAGAGGGGTGAAACCCCGAAACCGGTCCTAGGATGCTTGTTTCCAGTCCAGGGAGGACCTGGCTTGACAGTTCGGGCTGGACTGTTCCCATGAGGCACAGGGTCAAGACTGATTTGCATATGGCTGGGTTCAAACTGGAATGGCATGGTGAGCAAAAAAACGATGGATTTAGGCCCAGATCTCTGTACTGGGGTGAATGTATGACATTGTTCTGCATTCTGTCCATCAACTGTTGTTTTTGCATTTGTCACCCCGAGTGGGACGGGTATGCCCAGACGTGGGTCCCGTGCTCTCCATGCCACTGGAATCAAGCTATCCTGGCTGAAGAGGGGTGAAACCCCGAAACCGGTCCTAGGATGCTTGTTTCCAGTCCAGGGAGGACCTGGCTTGACAGTTCGGGCTGGACTGTTCCCATGAGGCACAGGGTCAAGACTGATTTGCATATGGCTGGGTTCAAACTGGAATGGCATGGTGAGCAAAAACGATGGATTTAGGCCCAGATCTCTGTACTGGGGTGAATGTATGACATTGTTCTGCATTCTGTCCATCAACTGTTGTTTTTGCATTTGTCACCCCGAGTGGGACGGGTATGCCCAGACGTGGGTCCCGTGCTCTCCATGCCACTGGAATCAAGCTATCCTGGCTGAAGAGGGGTGAAACCCCGAAACCGGTCCTAGGATGCTTGTTTCCAGTCCAGGAGGACCTGGCTTGACAGTTCGGGCTGGACTGTTCCCATGAGGCACAGGGTCAAGACTGATTTGCATATGGCTGGGTTCAAACTGGAATGGCATGGTGAGCAAAAAACGATGGATTTAGGCCCAGATCTCTGTACTGGGGTGAATGTATGACATTGTTCTGCATTCTGTCCATCAACTGTTGTTTTTGCATTTGTCACCCCGAGTGGGACGGGTATGCCCAGACGTGGGTCCCGTGCTCTCCATGCCACTGGAATCAAGCTATCCTGGCTGAAGAGGGTGAAACCCCGAAACCGGTCCTAGGATGCTTGTTTCCAGTCCAGGGAGGACCTGGCTTGACAGTTCGGGCTGGACTGTTCCCATGAGGCACAGGGTCAAGACTGATTTGCATATGGCTGGGTTCAAACTGGAATGGCATGGTGAGCAAAAAAACGATGGATTTAGGCCCAGATCTCTGTACTGGGGTGAATGTATGACATTGTTCTGCATTCTGTCCATCAACTGTTGTTTTTGCATTTGTCACCCCGAGTGGGACGGGTATGCCCAGACGTGGGTCCCGTGCTCTCCATGCCACTGGAATCAAGCTATCCTGGCTGAAGAGGGGTGAAACCCCGAAACCGGTCCTAGGATGCTTGTTTCCAGTCCAGGGAGGACCTGGCTTGACAGTTCGGGCTGGACTGTTCCCATGAGGCACAGGGTCAAGACTGATTTGCATATGGCTGGGTTCAAACTGGAATGGCATGGTGAGCAAAAAACGATGGATTTAGGCCCAGATCTCTGTACTGGGGTGAATGTATGACATTGTTCTGCATTCTGTCCATCAACTGTTGTTTTTGCATTTGTCACCCCGAGTGGGACGGGTATGCCCAGACGTGGGTCCCGTGCTCTCCATGCCACTGGAATCAAGCTATCCTGGCTGAAGAGGGTGAAACCCCGAAACCGGTCCTAGGATGCTTGTTTCCAGTCCAGGGAGGACCTGGCTTGACAGTTCGGGCTGGACTGTTCCCATGAGGCACAGGGTCAAGACTGATTTGCATATGGCTGGGTTCAAACTGGAATGGCATGGTGAGCAAAAAAACGATGGATTTAGGCCCAGATATCTGTACTGGGGTGAATGTATGACATTGTTCTGCATTCTGTCCATCAACTGTTGTTTTTGCATTTGTCACCCCGAGTGGGACGGGTATGCCCAGACGTGGGTCCCGTGCTCTCCATGCCACTGGAATCAAGCTATCCTGGCTGAAGAGGGGTGAAACCCCGAAACCGGTCCTAGGATGCTTGTTTCCAGTCCAGGGAGGACCTGGCTTGACAGTTCGGGCTGGACTGTTCCCATGAGGCACAGGGTCAAGACTGATTTGCATATGGCTGGGTTCAAACTGGAATGGCATGGTGAGCAAAAAAACGATGGATTTAGGCCCAGATCTCTGTACTGGGGTGAATGTATGACATTGTTCTGCATTCTGTCCATCAACTGTTGTTTTTGCATTTGTCACCCCGAGTGGGACGGGTATGCCCAGACGTGGGTCCCGTGCTCTCCATGCCACTGGAATCAAGCTATCCTGGCTGAAGAGGGGTGAAACCCCGAAACCGGTCCTAGGATGCTTGTTTCCAGTCCAGGGAGGACCTGGCTTGACAGTTCGGGCTGGACTGTTCCCATGAGGCACAGGGTCAAGACTGATTTGCATATGGCTGGGTTCAAACTGGAATGGCATGGTGAGCAAAAAACGATGGATTTAGGCCCAGATCTCTGTACTGGGGTGAATGTATGACATTGTTCTGCATTCTGTCCATCAACTGTTGTTTTTGCATTTGTCACCCCGAGTGGGACGGGTATGCCCAGACGTGGGTCCCGTGCTCTCCATGCCACTGGAATCAAGCTATCCTGGCTGAAGAGGGTGAAACCCCGAAACCGGTCCTAGGATGCTTGTTTCCAGTCCAGGGAGGACCTGGCTTGACAGTTCGGGCTGGACTGTTCCCATGAGGCACAGGGTCAAGACTGATTTGCATATGGCTGGGTTCAAACTGGAATGGCATGGTGAGCAAAAAAACGATGGATTTAGGCCCAGATCTCTGTACTGGGGTGAATGTATGACATTGTTCTGCATTCTGTCCATCAACTGTTGTTTTTGCATTTGTCACCCCGAGTGGGACGGGTATGCCCAGACGTGGGTCCCGTGCTCTCCATGCCACTGGAATCAAGCTATCCTGGCTGAAGAGGGTGAAACCCCGAAACCGGTCCTAGGATGCTTGTTTCCAGTCCAGGGAGGACCTGGCTTGACAGTTCGGGCTGGACTGTTCCCATGAGGCACAGGGTCAAGACTGATTTGCATATGGCTGGGTTCAAACTGGAATGGCATGGTGAGCAAAAAAACGATGGATTTAGGCCCAGATCTCTGTACTGGGGTGAATGTATGACATTGTTCTGCATTCTGTCCATCAACTGTTGTTTTTGCATTTGTCACCCCGAGTGGGACGGGTATGCCCAGACGTGGGTCCCGTGCTCTCCATGCCACTGGAATCAAGCTATCCTGGCTGAAGAGGGGTGAAACCCCGAAACCGGTCCTAGGATGCTTGTTTCCAGTCCAGGGAGGACCTGGCTTGACAGTTCGGGCTGGACTGTTCCCATGAGGCACAGGGTCAAGACTGATTTGCATATGGCTGGGTTCAAACTGGAATGGCATGGTGAGCAAAAAACGATGGATTTAGGCCCAGATCTCTGTACTGGGGTGAATGTATGACATTGTTCTGCATTCTGTCCATCAACTGTTGTTTTTGCATTTGTCACCCCGAGTGGGACGGGTATGCCCAGACGTGGGTCCCGTGCTCTCCATGCCACTGGAATCAAGCTATCCTGGCTGAAGAGGGGTGAAACCCCGAAACCGGTCCTAGGATGCTTGTTTCCAGTCCAGGGAGGACCTGGCTTGACAGTTCGGGCTGGACTGTTCCCATGAGGCACAGGGTCAAGACTGATTTGCATATGGCTGGGTTCAAACTGGAATGGCATGGTGAGCAAAAAACGATGGATTTAGGCCCAGATCTCTGTACTGGGGTGAATGTATGACATTGTTCTGCATTCTGTCCATCAACTGTTGTTTTTGCATTTGTCACCCCGAGTGGGACGGGTATGCCCAGACGTGGGTCCCGTGCTCTCCATGCCACTGGAATCAAGCTATCCTGGCTGAAGAGGGGTGAAACCCGAAACCGGTCCTAGGATGCTTGTTTCCAGTCCAGGGAGGACCTGGCTTGACAGTTCGGGCTGGACTGTTCCCATGAGGCACAGGGTCAAGACTGATTTGCATATGGCTGGGTTCAAACTGGAATGGCATGGTGAGCAAAAAAGCGATGGATTTAGGCCCAGATCTCTGTACTGGGGTGAATGTATGACATTGTTCTGCATTCTGTCCATCAACTGTTGTTTTTGCATTTGTCACCCCGAGTGGGACGGGTATGCCCAGACGTGGGTCCCGTGCTCTCCATGCCACTGGAATCAAGCTATCCTGGCTGAAGAGGGTGAAACCCCGAAACCGGTCCTAGGATGCTTGTTTCCAGTCCAGGGAGGACCTGGCTTGACAGTTCGGGCTGGACTGTTCCCATGAGGCACAGGGTCAAGACTGATTTGCATATGGCTGGGTTCAAACTGGAATGGCATGGTGAGCAAAAAACGATGGATTTAGGCCCAGATCTCTGTACTGGGGTGAATGTATGACATTGTTCTGCATTCTGTCCATCAACTGTTGTTTTTGCATTTGTCACCCCGAGTGGGACGGGTATGCCCAGACGTGGGTCCCGTGCTCTCCATGCCACTGGAATCAAGCTATCCTGGCTGAAGAGGGTGAAACCCCGAAACCGGTCCTAGGATGCTTGTTTCCAGTCCAGGGAGGACCTGGCTTGACAGTTCGGGCTGGACTGTTCCCATGAGGCACAGGGTCAAGACTGATTTGCATATGGCTGGGTTCAAACTGGAATGGCATGGTGAGCAAAAAACGATGGATTTAGGCCCAGATCTCTGTACTGGGGTGAATGTATGACATTGTTCTGCATTCTGTCCATCAACTGTTGTTTTTGCATTTGTCACCCCGAGTGGGACGGGTATGCCCAGACGTGGGTCCCGTGCTCTCCATGCCACTGGAATCAAGCTATCCTGGCTGAAGAGGGGTGAAACCCCGAAACCGGTCCTAGGATGCTTGTTTCCAGTCCAGGGAGGACCTGGCTTGACAGTTCGGGCTGGACTGTTCCCATGAGGCACAGGGTCAAGACTGATTTGCATATGGCTGGGTTCAAACTGGAATGGCATGGTGAGCAAAAAACGATGGATTTAGGCCCAGATCTCTGTACTGGGGTGAATGTATGACATTGTTCTGCATTCTGTCCATCAACTGTTGTTTTTGCATTTGTCACCCCGAGTGGGACGGGTATGCCCAGACGTGGGTCCCGTGCTCTCCATGCCACTGGAATCAAGCTATCCTGGCTGAAGAGGGGTGAAACCCCGAAACCGGTCCTAGGATGCTTGTTTCCAGTCCAGGGAGGACCTGGCTTGACAGTTCGGGCTGGACTGTTCCCATGAGGCACAGGGTCAAGACTGATTTGCATATGGCTGGGTTCAAACTGGAATGGCATGGTGAGCAAAAAAACGATGGATTTAGGCCCAGATCTCTGTACTGGGGTGAATGTATGACATTGTTCTGCATTCTGTCCATCAACTGTTGTTTTTGCATTTGTCACCCCGAGTGGGACGGGTATGCCCAGACGTGGGTCCCGTGCTCTCCATGCCACTGGAATCAAGCTATCCTGGCTGAAGAGGGGTGAAACCCCGAAACCGGTCCTAGGATGCTTGTTTCCAGTCCAGGGAGGACCTGGCTTGACAGTTCGGGCTGGACTGTTCCCATGAGGCACAGGGTCAAGACTGATTTGCATATGGCTGGGTTCAAACTGGAATGGCATGGTGAGCAAAAACGATGGATTTAGGCCCAGATCTCTGTACTGGGGTGAATGTATGACATTGTTCTGCATTCTGTCCATCAACTGTTGTTTTTGCATTTGTCACCCCGAGTGGGACGGGTATGCCCAGACGTGGGTCCCGTGCTCTCCATGCCACTGGAATCAAGCTATCCTGGCTGAAGAGGGGTGAAACCCCGAAACCGGTCCTAGGATGCTTGTTTCCAGTCCAGGGAGGACCTGGCTTGACAGTTCGGGCTGGACTGTTCCCATGAGGCACAGGGTCAAGACTGATTTGCATATGGCTGGGTTCAAACTGGAATGGCATGGTGAGCAAAAAACGATGGATTTAGGCCCAGATCTCTGTACTGGGGTGAATGTATGACATTGTTCTGCATTCTGTCCATCAACTGTTGTTTTTGCATTTGTCACCCCGAGTGGGACGGGTATGCCCAGACGTGG
Organism: Calotriton arnoldi; assembly: GCA_963921515.1. Lineage (NCBI taxonomy): Eukaryota > Metazoa > Chordata > Amphibia > Caudata > Salamandridae > Calotriton > Calotriton arnoldi. Next base: position 275,264 of record CAWUFW010004226.1, on the reverse strand, counting down.
GTCCCGTGCTCTCCATGCCACTGGAATCAAGCTATCCTGGCTGAAGAGGGGTGAAACCCCGAAACCGGTCCTAGGATGCTTGTTTCCAGTCCAGGGAGGACCTGGCTTGACAGTTCGGGCTGGACTGTTCCCATGAGGCACAGGGTCAAGACTGATTTGCATATGGCTGGGTTCAAACTGGAATGGCATGGTGAGCAAAAAACGATGGATTTAGGCCCAGATCTCTGTACTGGGGTGAATGTATGACATTGTTCTGCATTCTGTCCATCAACTGTTGTTTTTGCATTTGTCACCCCGAGTGGGACGGGTATGCCCAGACGTGGGTCCCGTGCTCTCCATGCCACTGGAATCAAGCTATCCTGGCTGAAGAGGGGTGAAACCCCGAAACCGGTCCTAGGATGCTTGTTTCCAGTCCAGGGAGGACCTGGCTTGACAGTTCGGGCTGGACTGTTCCCATGAGGCACAGGGTCAAGACTGATTTGCATATGGCTGGGTTCAAACTGGAATGGCATGGTGAGCAAAAAAACGATGGATTTAGGCCCAGATCTCTGTACTGGGGTGAATGTATGACATTGTTCTGCATTCTGTCCATCAACTGTTGTTTTTGCATTTGTCACCCCGAGTGGGACGGGTATGCCCAGACGTGGGTCCCGTGCTCTCCATGCCACTGGAATCAAGCTATCCTGGCTGAAGAGGGGTGAAACCCCGAAACCGGTCCTAGGATGCTTGTTTCCAGTCCAGGGAGGACCTGGCTTGACAGTTCGGGCTGGACTGTTCCCATGAGGCACAGGGTCAAGACTGATTTGCATATGGCTGGGTTCAAACTGGAATGGCATGGTGAGCAAAAACGATGGATTTAGGCCCAGATCTCTGTACTGGGGTGAATGTATGACATTGTTCTGCATTCTGTCCATCAACTGTTGTTTTTGCATTTGTCACCCCGAGTGGGACGGGTATGCCCAGACGTGGGTCCCGTGCTCTCCATGCCACTGGAATCAAGCTATCCTGGCTGAAGAGGGGTGAAACCCCGAAACCGGTCCTAGGATGCTTGTTTCCAGTCCAGGGAGGACCTGGCTTGACAGTTCGGGCTGGACTGTTCCCATGAGGCACAGGGTCAAGACTGATTTGCATATGGCTGGGTTCAAACTGGAATGGCATGGTGAGCAAAAAACGATGGATTTAGGCCCAGATCTCTGTACTGGGGTGAATGTATGACATTGTTCTGCATTCTGTCCATCAACTGTTGTTTTTGCATTTGTCACCCCGAGTGGGACGGGTATGCCCAGACGTGGGTCCCGTGCTCTCCATGCCACTGGAATCAAGCTATCCTGGCTGAAGAGGGGTGAAACCCCGAAACCGGTCCTAGGATGCTTGTTTCCAGTCCAGGGAGGACCTGGCTTGACAGTTCGGGCTGGACTGTTCCCATGAGGCACAGGGTCAAGACTGATTTGCATATGGCTGGGTTCAAACTGGAATGGCATGGTGAGCAAAAACGATGGATTTAGGCCCAGATCTCTGTACTGGGGTGAATGTATGACATTGTTCTGCATTCTGTCCATCAACTGTTGTTTTTGCATTTGTCACCCCGAGTGGGACGGGTATGCCCAGACGTGGGTCCCGTGCTCTCCATGCCACTGGAATCAAGCTATCCTGGCTGAAGAGGGTGAAACCCCGAAACCGGTCCTAGGATGCTTGTTTCCAGTCCAGGGAGGACCTGGCTTGACAGTTCGGGCTGGACTGTTCCCATGAGGCACAGGGTCAAGACTGATTTGCATATGGCTGGGTTCAAACTGGAATGGCATGGTGAGCAAAAAACGATGGATTTAGGCCCAGATCTCTGTACTGGGGTGAATGTATGACATTGTTCTGCATTCTGTCCATCAACTGTTGTTTTTGCATTGGACTAACACAAGGACAGGGAGGAAAACCACTGAATCAGGAGCAGGGAAGTGAGTCAGACAACAAAGCTATCAATTATGATCAAGGGGCTAACCCAAAGCCCACTCTAAATATAGGTCTTGCCTACAGACAGGTACAACTGTCTATTAGCTGATAGCTTAAAATTGTTGTGTGAAATGCTTGAATTAAACGTTCATTTGTTTTGCTCAAATTGTAGTTAGGGATTGACTGGTCCTAGTGGAGAAGGGCCGAGGTTCATTTGCATGAGGTTGGTCTTTAGTGGCACCGTGAGCAAAAAACAATAGATTGGAATGATGCTTGGAGTAATTACTACTGCCTGACAGTACTGAAAGCATTCCACCTTCACTTTTTATTTTTCTCTAAAAATTTTAAAGGACATATTGATTTTCAGCACACTGAAAATCATTTTTGAGGACAGACATTTGCTTTTGGGGGACTGAAATAACATATATAAATCAAATGCATTTAAAAGATTCAGACTTTGCAAAAGAGTTGGATGGATGTCTGAAGTCTGACAAATCAACAACACATAGAAAACAAAATACATAGAATTTCTGTCCATAAGCAGAAGTTGTGACTACTGTCCAGGTCATAAACCGGTGAGTGATTTTCAGTAAATGACACAGAATGTAAAGTATTCCCTATCGTTTACCTTCGACCGGCTTGTAAAATTCACTTAGACGGTCTGCTCGCATATGAGTGACTCACCATTTTAAGTGCTAAGGATAAGAATGCCTCGTTCTTAAATGAAGTGCCCCACTATTATACTTGCTTCTGGTGATTTCATGATCTGTTCCCAAGGCCATCAACAGAAACATTGCACATATGTTATCACAATTCGTTTTCATTACTTGTTAATATATTTGTAGGTATTGGACCAGTCTGATTTGTTTAGAAGGATTGTAATTTTTTTTCCTTTTCTTTTCTAAAAACAAATGCAGAATTTTTGCGGCTTTCTGGATCAGTCAAGCAAGAGCAGCAGCAAACACCTCCTAGGAACTCTCCATCTGTCAGCACTTACCCAGGTACAGATTCTACAGCCCGCTACATGAAACGCCCCCCTCCGACTGATACGTACCAAAGCTCCTCAAATTCTTCTGACCCTTATGGCGGAACAAATCCTGTAAACATCTACAGCAGCCCTTCTCATTCTTCCAGCTCGTATATGAATGCTTCCAATTGCATGAGCACGTATTCTGGACCATTACATCACAACAGCCAATGTTCTACCTACCCTTATAATGGAAGTCTGTCCAGTGAGATGTGTCCGCCGTATGGCGGCGGCTACTCCTCACACTCTCAGCATACAGACCTGTTTAGGTATCAGAGCCCAGAACCTGTGATTAAGCTAAATATGCCGCCAAGTCAGAATCCCTACCAGCAGAGGTACGGTCACAAGTACTTCAATTATGGAAACCAAAACATGCAGATGGACTCTCTAAATGGCTGCATACCTGGACCAAATGTACACCACGCAAAATCCTATAGCCCATATCCTTCCCATCATGCAGACCTAGCAATGGATTACTCAACTGTTAACAAACATGGTGACTACACTCCTCATTCATCCCCCTATCATGCTCACAGTGGTCATTCTGCAATGTATGGTGGACCTCCAAATTCAATGCTGAATAAGGGAAACAACATTAACTCTCTGGCAGACAACCGGAATATTAACATGCTTCCAGCTCTAAACCATGACAGGACTACACCCTCCCACGACGAAACAAACATAACAAACGGTGCTAATATTCATGATAATACATCACAAACTCCCACAAAAACCCAGACACATGTGCAGGACGAACTAGACGGTTTCTGGTCAGACAGCGAGCAGAGTTTTCTGGATTCGGACATTGGAGGTGTAGCTGTAGCACCAACTCATGGATCCATTCTGATTGAGTGTGCAAAGAGGGAGCTCCATGCGACAACACCCTTGAAAAACCCCAACAGACACCATCCCACCCGGATATCCCTTGTATTTTACCAGCACAAGAGCATGAACGAGCCAAAACATGGCCTGGCTCTGTGGGAGGCCAAGATGGCTGAGAAGGCTAGAGAAAGAGAGGAAGACTGTGAGAAGTATGGCCCAAATTACGTGGCTCCAAAAATCTACCCCAAAAAGGTAAAGCGAGAGCCTGCGGAGTTTCTGCAGCCGGAGGCCTCAGAACAAACTTACATGCGTTTTATCAATTCCCTCTTGCAAAGGACAGTGTCGAAGACCACAAACTCCATTTCCACTTCAACTCCATACGCCTTCACACGGGTTACAGGGCCTTACAATAGGTATATTTAATATATCAGCTATATTTGTTACCTCATCCAGCAAAAACGCAGGTTGTTTGCAAAGTAGTTCTTCTTTGGAGCAATTGGCAGAGAAATAAAGAAGACAGTATTTTAGGAGCTGTGTCAGTGGCAGAGTCTGATCATAAAAACACATTCAAAAAGAGGTGTCTTTCAGCAGTCCTATTTCCTCCACTGTACAACTGGTTGTAGAGAGTCCGTAGGGAACATGACCAAATTGTCCTATGCTGGTGTTCAACATTACAAGCTAAGTAACACTAGAAAAAGAACTTTGCAAACGTGTCCCCTAGGACTTGACACACTTGTGACTGCTTTCAAAAATATTACATCTACTGAGCAAGGGCAACATGTACTGCAGTGTTAGGACATCAGGAATCCTAAAAGAAGAAATCAAATCTGGTGCTAAATCGTTGGACAAATTACTGGAATTGTGGCTTTTTGACATACAGTTTTTAACTTTAATCTAATTTATTGGCTTATTTAACAAAAGAGGGACACGTAAAACATAATAACCGAACAACAAACATTAATTCGAGTAGTCTTACAGAATGGTGCTATCTTAAAAAAAACATGTGTCTTTATTACAGATTGGAACATAAAATGCCTTGGTAATATTTTACAATGATTACTTCTATGTACGTGTTCCCTCAACAGTAAGGGGCAGTAACAGTTTTAATCTACTCTGTATGTTTTAAGATTTAATGAATCAGCAAATGGTTGTCTAAGAAATGCCATATCATGCCAGTTGTAGAACATTTAGGAACAGTGATTGATGTCTGATGGTATGTCAGATGCTGCCCAGTGCTGGGTGGGGAAGAGGACATGTTCTTTCTGCCTCAACCAGCTAAGGGTGACGTCTTGTCTAATAACTTCTCTTGGTGCTGATGGTTAATACTTGATCTTAACCATACCATGAGACATCACTCATGGCATCTGGCTATATGGCACCCATGGAATTTACCCGTGTGTGCATTTTATAATTTAATTTTTTATGCGCTTTGTGCAGAAAAAAAACTTTCAACAAAATGACAGTAGAATGTGTTCAACCCACCATCTGATGGACTGAATACAACTTGGTGCTTTACAATACTTCTTACATGCTTTTTTTAAGGTTAAAATTGCAAAGACCTCACGATTATTTCTCTCGAAAGCAGTTGGAATTTTGTTTGCTAATGTTATTCCCAAAACTCGCAGTCTACAACTGAGTTACTAGTCATGAAAATATGCTACTTTTCTTAAGGCAACAGAAAAAAATATTTTACTTTGCCAAAAAATGCACATTAGTACATTATCTTGACCGTACCTTTGTAGAGATTATAGATCCAATTACCTGCTTTTTTGGTGCAAGGGAATGCATTCATACACAACACATGCAATTTCTGGTGCTCTTCTTACACTGATTATAAAAAGTACTTTATATCATAATGCAAATTTAGTGCTTCAGTGCCTACAGTTGTAAAGATAGGACTTTATGTTCACTGCTGGTAACACTTAACGGCATGTTTTAAGCTACTGCTAGAGGAGTTAATTTCCTGATTTTCTGTGTTTTTATGAAGCACAGTCGTTTCAGAACTAAATGGCAAGTTGCTCATGTGGTAGACATCATCACGTGTATTGTGGTACATGCAGACTTTCTGAGCAAGCATCCTCTTTCCAAACATACCGATTCACACACCACAAGAACGAAATAAGACAAGTTCTGTAAGATGAACCTTTGGAAACAAACTGGCAGCTGGATTGCTGTAGAGATTTAAAATCATGAATTTGTAATAAAAATAAAATAAAAAAATAAACCTGTACAGTAAATTAAAATTGTAAACAAACGTTTTGTAACACAATGCTTTAGTATTTTAGTACTGTAAAAAAAAAAAAAGAAAAGAAGAATCCTATTAGGGTTTTGAGCTGATTTCATGTCATGATGGTGCTACTCAACCTGCTACAAAAATGTCAAAATGTGAGCTAAGGATCCATAACAGGTTTGAGGGATGTTCCTACTTGTCATATACCTCAGCACTAGTTTGGCAATAGGATATTAAACTAAGAGTGAAAGTTTATAACCTTGTATACCATCACTGTTGTCGAAACAGACTTTGTACAAATAAGAGAAAAAACACACATGCCCCCGCCCTGCCCCTTGTCTGTACTTGATATTTTAGCAAGCATAACTTGAAATTCAGTCTTTTGTTTGAAACAATCAGGGATGTCTCAGCTCACGATTTCCTTATGCCAATATGTTGCCTGTGTTTGTGACGGCCCTTCTAGGTTCATGCTGTTTTTCTGTTTTGAAGGCTTCGGCTGTCCACCTCATATCCCTGTATTGATTACACTTCTAAATGTATTGTGGTTTGTAACTCAAGCTCACCTTGTAAATATGTTAGCTTTTTTCATTGTAATTATAAAGTGTGTGGAGTGTAGAGTGTGTTGAGAGCTTTCAGACGACAACAAGCAACGTTGACTGCACTGAGCTGGTGAAAATGAAAATTGTGAGACCAGGGGTTTGGCAAGTGACTTTTTCAAGCCGCCTACATTTGGCTAAGAAATGTATTAGCTGTTAAAAGGTACAGTCGTTTTGGGGCTTCTCTTAATCTCAAAATCTATCTCAGACCTCCGTAATCTGGATTTATGCTGTGCAATATTTATATAATAATATTAAGTCGTTTTAAGACCCCCATCTTTTAATCTCCACCAGCATTAAAAAAAAGAATTATGTTAGCGAATAAGAAGCCCTCTAGTTTTGTCAAATACTTTTATTCTTATCTATTTGTCATCTTTCATATTTTACCCTGTGTCAGTATATAGTGATGATGTGAGCATTTCTAAATGTCTTGCTAACTTTTTATTAGCGTGGTGTTGCAAATCTTACCGACCAGAGACACTCGTGTTAGGAACTGCACGATTTGTAGATTTCTTTATTTTGCGCTGGTCCACCATTCCCAAATGGTTGAGTCGGTGTCTACAGCATGCGACCCTTGTTTCAATATTTGGAGTATCATGCCAAACAGTCATTTGCCAAGCTGCTGGATAACGGTGGGAAGCTTAGGAGATGATAGCAATGATGTAAATAATAGAACTGTAATTTGTGGTGTACAGGACCCTGCCTCAGTTAGCAAGAATGGATAGCTGAAGAAGCAGTGCTTGTTTAGGACGACCGGGTTGACTCTAGCCATACTTGAAGATGCTTCTGAGTGGTGTCAACTTTACTTGAATGATTCGTTCACCTGAGATTGTGTACTTTACAGTGCACAGTTCACTTCTAAAGCTAGTAGTTAACTTGTGTAGTAAGATTAGCAGTTGGACACTAAGGTAATGAAATTCTGTGTGCATTTTCTCTACTTATGTTCTACCCCTTTTTTTTTTACTTCGGTTTCTCTTCATTTCTCTCCATTCACATATTGTCATGTCTGTAAAATCTGAAGATGGTTATAAATAATGTAAGTATTGTAATGTATTGAATGCAGGTTATTTGAAAGCTGTTTATTATTATATCATTCCTGATAATGCTGAGATGTGGGTGTTTTTAATAAAATTTATATTTATTTAATGCACTCAAAGTTTGTCTTGTAGAGTTGTGCGTGTCACTTCTAGGCATGTATAATAAATGTACTTGCTGCATTTAAAAAACACAAGGCAAAACAAGCATTGGCAAAGCCAATAGGTTTTACCTACGCAAGGTTTTTTGGCTTTGACAATGTTTTTTTTTACACGTAGCGCAGCAGCACGAGCCTAGTGCAGACTAAACCTGAAAAGCATGGTTTGGTGGAAGCTGCTGCTGAGGGGAGGTACGAAGGCAGGAAAAGGATTAAACGCAAGCTCTACTGGGAGAGAAGAGCAGGAGGGCCTTTGAGGGGATGCGTAACTGAAGAAAAAGCAAAAAGTAGGAACTAGTCACTGTGAGGAAAAGATGGGTATAGTAAGGAGAGCAGAGAGTGTTTTTTATTTTACTTAGTACTGATTTCAACCCCTAATAACCAGAAAGCCTGCTCCCTCTCCTTGAGACACACACAACACACTGTTAACACCCGAGAGGTCGAACGGTTGGGGCTGTTTTACTGTACAGTGAAAGGGGGTTGAACCATGCCAAGAATAGGGCAAAAAAAAAAAAAGACTAAATACAAAAAGAATTTGTATTGAAGTGAAATGGCTCAAAATGTACATGTTTAGAGGAGCAAAAGAGGGAGAAGCAAGGGCATAGCTCCTTTGTTGGTGTAGGTGGTGCTGTGGCACCGGGGCCCAGAGCTCTAGCCAGCCTAGTGAACCCTAATGCTGCGTGTTAACAGCAGCTTCAACTGTAAAATACAAATCAGGTCAAATTGGTTAAAACAAGGCAATCGCAACAGGGGAGTCTAGGGCGTATGGTCATGGTATTCAGTACTCACATAGTCCGACACGGAGATTAGCGTGTGACCTACCCCTCTCTGCCCGCCTCGAGGTAATGTGCTGGCCGTGGGGTGGTTATTTTTATATGTTGCTTTTTAGACCAGGTGAAGATCGTTCACCTAAATGTGTCCTGGGGAGCAGGTCACGAGGTGAAGGCCGGATTGGTGCAGCCATCTTGGCCTGGTCAAAAACTCTGAAAAGAAATATACCAGTTGAGTTTGTTATTATGCCACGACACTCGCCTGGCTCTGTTGTGTGAGTAACGGGCCGCCCGGTTCTACGTATGTCACAGAGCATCTTGAGGCTGTGCCACTTAGTTCCCTGTGCCCCCTACTAAACTCTGCCGAGTGATGTTGCGGGCGGGCGCCTGAAGTGAAAAGTTCCAAAAATAAAGGATGGTGCATTGGCGGCCATCTTAGTCTAGTTAAAAGCTACTAAGAGGTGTATTGCTAAAGTAGGAAGTAATGTTAATACACTACTGTTGTGTTGATGGCCTATATCTATGAATGAGGCCATAGTTTATTAGAAAATTCCTCTTGAGTAAAGGGGCTTGGCTGGCCCAGAATCATAAAAAATGGGCGGCCCGATTCTTAAAATACAAATAAAAACCATGTGTGTGGGTTGTATATGTCCGCTTGGTTATGTCAGGAGGCGTCGCAGACAGACACCCAGGGTCGCAGACAGGCACCCGGTGTGAAAGATTACTAGGATAAAGAGCAGAACTTGGCGGCCATCTTGGCCTCGTCTGAGATACTGTCAGGGATATGTCAAAAACGAATGGTAATATGATTTAATCAGTATTATGGTGCCAACACGTTCCCAGGAGTTGGGCTACCATGTCCAGGAGATGTTGGAATAGTTCATGTTCAATGGATAGTAGTTTCTGGTATCATCTAATACATTCCTGCCACGGAATGTCCTCGTTTGATGCATGTATGTGGGTTTTCAGATGAAAAATCCAGTATTGTTCTCTGTTAAATAATGATTGTTGCTCCCAGCGATCATTAGCCTCCAAGACAGTCCCCCTGATGTCATCTGGTGTATGATGGACAGTGAGGAGTGTACAGACATTTTGGTAGTGCCACGTCTGCACTGTACATTGGTGCGATGCTCCATAATCCTAGTCTTTATTGGATAGTTGTTATCCCTACATAATTTAATGCACAGGGGCAGGTGATTAAGTATATGCAGTTCCTGGTAATGCAGTTTGTGTGTCCATGTGCGTGATTCTCCCAGGTGCACCTCTCTAGTAGCTTTCGTAAATGGGCATACAGCGCACATCCTGCATGGGTAATGTCTCGTTACTGGTGGTAGACCCCAGACAGTTAGTTGCTGTGTCTTAAGAATTGCTTGGGGTCGTGTGTGGACAAGAAGGTCTCTGAGGTTCTGTGTCTTGGATTGGTGATATCAAGGGAACCTGTCTTAAAGATCGAGCAATATTTTCTGATCATTTTCTGAATCTGATTAGAGGACGGCATGAAGGTAGTCATGCAAGTGATCATGTCATCTGGTTGTCTACTCTCTTGTCTCTAGTAGAGCCTCCCGATGGTTATACCTCGCTCTCTTGAATGCTTGGGTGACTATCCTGGGGGGGTTGTTGAGTGGCCCTGAGTGGCTTCAGAAATCTTGAGTGGTTTTGGCCAGATTGTAGGGGTTCCGGGGATTGCTTACCCTCTGTTGGGACCAGCGAACAGAGACAATACAGGACTCGGGGTGGCATCATCCAAAGGGACTGGAAGCAAACACCAGTTGGCCCAACCTCTCCTTTTCTCACCCCCTTTCTATTATTCTGACCCTTGCTTTGTTTTTTTTTCTGTCCATTCTCGTGTGGTGAGTGAGTGACGGTGAGTCAAGCAGTAGTGATCATAGGGCACATAGGAGCAGAACAAAGAACAATACCCTCGTGGGGATCAGTGGCTAGACAGTCCTTACTCCCTAGCAACAGCACAAGATTAAAGCCCTACACTATCTCACACACGGACGCTGTTCGATTGGGAGGGAGGGTTAGTTTCCATGATTGGGAAGACACTAGTTTTGTTCTGGGGTGTTTACCTAGGGTGGGTGATGGGAAATTGTTTAGAGGTTACAGTTATAGTTTTATACAGAAGCAAGTGTGTATCATATTATGTGGGAACTGTTGGGGTGGGTGGGGGAGCTATGTTGGGGTAGGGCTGGGGCTAGAAAAACTCTTGGTATGACTGAATTGGTAACTATGCTCACATGGAATGTTAGAGGATTGAATACTTTTGTCAAACGATATAGGACCCACACATCTTTGGAGGATGGGAACACGCATTGAGTTCCTCCAGGAAACCCATCTTTTGGAGGCAGAAACCCAGAAACTCCATAAGAAGTGGCGGAGACAATTATATTCCTCCACCTATTCCTCATATGCCTGAGGAGTGTCCATATGGGCGTCCACAGGTGTCCCATTTCAGTTGAGGGGGCTGGACGGTATGTGCTGCTACATGGTATTCTAGATGGACGAGAGCTCTGCATGCTTAATGTATATGCCACTAAAAGAGAGGATGAAGAGTTCTTCGGGGCCCTAGAAACTGAATTACTAAAATATGTTGGTTTGCCTAGTATTTGGGTGGGGGATTTCAATTGTGTGTTAGAGGGTCATTTAGACCGGCACCAAACCCGGATGGGTACAAAACCTTGTATGGTGGCGAGATTATGCCAAACCATGACTAGACTTCAAATTGTGGACATATGGATGGAATTTCATCCTGCGGTAAAGGAATATTCTTGTTATTCACCCACTCACGGAGCATATAGTATGTTGGATCGGTTCCTCCTTACTAATGAAAGGGACCTAAATGTATGGAAGGTTGACTATCAGATGAGGTTCTTATTCGACCACGTTTCCTTGTACTGGAATGTGGTGTAAGGGGACACAGGCCCAATATCCCTGTATGGAGGTTTAGACCCGAAGCACTAGGGGAATCAGAATACACTATTGATATGGCGGCGACCCTCCAAGACTTCTTTGCTACTAATTAGAATACCGCCAGCACACATGGCATGGAGTGGGGAGCGTTAAAGATAGTTATCAGAGATGTAAGCATTGGCAATACTTACAGCATTAGAAAAAGGTTAGCGAGAGATTTGGGAGATGTTGAGGAGAACCTTGTGAGACTGCAGTAGTGGGCCCTGGGAAGAGATCTGCGGGATGAAGAGATAGCAGAGGTGCATAGAAAGGTAGCAGCCGTCTGGGACAGGCTGGACTGTCCTGTTCGGCGAGACTATGGAAAGCCCCTACATAGAGAGGGTTATTGATCAGGCCGCATGTTGGCATGGCTGCTCAGAAGAGAATGATCCCACCACTTAGTTTCGCACTACATAGGCCTAATTGCTTGACAGTCATGGGTCAGGTGGCGATCACCCAATTATTGCACGACCATCTCGCTCAAGTGTATATGGCTCAAATACGCGAAGAGGCCCCCGGAATCAAAGCGTTATTGGCACATGTGGTCGTGCCCCGGTTAACAGAGGATAAGGCAGAGGGACTTTGAGAAATCATAACGCTGGTGGAACTGGGGAGGCCCTCCAAGACATAGGCAGAGGAAAATCTCCGGGACCTGATGGTCTCCTGGTTGAATATTATCAACTAATTCTACCACTTTACTCCTGGTACTGCTCAAGACCTTGTTGGAGGCCCGAGGTACTAGCGAACTCCTACCACATATGTGGGAAGCCATTATAATTATGCTCCCCAAACAGGGCAGGGGCAGGAACCCTACTAATCCGGGAGCATACAGACCACTATCAATGCTCAGTATTGGTATAAAACTGCTTGCCAAGGTCCTGGCTCTGCGGTTGAGACGGGTTGTTACACACTTAGTTCGAGATGATCAGTGTGGCTTTATGCCGTGAGGGGGAACCCATATGAATTTATGACGCCTGGAGCATGTAATGAACGAAACTAGAACCACAGACCTCCACGCAGCTGTAATAGCCTTAAATTTAGAGAAGGCATTCAATACGCTGTCCTGGACACATCTCTGGGAGGACCTCAAACATATGTGACTCGGAGGTAGATTCCTGACATGAGTGTAATCACTATACACAGCGCCTAAGGCAAGGGTCCGAGTGGGTACCGAAGTGTTCGACGCCTTTTATATTGAGCGAGGTACGCAACAGGGTTGCCCCTTGTCGCCACTTCTGTTCGCCCTAGCTAAGCAGCCACTGGCGGCATATCTCAGGGATAAGATAAGGGAGGGCAATATGACCCATGTTGTGTCCATGTATGCAGATGACGTTGATCTATGTGGGGGACCCGGAGCACTCGGTGCCTCTCCTGTGCCTCTCCTTTTGCGGCTGTTGACATACTTTGGTGAAGTGTCAGTGCTTTGTGTTAACTGACACAAGACAGTACTGTTCCCCCTGGCAGCTCGGGATGAATCAGCCCTCCCGGTGGTGGGCCTCCCTTGGGAGACCCGGAGTTTCAGATTTTTGGGCCTGCAGATAACCCACGATCGCTGTCGCTGATAGGAGTTAAATATGGAAAGAGTAATGGAAGGTTTAATAGCCTTGGTGGGTTTCTGAACCACACTGCCCTTGTCGGCAATGGGAAGGGTAGCTTTAAGTAAAATGGTCCTATTGCCTCGCTGTCTCTATGTGATGTAGAACTCGTTCTGTGTGCTGCCTTCCACGTTGTTTCGACAGCTCGATACTTTGTTGGTTAGTCTGATCTGGGTGGGTAAGAGGAGTAGAGTCCGACTAGAGATTCTGAAATGGTATCTCAGCCGCTGTGTTTTTGGGCTCCCGAATCTTCAACTGTATTATTTAGCAGGTGTTTTACAATATGAAGCACTGTGGTGCGACGACGGACCTAATTGGGAGAAGGATTTACTGTCTGGATCCGCTGAGGTGTCCGACCTTCCCAAGTTGCTGATGCGCGGTTGGGAGACTTCCAGTGGGGACACAGTTTATTAATCATCAGATGGCCCAGGCATGGGAGAGAACAGTTACAAAGGTTTTGAAGTGAGTACCCTATGCTAAGCTTCTCCCGAACTGGTAGTTATGACCCTTCATACACATCCGTGGCTTCATGGATGTCACAGGATGGCATGAGGGAGGTTGCCAGAATGCGGGTGATCTATTTCTAAATGGTACTTTCATGTCTGCGGACGAGGTTGAAACACACTATGAAGTCGATCGAAGGCTATTTCTACAATATGCGAGCATATCCCACACGGCACGTGAAATATGGACCTCCTTCCCAGAGGAGCCAGAGCAGTCGCACGTACTGCAGGAGATTTTAGATTCCGTCTCCTTCAAAGGCATTGTCTCCCGGCTGAATACAGACTTAAAAAATGATGAACAGTCGAATACAGCGCGGATGTAGAGTGGAATAGAGAGCTCTTGCACAGGTGCGGGAAGTGGCAGCAATGCCCAAATTTAAATTGGTGCAATTTTACTTTCTTCACAGGGCATATATGACTCCAAAGCGCTTGCACAGGGCCTACCCGTCACGCCCAGTGAGTTGTGCCAGGTGCGGTGAGACCCCCAGCTGACATTGCTCATGTTGCGTGGAAATGTGTGCAATTGCAAGCGTTTTGGGGTGGAATACAACAGGAGCTTGATAAAGTAACGAAAGTGGAGATGGAACTTACCCCTCGACATTGTCTATTAGGGCTACTGCCACTTCCCAAAAAAGGGGAATAAAATGAGATACATGTTTGGACAGTTGGGCTTAGTGCTAGCACGACGACGTATCACCATACACTGGGCCATTTTGGAATGGGCGGCTGAGGAGTGCAGACTCCGGAAGGTACGAACAGACGAGCATGCATGAAGGGATTTAGAGTACTGGACTACCGTGCTGGTTGCATTGGGTGGACACGACACAGTCCTGGGCTTGACTTAGGCTCGACCACGGCTGGGAGGGGAGATGCAGTCTCTGAAATGGCAACTCTGGGACTGGACTGCCACTTTCGCAAGCACACTCGCCTGCCCCCTTTGACACCAGTGGGCAGATTTCTGCAGTGTGACTTGATTAGGTCTGGGTAGACCTCCCCGATGAGATGTGTGTTGGAAGGCAGACTTTTGAGTAATGATTGTGTCCCTGCTTTCCCCCTGTTTACTTGCTCCTACCTGGGATTCCCTACTCATGAACCTACTGTATCCACAATGAGTACTCAATTGATAATGCTTTACTGCACTATTTGTTGCTGTGTTGTCTTGGAAACTGAATAAACAAATATTTAAAAAATCACGAAAATGCAACGCAGCTCAAATCGCTGCATTGCATTACTTTACGCTCATTTTGACGCATTCCCAGATTTACCAGAGGCGGCAGACCTAGGAATGCACCAAAAACCTATGCCTCCCCAGGTGAGGCGTAACTAGGAGAAATATCTTTTTTTCCCTCTTTCTATGTGTGCTGCATTCCTGAGCACACATAGAAAGAGGAAAAAGCCTCAGGGGATGGTTTTTGTGCAGGAAAGTGTCCCTTCTTGCACAAAACCAATCCTCTTTTCAACGCAGGCACCCTTGCACAATGGTGCAAGGGTGCCTATGCTTGCGCGATGCAGCTAAAAGGGCACAAACGCAGGGGAAAAGGTAGGAATGCGTCATATATGAACAAGTTACTTACCTTCGGTAACGATATATCTGTAAGAAACATTAGTTAGTTATAGATTCCTTACTTTAGAAATACCCCCAGGCGTCAGACTGGATCCGAAAAGTTTTTTCGTCAGCAGTACCCCTGCGCGTCGGTCCACTCCGCGTCCGTCGTTGGCGTCGTGGTTGCCGTGATGACGTCGCGGAAGATACCTAGACGCCGCCCTTGCGCCTGACATCAGTTCTGTACACGACTTTCCGCGCCAGGAACGCAGAGCCATGCAAGACACTGACCACTGGTGCACAAAACTAGGGCCCTGAAAGGATATCCTTAACCCTAGAAATCAGTTCGCAGAACGGGGAGGATGGGTGGGGCGGTAAGGAATCTATAACTAACTAATGTTTCTTACAGATATATCGTTACCGAAGGTAAGTAACTTGTTCATCTGAAAGAAACACATTAGTTATAGATTCCTTACCTTAGAATAGATACCCCAGCAATACCAACCCCGGTGGTGGGTCTGCGAACCAAGATCACACCAGAAAGTCCTGGAGAACAGAACGGCCAAAGAAGCTGTCTCTCCGGACTTGGCTGTCCAGACAGTAGTGTTTCGTAAATGTGTGCAGTGATGCCCAAGTAGCTGCCTGACAGATGTCATTTAGAGGAACTCCTCGTCCTAATCCTAAGGCAGTAGTGGCTGCCGTCGCCCTGGTGGAATGGGCGCGTAGCCCCACAGGAGGCTCCTTTTTAGCCAGAGAATAGCATGCTTTAATACACAAAACGACCGATAGAGAAATGGTTCGCTTGTGTACGGCCCGACCTTTCTTGGCGCCCACGTAGCCAACAAAGAGTTGGTCATCCACCTGGAACTATTTTGTGCGATCCAGATAGAACGAAAGCGCACGTTTTGGGTCCAGACGGTGGAGCCTCTCTTCCTCTTTCGAAGGATGCGGAGGTGGAAAGAAGGTGGGCAAAGTGATGGTCTGCCCGATGTGAAAGGCAGTGACAACCTTAGGAAGGAAGGATGGACGAGTCCTGAGAACTACCTTGTCCGGATGGACAGACAGGAAAGGAGGCTAGGAAAGAGCCTGGAGCTCCCTCACTCTTCTGGCAGATGTGATGGCTACCAGGAAAGCAGTTTTAAGCGTCAGAAGCCTCAAAGGACAGTTGTGAAGCGGCTCAAAGGGAGCGCACATTAAATAGGTTAAGACTAGATTCAAGTCCCACTGAGGCATAACAAAGGGAATAGGAGGAAAGAGATGAGTTATGCCTTTCAAGAAATGATTAACCACCGGGGATTTGAAAAGAGAAGGCTGATCTGGAAGCCGAAGGAAGGCAGAGATGGCCGAAAGACAGCCCTTGATAGTGCCCAGAGCAGAGCCCTGCTGGGCTAAAGAAAGAAGAAACAAGAGAACCTCAGAAAGAGGGGCAGAAAGGGGATCCACAGCCTTTGCTGTGCACCATGCCACAAACTTGTTCCACCGGCAGGCGTATACTGTCTTAGTGGAGGAACGCCTGGCTACCAAGATTACATCGCAAACTTCGGGAGGCAGGTCAAAAGACGTCAGCTGCCGCCGCTCAATCTCCACGCAAGGAGGTGGAGGCTGGACAGGTTCGGGTGGAGGACCGTCCCCTGTTGCTGCGACAGAAGATCCTCCCGAAGAGGCAGACAGGTCGGAGGATCGATGGCCATGTTGAGCAGCTCGGGATACCAGACTCTTCGTGCCCAATCCAGAGCCACAAGAATGACTTGGGCCCAGTCGCGCCTGATCTTCTTCAGCACTCTGGGCAGAAGTGGTATAGGCGGAAAGGCGTACAACAGACCGCAACTCCACTCGCGACGAAAAGCGTCGCCTAGCGAGTGCCGCCTTGGAAATTCCAACGTGCAGAATTGCTGACAGTGCGCGTTCTCTTCGGTGGTAAATAGATCTAACCAAGGCTCTCCCCACTGTCGAAAGAGACCTTGCACCACCTCCGAGTGAAGACGCCATTCGTGATCCATCATGCACCTGCGGCTGAGTTCGTCCGCCCTGGCGTTCAGGGAACCTGCCAGGTGTTGAACCACCAGGGATATGCCCTGATGTTCCAGCCATGTCCAGAGGCGGAGGGCCTCCTGACATAAGGTCCACGACCCCACCCCGCCCTGTTTGTTGCAGTACCACATGGCGGTGGTGTTGTCCGTGAACACCTGCACTACTCTTCCCCCAACAGAGGGAAGGAATGCCTTGAGTGCAAGACGAATCGCCCGAAGCTCCAGAAGGTTAATGTGGAGCCCGGACTCCGCCGGAGACCAGAGGCCTCTGATCTCCGCCTCTCCCATGTGACCGCCCCATCCCAGAAGGGATGCGTCCGTCACCACTGTGTGCTCTGGTTGGGGAAGGGAGAGGGATCTGCCATTGACCCAATCCTGGTTCGTGAGCCACCACTGCAATTGTTGTGCAGTGCCCTCCGAGATCTGGATGCAATCGGACAGATTCCCCTGATGCTGCGCCCACTGGAACTTCAGGTCCCACTGCAGAGCCTGCATATGCCACCTGGCATGATCGACCAGCAGGATGCAGGAGGCCATGAGGCCCAGTAGCCTCAGGGTCATTCTGACCGAAACCCGGGATAGAGGCTGAAAGATCGGAATCATAGCCCGAATATCCCAGACTCGCTGTTCGGGAGGATAGACCCGAAACCGCGTTGTGTCCAGTACCGCTCCGATGAAAAGGAGCTTCTGAGAGGGAATCAGGTGTGACTTCGGCACATTGAAGGAGAACCCCAGCGAATGCAGGAGGTCAGCCATAGTCTGGAGGTGGGAGAAGACTGCCTGGGACGAGGTCGCCTTCAACAACCAGTCGTCGAGATAGGGGAAGACTGGAACGTCTGATCTGCGCAGTTGAGCTGCGACCACCGCCATCACTTTCGTGAACACCCGAGGGGCGCTGGTAAGGCCAAAGGGGAGCACGGTAAACTGAAAATGCTCGTGGCCTACCGTGAACCGCAGGTAATGCCGGTGGGCCGGCAGGACAGGGATGTGGAAATACGCGTCCTGCAAGTCCAACGCTACCATCCAGTCTCCAGGGTCGAGAGCAGACAAGACCTGAGCCAGGGTCAACATTTTGAACTTCTGCTTCCGGAGGAAGCGGTTCACGTCCCTGAGACCCAAGATAGGACGCAGGCCCTTGTCCTTCTTGGGCACCAGAAAGTAGTGGGAATAGCAACCACAACCTACTTCTGGGACAGGAACGCGCTCGATGGCAGCCTTGGCCAAGAGTGCCGTAACTTCCTGTTGGAGAAGGGTCAGATGATCCTCCGACATGCAATGGTACTGGGGTGGCATGGCTGGAGGGATAGTCTCGAAGGGGAGGGAGTAGCCCCTTCGGACTAATTGCAAAACCCACCTGTCCGACGTGATGGTGCGCCAGTGGGGGAGGTGATGGCGAATCCTGCCGCCCACTGGCGTGTGATGGGCCTGAAAGGTCAGACTAGGAGGGTTTGGAGGCTGCGGCGGAGGGGGTGGAGGTGGATTGGCCTGCCCGCTGGCCCCCAGAACCACGTCGTTGGTTCCCACGTCCTCGGCCGCGCTGAGATGGAACAGCTTGCGCTGGCCTGTGGCTCTGGAATGAACGTGTTGGGGCACCCCTTCCGTGACCACGAAAGGGGCGAAAAGCAGACCGTGCAGGGCGCATGGTGGAGAGGCCCAAGGACTTGGCCGTAGCCCGAGAGTCCTTGAAGCGCTCTATCGCACTGTCTGCTTTGTCGCCGAACAGGCGACGGCCATCGAAGGGCATGTCCATCAAGGTGTTCTGGACATCCCCTGAAAAGCCAGTCGTCCTCAACCAGGCTTTGCGCCACTGACGTTGAAATAGTCCTACCCAGTGAGACGGCAGTGTCCAATCCACAACGTATGGCGAACTTTGCTGCGTTTCTCCCCTCGGCAACAGCAAGGGAGAGCACGGCCCGGGCCTCCTCCGGGCACTGAGGCAGCACCTGCGCAACCGTATCCCACACGGAGTGGGAATAATGGCCCAAGAGGCATGCGATGTTCACCGACCGCAGCCCTAAACTGGAGGAAGAAAACAACTTCTTCCTAAGTTGATCCAGTTTCTTGGATTCCCTGTCCGGTGGTGCGGTAGGGAATGCGCTCTGGGATGTTGAGGCTTGGACGACCAAGCTCTCGGGGGAGGGGTGTTGGGAGAGGAAAGTGGGGTCGCCCGGAGCGGGCGGTGGAGTCGGGCAACCATCCTATCCACAGGAGCCCCTGTGGTGGGCCTGGACCAGGTGCCCAAAAGAATGTCTGTTAGGGCCTCATTAAACGGCAGCAGGGGCTCCGAAGAGCTAGCTGCCGGCTGAAGCACCTCTGTCAAGAGGTTAGTCCTGACTGCCACCGTAGGAAGCTCGATGTTGAGAGCCTCGGCCGCCCTACGCAACACCACTACGTAAGACGCTCCCTCCTCCGTAGCCACGGTAGGAGGAGACAACATGCCAAGGTCTGGCGAGGTATCCAAACCACTGGTCATATTCTATCTGTGCAGTGAGAGGGTCCTCAGACCCCTCCCAGTCTTCCTCACACTCCTCT
This sequence comes from Calotriton arnoldi, assembly GCA_963921515.1. Taxonomy (NCBI): domain Eukaryota; kingdom Metazoa; phylum Chordata; class Amphibia; order Caudata; family Salamandridae; genus Calotriton; species Calotriton arnoldi. The sequence continues at coordinate 255,528 of CAWUFW010004226.1, read as the reverse complement.
GGCTGCCAAACTGGCTGAAAATGGCCAGGGTGGAAAGTAGGCACAAAAGTACGCATCGACGTCGAGTCCGGCGTCGGCTGACGCCGGTCCGACTCCGTTTCCACATGGAGGGGGAAGCCGGGGTAGACGTCGGCTGGGGGTCCAGCCGGCGGCTGCGGACGTGGTGCTGGTGGAGTTGGCGCCAGTGTCACAAGGTCTACCGGCGCCGATCCGGATCCAGGCCTGGCTCCAAGGGGCCCCTGCGGTGCCGAAGCTGCCGGCGTCGAAGGCCTAGGGCCCCCAGCCAAGTCCGCGGGCCCACCGGCGGAGTCGGACTGCCCAAATATAGCGTGCATGGTTTCGTAAAACTGACGAAGCTGGGCAGGGGTCGCTGCCAGTCCCGGAAGGCCGGAGTCGACCCTGAAGGCTCTGCACGCGGAGCCGCAGGAGTGGCACCACCCGCACCCTGCGTCGTGTTGGCCGACGGACGAGGGGAAGTCGAAGAGCGACGACGCTTCTTCGACTTCTTTTTATGCTTCAACTTACCCGACCCCGAGTGCGAAGACTTCATCGAAGAGGAATGATGATGGCTCCGCGATCGGTCCCTCGACCTCCCATGCGACCAGGACCTTGCGCGACGTGGAGCCGAGTGACGGGCCTCGAGGAGCATTCGGGACCGCTCCCGAAAAGACTTCGGGCCATGGTTCGGCAGTCGGAGCACGACTTGGGGTCGTGGTCGCGCTCCAAGCAGAAGAGAGACACGTGGTGCGGGTCCGTCACCGACATCATGCGGGAACAGGAACCGCAGGACTTAAAACCGGGCATCCCTCGTGCTACCAGGAGTCGAACGACTCAAAAAGATGTCGACAAAGTCGCAAAAAACTCAGTCAAAAAATGACTGGGGGTACCGCTCTTCCCGGATCTGCGCTTGCTGGCGCAGAAAGAGAAAGAACTGACGTCAGGCGCGAGGGCGGCGTCTAGGTATCTTCCGCGAAGTCATCGCGGCGACCATGACGCCAACGAGGGACGCGGAGTCGACCGACAACGCCTACAGACGCACAGGGGTACTGCTGACGAAAAAACGTTCCGGATCCAGTCTGACGCCTGGGGGTAATTCTAAGGTAAGGAATCTATAACTAACGTGTTTCTTTCAGATACTTCAATACAGCGCATTCCTGCTCTTTCCCTGTCACGCAGTTTAGTGCAGCAGGGTGACTTGCAACGCTCCACTGCATGACTTAGCCATAAATATGGCCCTAGGTTTCTGGAAAGGTGATGCAGCGTAGAATTTCTTCAGGTTTACTCTTGTTCCAAAAAACAGGTAGACGATGCTGTGCCACAAGGCACCAGTTTGGTATCAAAATGTGTTTGCATGTTTTCTGTTCCTCTATATGTTGGCCCAAAGGGTATATTCGAGACCATCTTAAAATAACAGGTACCCACCTGATGCGTTCAGAAAAACTCAATTTTCACCCAAAATGTGCCCCTGTAAGTACTGCGCAACTTTAAAAACTTCCATTGAATGTCGAGTGACAGGTGTCACAGAATTCTTTCTGTAAACTGTGAACTCCCTTCACCCAGAGCCCGCGCACGGGTGTGCCTTAGTATAGCGCTTAACATCAGCATCATATTGTTTCCAGATACCCGAGAAGCGGTGAGCTCAGCCGAGTGCAGGTAGGGGAGGCTGTGAACTTTGCTTCGAGGGCATGGCAGGGGTAGGTCCTGTTCAGAAATAACTCTAAATTTTGGGAGAAAGGCAGATGGGGAGAACCAAGGCCAGCAGGAATTAGTGTGGGGATAGAGACCGACTGTGGAAGAGGGGAGGAGCTGGCGGATAAAAGGGTGAGCAGTAACTAGTGAGAAAAGTGGACAGGGCATGAAGAGGAGGCAGAAACTAGTGAAGAGGACAGCAGGCCAGGACTGGGTAGCGGAGAGTGGACAGGGGGATGAAACAGAGAGCACGAGACAGACAGGAGAACAGGGATTGTGTTAGAAGAGGGGGCATACTGCGGAAGAGAACAGCAGAGACTAGTGAGGGGAGAGTAGACTAGCTGGTGAAAGCAAAGCAGAGCACAAACTAATGAGGTGTGTTGGGGTCAGACAGATAAAAAGGAGAGCAGGGACCAATGAGGAAACAAATAGAGTTTGGACCGATGGAAATGAGAGCAGTATACAGGAACTGGTACGGGAGCGGGGATAGACGGGTGAAGTTGAGAGCACATACTAATGAGGGAGAGAAAGTGGACGAATGAAGAGGAGAGAAAGGGCGACGGCAGAGTGGTGAATGGAGAACAACAACTAGTGATCGGAGAGAGGCACAAGGATGAAAACAGCCGGACTAGTGACTGGGGCTGGATGCAGGAAGAAGTGACAGGTGAAATGGTGAGCAGAATATAATGAAGGAGAGCAGACGGATGAAGAGGAGAGAAGGGATGAGCGAAGGGGGTCGCAGACTGGCGAGGGTGGGTCAAAATGCAACAGAGAGCAGGAGGAGGCTAGGGGAAATATAGGGTGACCAGAGTTTGAAAATCAAAAACTGGTACAGGCCAAACATAGAAGTTGGGGGGTGGGGGAGAGAGCGAGTTAGAAATAGAGAAAGAGAGAGAGAGAAGTCACTGAAATAAACAAAGGTTTCAGGGACATTATAGTTAGGCTCAGATTTCACTCGTACAAAACCAGTGAACTTCAGCAGTTATAGTTAGCTGAGCTAGCTATAACTCGCGCCTCCGCAATGCACTGCTTATGACCTCACATATTACAACAATCATGACATGGTCAGTGACATCACTGATGACATCATCCAGTGACTGTAAGTAGTTTTAAAAAGGTTATGAGTGTTAAATATGTATACACCAAGGTGTACTGGTGAATCAGTGGGTGTATGAGTGCCTGTATGAATGATTCAGTGGGTGCTTGATTGACTGTATAAGTGAGTGATTAGGTGTCTCAGTGAATATATGGGTGAGTAGTCATTGTGGGAATGTTTGTATCAGTCTGTCAGTTGGTGTCTAAGTGGCTGTATGGGTGTGTGAGTGGGTATGTGAGTGGCTGTAACGGTGATTGGTTGTCTGAGTACCTGTATGATTGTCTGATTTTCTGAGGGGGTGTGTGACTGCCTGTATGGATGAGTGAGTGAGTGGGTGGGCAAGTCCGTGGCTGTATGGGCTAGTGAGTGTGTGTGTGGGGGCCTCTATGGGTGAGTGAATCTGTGTATGGCTGTGTGGGTGAGTGAGTGGATGTGTCATTGGTATATGGATGAGTAATTGGGTATGTGAAAGGCAGTATAGGTGAGTGATGTGGTATATGAGTGACTGGATGAGTGAGTGAATGTGAGAGTGGCTGTATGGGTGAGTGTGTGCTTGTGTCAGTGACTGTATAGGTGAGTGAGTATGTGTTAGTATATGTATGAGTAAGTTTGTGTATGTGCAACTGTTTTTGTGAGTAAGTGGCTGTGTGATTGTATGGGTGAGTGAGTAGGTGTGCGAGTAGCTCTATGGGTGACTGACTGAGTGGAAGTGGCTCTATGAGTGGATATGTCAGTGGCTGCATTAGTGGCTGTATGGGTGAGTGAGTGGCTGTATGGGTGAGTGAGTGGATTTGTGTGTAGATCTATGAATCAGTAAGTGGGTGTGTAAGTACTGTTATGGGTCTGTGAATGGGTTTGTGAATGGTTAAGTGTGTGTATAAAAGGTTCTATAGGGGTGTGAGTGGGTGCGTTGGTGATTTTGTGGATGATGTCATCAGTGATGTCACTGACTATGTCATGAGTGATGTAATATGTGAGGTCCTAAGCAGTGCATTGCAGGAGTGCGAGTTATGGTTTGCTCAGCTAACTATAACTGCTGAATTTCACTAGTTTTGTACGAGTGAAATCTGAGCCCAACTATAATGTCACTGTAACCTTTATTTTTTTCTGTGAATTTCTATGTTTTTTTAAATTTCATTTCCTAACTATAACGTCCCTGTAACCTTTGGTTTTTTCAGTGAATTTCTATGTTTTTTTTAGCGTGAAGTAAATGCCCATCGCAATGCACAGTGGGGGTGGAGTTGAACGCAGGGCCTGGCCTGGCATGGTGCTGCCCCCACCCAAGCTTGCTGCTCCTGCCCCCCTCCACCTTGCCATCCATTGACCATGTCCATGACCCTGCTCCCTCATTACAGACGTGTATGGCGGTTGTTCTGCCGCTGCCCTAAACAGTAAGCTTGCTGCCCCATCCACCTCCTCCCTACCCTCTGTTGTCCGTGTCCATGCACCAGCTCCTCCCTCCTGCCCTGCATGGTCCAATGTGCTGCTACTGCCTTCCATTTAGCTCGATGTCCCTGCCCACTCCTCCTGCCCTCCGTTCCCCAATTCTATGCCCCATCATTGTCCTCCTGCTTAGCCTCTGTGCTTAGCTTGCTGTCCCGACTCTCTTTCCCCCAGCACTCCGATGTCTGTGTGCATGCCTCTGCTCTCTCCTTTCTGCCCACCATATTCTATGGACCTGCCCTGCCCCTCAGATCTACTCTTGAGTGTTCTGTTGAACTGCCGCTGCCACTGCCACTCCCACCTGCCTAGCATGGTCAGATGGCTGCCGCCTGTCCCTGCCACCTCCACCCTGCCTGTCCAAGTTCCATGCCCCTATCCCCTCCCATGTCATCCATGGTCCATTTTGCTGTCACTCCCTTATGCCCTCCATGCTCTGTTGTGCAGCAACTGCTCCTCCTGTCTGCTCTACATGGTCTGTTGTCAAGTCCCTTCCCCTGCCCTCTTTTGTCTGTGTCCAGCCCCTACCCCTCCCTTCTGTCCTCCACGGTCTTTTGTGCATGCCCTTGCCCCTTTCCTCTTGCTCACCATGGCCGCTGTGCTGCCGCTAACCCTTCCGCTTGCCATGCATGGCCTTCTGTGGTGCTACTGCCCCTCCCCCCTGCCCTGTGTGATCAGCTTGCTGCCCCTCCCCCCTGCCCTCCGTTGTCTGTGTATGCCATTACAGTCTCACTGTTGCCCTCAATGGTGTGTTGTGCTTCCAGTGCCGATCCCACCTGCCCTCCATGGTCAGGTTTCTGCTCCTGCCCTGCCCCCTGCCTTCCATTTCCCATGTGCAGACCACTATCCCCTCCCTCCTGCCTTGTTTGGTCCGCTGTCGTTCCCTTTCCTCCTCCCTCCTGCTCTTCATGGTCTGTTATGCTGGAACTGTTCCTCCTGTCTGTCCTCTATGGTCAACTTGCTTCCCTTGCCTCTTTCCCCTCTGCTCTCTGTTGTCTATGCGCATGGCCCTGTACCCTCCCTATTGCTTTCCATGGTCCATTTGCTGCACTGCTGCCCATCTCCCTCCTGCCCTCTTTAATCCGAATCCGTGTCCCTACCTCATTCCTCCTGACCTCCGTGATCCACTGTACCAAGCTTACCAACATTTTGAACTTGGTAAGAGGGAGATTTTGAAAAAAAAGAACTGGGGAATTTATATTTCCCATTGACTTACATTGAAAAAGAGGAGATTTTAGGCAGGAGACTAATAAAATAAAGGCCTTTTAGGCTTAAAAACATTGAGAGTTTCCTGCCTGAATCGGGTCTGTTGGCATGTATGGTTGTGCTGCCACTGCCTCTTCCTTCTGCCCTCAATGGTCTTTTATATTGCCACAGCCTCTCTGGCCTGTACTGCAGGGTTGGTTTGTTGCCCACACCCCCCTTTTCCCTGCCCTCCATGGTCCGTTGTGCTGCCACTGCCCCTCCCACCTGTACAGCGTGGTCAACTTGTTGCCTCTGCACCCTCCTCCATGAGAGGGTCTTATTCCCATAGAAATTATGGTTAGTGCTCTAAACAACTAAAATGCAGACATATTTTCTGAGTTCTCAAACAAAGCACTTTTAAAAAATTTGCCATCTTTATGTATTTTTTTATCCAGTTGATCACTTGATTATATGTTACACTTAAGGGAGAGGGTGTGGTGTTACAGCCAGAGCTGCAGACTTTGCAACTGGGGAACCAGGTTTGAGTTTCAGCATCAGCTCGACATCCTTCGATTTTGGGCAAATCACTTGATCTCCCCATGCCTAAAACCAAAATGAATGTGTCCTTGTGTAATGCAACTGATGCTCATGTAAAGTACTCCTATACATTTGGGTCAAGTCTGCGCTATCTATATAAAACTGCAAAAAACAAAATAATTAAGGGGCTTATTTACAAGCCCCTTGCGCCACTTTTGCGTCATTTTTCCCATGTTAAAAATGACGCAAAAGTGGCGCAGGGGGCTTGTAAATCTGCCCCTAAGTGTTTTGCACACTTCTGTCATTGGGCTACCCTTGGGCTACTTTTGGGTGATATTTGTGCAATTTTTGGGCTCTATTTCCTCCGGTGGCCATCTTGGGAGACTTATTTGTTATGAATCTCCCTAATTTCATAATTTACTGCAGTACCCTCAGTAGAAAATGCTTTCGGTTTTCTACTTTGATTTCATCAAGCTGGCGTTCATATGTGCCAAACCTCTAGCATAAATACAGAATGTTAGCACTCTAGTTGGACATTAGAACACTGTAGTAAAACTGCTGATCACCAGGGAGTTAACTGGCAGTCTGCTGCTGGTGTTAAAAAGTGCATGTTTCTGTCTGCATTCGTTGAAAGTGCAGGTTTCAGTCTACATGTCAGAATGTTTCAATGAAATAGAAGAGGAAGATATTTGAGAACTCGCTTAAAATGTGTCCTAATTTTTCCTTCTACAGCACTGACGATAATTTCTATGACAAACTGATCCCCCTCATTTTGTTCCTTTCTAAATTAAATGTTTTAAGTTTTACCAATTTGATTCAATCAATATGGCTTCAAGTGTGCCATACTTATGTCATAAGTAACACTGTTAGTGCTCTAGTTGTTCTTCAGAATACTCTGAGAGGCTGCAGTAGAACATTAGGGAATCAACTGTCAGACTTCATTTTCATATGGCTGAGAAAGATAGTGTGAATTTACAGAATATATGCTCTCATTTTAGGTTCTGGGGCACCTTCAATAACCTTTATGGGGAAAACATGAGAAACAGTTTTCTCTCAAACATGATTCTTGAAATGCCAGCAGAAGGCTTTTCCACAGGGTAAAATCACCTTAGAACACACCACAATTCCTAAAATGAGTATGGTACCATCAACAAATGATTTATATTGTAACTAAAATCTGTTGTCACATGTATATGTTCTCCTTTTTGTGACCCTCAAAACCTGCCATCTACTACAATGTATTTCAATAGGATGCTATCATGTTTATTGGTCCCAAGATGGCTGCCAACACTTCCTGGTTGGAGTGTTGGTAGCCAATCAAATTAAAGTACGATTTCAGTAGGATTTGGGGCTCCCAGATATCTATATTTTTAAAACCTAAATATCTCTGAAACTACTGAATGGATTTACACCAAATCACAAATAGCATGCTTTCTGAACCAACATTTAGCTTTCTGCCAAATTTGGTGTTATTCTATTCAGCGGTTCGGGCAGTAGTCGTGTTCAAAAAATGAAAAATCCCCATAGACATAACATAGGGAATACACAATTTGGACCACCCCCCTTTTTTCCTGGCCCCCACTTGACAAATCACCCCAAAACTTTCAACACAGCAGCTGAACAAAAAATTTGAAAATTTCGTGAAGATTCGTCATGCAGCGCCAATGTTATTGGCAAAACAACAAACACTTTTCCTATGGAAACTTTGTTCCTAACTATAACTATAACGGTAATATATATATATACTTGACCGTTTGAGATATATTTTTGCACTTGCACTTTAATATGAAATGACAAATATACGCTGCTATATCAATTGGTGAACTATTTGTATTCAAATGCTGCAAATTGATTTTTTATGTATTTTTATATATGCCAGTAATGTTTAGACAAGTTGTCATTGATTCCTAGTCATATTATGTTTTTACGATATTACTTTTAGAGAGGTGTATTTTCTTATATCATTTTATCGGGCACTGGCCCTTTATATTATTATAATGATTTTGATCGTTATTCTGGTTGATATGTGAGTGGCTTTATCATATTTATTGCATTGTGAAAATATGGTATTTTGGATGTATTTTTACCACTCTCATGATGAGTTTTTTCACCATACTCTGTTCTCTTATCGTATTCATATGTTTATTTATGTATTTCAACTGTGTATTTTGACTGGGACAATGCTATAGTCTGTTTTTTACACAATTGAGCCGGGCGAGTTTGTGTCTATTGGCGGTTGTGCACACTTTCACATTTTTTATAAAAACGTCATTCAGCGGAGACGCATCATGTGATCAAGCTCCCAGTAGGGAGCGAAACGCGTCATGGCAGGCACTGTTCCTGTGGTGATCTGAGGTTTTTAAATCTTTAATAAAATCGACACTGCTTCACCCACCTATGCTGTGTGGGAGTTCGTGATTTTCTTGAAGTGCATTGAGGTCCGTGCCTGGAGTTCCGCCGGAGTGAGGGGCGGACAGGACTTTCGTTTTCATATTGTTGTCACCGGAGCTGGCTGTTTCCGGTTCCACGGACCCTCCTGTTCTACTGAGGCACAGTTTTATTTCAGCCGTCTGCGTTTTGGCGCATGGATTTCTTTCTCTGAAGAGACTTGCTAGTGCTGTGCCCCCCGTTTTCACCCGATACGACATAACCAGTGCCAGAAGTGTTCTCCCGACGGCGTGTGGTTGCGGAGTCTGTTTGGTCGGAGGACCGGGAGTGCTGTATATCTACCACCGGTAAGGAGACCTACGGTTTGGTGTCAATTTTTGCAGGGACGCAACGGGTTACGGGATTTTCCTTCAGGATTGTTACCGTCTTTATGAAGAAGCAGTGGTCATTGCTACTTACATTATAAACCATAATGTTTTCCATCGATGCTATCCGTGACAGGGAATCAGCGGCGGAGGCCCTGTTCCAGAACCTACCAAAAGTATCAGACGAGCATAGAAGCACCAGTACAGACACAAGAAACAACGATGTAAAATCCCTACTAAAAATATTAGAAAAACTATTGAAAAATGAACTATCAAAATGGTGGGAGAAAAAATCATTAGAAAAGTACAGAGATGCCAATCGTGTTCCAAGGGGGCTACGTGTGCTTATTGCGCCCACATTTGAAAATCCTAACCCTCTTATGCTACAAGAATGGGCAGAAAACAATTTGCAGGCATCAATGAACATGATTCACATTTTAATCAAATATGCAGAGATTGACCGCAATGCGCTCCTGGTAGAAATTGATCGTATTAATGGCCTACTTGATGCTACTGGACAAACAGATTTAATTAATAAAGAGAAACAAGAGATTGAATTACGAGTAAAAAAACATGAGGACACTATCAAGGAAAGAAAGATTTTTAAGTTTGCACGTGATCAAAATGATTATGCCACTGGAAGAATTTTCACATTTGCACGCAAATATGATAATTATAAAAGACAAGCATTAACCAGTGGCAATACACAAAGCAAACAAGGAACGGCTGGAGGTGAGGCTAGAGCAAATGAAGGTTATTCTGATTCAGCCTCTCTTACATCGAACAGCGAGTCTGAGGATGGTCAACCAGGTATTTCGTCAACTTTGCCATTGGGTACAACAAGCTTTTCCTTAGTAGAGGAACTGAATTTTGTCAGCGAGGACCGGCGGTATACCTTGCACCCCCGCAAACCTCAGTATGTGCAAGGGGAACAGTCAACAAACGCAGGAGGGAGAGGAGGGTCAAGCACCGCAAAAAGCACCTCGAGAGGGAATGCGCGAAGAAATTGGAAGAAGTGAAAAGTGGCATTCAGAACACTGTCATCAATTTAACGGACACTATTCTATCCAAGGCTGAAATGCAACTTCTATCTCTTGGTCTTTCCTTTTGTCCTGAACACCGCTTTTCATATAACCAGGCCAGGATTGATGTGTTTAAGTTTATTAGGAAAATAAAATTAATTAAACATTTTCAATTAAATACATTCACCGGCAAACCATCAGCTATTGTTCCTGGTCCAGTTAACACAGATGTTACACTACAAGTTAAAGATATACCCAACTTGCAGGTACTCTACGACCTAGCTCATGAATCTAGTGGTGATGATTCAGCCCCTACCAGCCAAGACATTTGCCTTAAAAAGACAGCTCCTAGTCCTTTTTGTCCTAAGTCTACGTTTCTTCCAATGATGCCGAAAGACGCAGTGGATGTATTTAGTGACAGAGTCATCACTGAGTTAAAGTCTCTAAATAGAACTGTAACGCTAACCCAACGTCATAGGGACTACAGAAATACCCAGTATCATACCCTGATCGCTAAGCTTCAAAAGAATCAAGACCTTATTGTTAACAAATCTGATAAGGGTGGTAATACAGTTTTGTGGTCCCGTAAAGACTATTTGGCAGAAGCTGATCGTCATCTCTCTGACATTCTATGTTATAAAAAAATCAACTAAATTTGAGATGAGAGCAGCAGAAGACAAAACACGTAAGAAAATTCATCAATGGAGGAGAAACGGTTTGTTAACTAAAGAAGAAATGAACTTTTTAAATATTGAACATCCTGTCACTCCTATGCTTTATTTTCTGCCTAAAGTACATAAAAAGATCACTCCAGTACCAGGTCGACCAATTATTTCAGCCCAGGGTAGTATGAACGAAAATCTCTCTAAATATGTAGACTTTTTTCTGCAACCGCATGTGACCTCATTACCATCATATATAAGAGACACCACTGATTTTTTAAACCAGATTAAGAATGTAATTTGGTGTCCAAATTATCTACTAGTGGTCATGGACATTGAATCGCTTTATACAAGCATCAATCACTTGAATGGCTTGAATGCAACCAGACATTTCTTGGAGAACAGGGACATCAATATGAAGGAACATAACAGTATGCTGTTGGAAATAATTGAACTATGTTTAATGACTAACTATTTTTTATTTCAGAATTAAATATATCAGCAAGTGCGTGGTGTGGCGATGGGGGCATGTTTCTCCCCCAGTTATTCATGTTTGCATGTAGGCTGGTGGGAGAAGCATGTCCTCAGAACCGAACACCAGCACTGGTGTAGTCACATAGTTCATTATTGGCGCTACATCGATGACATATGTTTGGTCTGGAGCGGTACAAAGGATGAGGCTGTGAAGTTTGTAAGTGATATCAACTTCAATGATTTGAATTTAAGGTTCACCGCCTCCATAGATAGCTCCAGTATTGAATTTCTTGATGTTCTGCTGTATATACATGAAGGTATTTTACACACTAAGTTACACAGAAAAACCACCGCTGGTAACTCGATTTTACATGCAGAAAGCGCACACCCCCGTCATTTAATTAACAGCATACCATATGGTGAATTCATTCGGATTCGGAGAATCTGTAGTTCCGAAGTTGTCTCCATTGAATGTCAGAGGGAAGCATTTTGTAGATTTCTTGATAGGGGCTATAAGAAACATCTTCTAACTTTAGCCTTGAATAAAGCCAATAGCCTGCAAAGAGATATTCTGCTACAGCCCCAATGCAAAAGTGCTGCGAACAAAGATCCATTGAGCGAAGGGGTGCATTCTATTCGTTTAATAACCCCATTCAGTACACAAGAAGACACTATACGTAAGATTATTTATTCAGAATGGCCAATTGTACTGACCGACAACATTCTTGGCCCAATTCTACCTAGTCTGCCTGCTATCACTTTTAGAAGGGCTCCCTCTATGAGGGATGCACTTGTGAAACCAATGTTAGAGGTTAGGCCTAAAAGTACCTGGCTGTCTGAAACAGGTTTCTTTAAATGTAACTCCTGCCGTGCTTGCACGTTTGCTAAGAACGGTACCCACTATAAGACAGCATTTAGTGAGAGAGAGATAGCCATTCAAGAATATCTTACTTGTCGTACTGAATATGCCATCTATAAATTGAAATGCACCTGTAACCTAGAATATGTTGGCAGCACCAAACTTCCAGTACATAAACGCATCCTACAACACATAAGGGCCATTGTGAATTCTGACCAAAACTATCCGGTCGCTAGACATTTTAAATCAATTCACGACAACAAACTGAAGGATCTGGAATACACAGTTTTAGGGTCTGTTCCAAACCCCGGACAGGGAGGAAATCGAGAAAAGCTATTAAGGCAACGTGAATCACATTTCATTTTAGCTCTCGACACAAGAGTCCCTAATGGCCTAAACATGAGTGAGGATTTGCATAATTTTTTATAATTGTTTTTGATGATAACTTGAGTCTCTTCACTCATTTAGAGGGATTTTTGTTTGTTAGTTATTTTCTCTCCCTTTTCCAGGTACCAGTGGGCCTTTTCGGTTCTTATGGGATGAGAATGTTGTTTGTTTAGCGATTGCACCATGTGTCTGTATTCATTTTTATGCTCACTGTAGTTGTGCTTTTATCTGTGAACCTGATACTATGTGTTGCACTTGCACTTTATGATCATTTAGGCTTAAATGATTTAGGGTTTTTCCCAAGCTGCTAGTGAACCAGTATTTTGCACAGCGCGATTTTGCACTTTCATCACTTTGCACTTATTTTTTATACAGACTTTTTAACTTTGTTGGCATTAGGATGAGTTATTTGTTACTTTGCAATTGTTACAACTAAATTTTATCCAGTTTGATCTTTTTAGTAGCTGGTCATTAGGAACTTGACCGTTTGAGATATATTTTTGCACTTGCACTTTACTATGAAATGACAAATTTACGCTGCTATATCAATTGGTGAACTATTTGTATTCAAATGCTGCAAATTGATTTTTTATGTATTTTTATATATGCCAGTAATGTTTAGACAAGTTGTCATTGATTCCTAGTCATATTATGTTTTTACGATATTACTTTTAGAGAGGTGTATTTTCTTATATCATTTTATCGGGCACTGGCCCTTTATATTATGATAATGATTTTGATCGTTATTCTGGTTGATATGTGAGTGGCTTTATCATATTTATTGCATTGTGAAAATATGGTATTTTGGATGTATTTTTACCACTCTCATGATGAGTTTTTTTTACCATACTCTGTTCTCTTATCGTATTCATATGTTTATTTATGTATTTCAACTGTGTATTTTGACTGGGACAATGCTATAGTCTGTTTTTTACACAATTGAGCCAGGCGAGTTTGTGTCTATTGGCGGTTGTGCACACTTTCACATTTTTTATAAAAACGTCATTCAGAGGAGACACATCATGTGATCAAGCTCCCAGTGAGGAGAGAAACGCGTCATGGCAGGCACTGTTCCTGTGGTGATCTGAGGTTTTTAAATCTTTAATAAAATCGACACTGCTTCACCCACCTATGCTGTGTGGGAGTTCGTGATTTTCTTGAAGTGCATTGAGGTCCGTGCCTGGAGTTCCGCCGGAGTGAGGGGCGGACAGGACTTTTATTTATATATATATATATATATATATATATATAAATATTGTAATCCAATCCTGACGGCGGCGAACAGACAGGCACTGACTCCGTGAAATGATGACAACAAGAAGTTTAATCCAAACAACGACCTAGACGCGTTTCGGCGGCGTACCGCCTTGATCACTACATCAGGTACATTATAATGTGCTGTGTTAAATGCACCATTTCCACAGGGTTGTCACAGCAACCACGGCCTTACAATGGATATAGAAGTTTCCTATAGCCATTACACATGACTGTGCATTTTACTCGTAATGTGAAAATAAAAATAAAAAAGGAAAAACAAAATTATTGTTAATGTATCCCAACATTATCTGCACAATAGTGCTTTTAAACAATATGAAAAAAAGCAACAAGTGAAATAACAAACATTTGTGACATCTTCCCTGGCATCATGTATAGACATGGAAGAAATAGCGTTGCCTATATCACCTAAAGGTTACAGAGGCGGAGTAATTGGAGACAAATGGAGCTAATGTGCAAATTAAGTCACTGACTATAATTAATATTTTTTGGCAGATTGGTGCACGCACTTTACCCAAATAAATGTATGTCTGATAAACTAAAGTGTATATACATACCGCATGGTTGCGGTGAATATGAGGCTAAGTAGCCTAAGGAGGTGCAGCTGTCATGCCCCAGTGGGCATAGGTTGCAGAAGCTTCCTATTCGTGTGCCTGAAATCCATCCCTATAACCAGGTGAGTGGGCGCTATGTACATGTGGAGGGGCCATAAGGTGAATGAAAAAACGGTGTAAAAGTAAACATAAGGGTAAAATAAAGTGAATGTGACCTAACGTTACAGAGACTGGGTCTCGAGCGGGACAAGCAGCAATGGCAAATTACAGATGCACACTTAAGGCCTCATCCGCATTCATTCCATTCGGGATTTTGGAATTGAAGAGGATGATATAGCGTGATTCCAGCCTTCTGAGGGCCAAATTGTCTGTTTCCACCCCTGGGGTTTTTGGGGACGGTATCCACCACATAGAAGGATAGATCCTGCGCCTTACCACTATGGGATGTGTTTATGTGCCTGGCCACAGGGTAGGATGGGTCATTATTGGAGATGGCCCTAAGATGTTGCAAAATGCGGACGTGTACTGGGTGGATGGTACTCCCCACGTACACTTTGTCGCACGTGCAGTACATAACATAAACTGCAAAATCAGATTTGCAGGTATAACTGCCTCTGATTATGTATGGTGACTGTCGGAAGGGCATCTGAACATTTGTTTACATGCTTTGCACTTTGTGCATTTGTGGAAGCCCTTAATTGCTTTAAGCCAGGTGCCACCTTTTGCCATAGATGGCGCGTTAACTATTTCCTGTCGCAGTGATTTTGCTCGCCTAAAAGTGATTTGCGGTCTTTTGCTGCAGGTTGGGCCTATGACTGGATCGTTGCATACAGTGTTCCAGTGTCTGTATATTATTCTGCGCACATTAGCATGATAAAGATTAAATCCTGTGATTAATCTAGGCGTGTCGATTTTTTTAGGCTCTTTCTCATTTACAGTTTTGTCTATTTTCTTAAAGAGAAGTTTGTTCCTGGGTATATTCGCTGTTTTAGTTTTGGCTTTCGCCAGTGTATCTGAACTGTAGCCTCTGCATTCTAATCTATTGCAGAGATCACTTGTAGATTCTTCTAGGCCTCTTGTGGTGCTACAGTTTCGTTTCATTCGCAGACATTCTGCGTATGGTATGCTTTCCTTTAGCGTGGTTGGATGAAAACTGTGTGCGTGAAGTATTGCGTTACCTGCTGTGGGCTTTCTAAAGGTTCTTGATTGCAGTTTATCATCCTCTACAAAGACCTCTAGGTCTAGAAAGTGTATGCTTTTATCACTGGTGTTACATGTGAAAATCAGATTAAGAGAGTTGTTATTAATTTCTACAGTAAAGGTTTTAGCACTTTCCAAAGACCCTTTCCACAGAATAAAAATATCGTCTATGTACCTGACGTAAAGGACCACATTTTTATCAAATTTTTCACTTTGTATTTTCATGAGTACTTGCTCCTTCCACCAGCCCATATGCAAATTAGCATAGCTGGGGGCGAAGCAAGTACCCATGGCTGTGCCCTGCAGTTGTTTGTATGTTAGATTATCAAAGATAAACACATTATTCTCTAAACACATTTGTGCCATTTGCACCAGCATCATGGTGTGTTGAAACATACACATAGGTCTTCTGCCTAGATAGTGACTAAGGGCTTTGAGTCCATCCTTGTGTCTGATGCTGGTGTATAGAGTGCTCACATCCAATGTCATCATTAAGTAGTCACTCTCCCAGGCCACATCATAAATTTTGGTTAAAAAGTCCCCCGTATCTTTTATGTATGCAGGTAATTTACATACAATTGGCTGTAGGAAGTGATCTATAAATCTAGACGCATTCTCAAACAATCCTGCTATTGCTGCAATGATTGGTCTACCAGGCGGCTCCACTGGATTCTTATGTATTTTAGGAATTAAATACAATTGTGGTGTTATTGGGTAGTCTGTTTTAAGAAACTCAAATTCTTGCTTAGATATCAGTCCCATGCTTTTCCATTCATATAAGGCATTGTGGAACTTCTCTTTAATTCCTACAATGCTGTTTGGGCTTACTCGGCTGTAGCAGTCTCCGTTTTGCAGTTGATTTTGCGCTTCTCTGTTGTACTGTTCCAGTGGCCAAAGGACGACATTTCCGCCTTTGTCCGACCATCGGACCACTAGGTCTTCTCTGTGTTTGATTTTATCAATAAGTTCATTATATTTAGTCATCTTATTTTGATTGGTACTTGAGAACTCTTTGCTACTTTTGTACGCTAAATCCTTCAGATCTTTTATTACGTTTTCAGCAAAAATGTCCAGCCCGTCTTTTGGCATCATCGGTGTGAACACAGATCTGGGTTTGAAAGGTGTCCGCACCGTACTATAGATGTCCAAGCCAGCTGATATGGCGAATTCAGTTGTTGTTTCCTGGTTTGATGTTTCCTCCATGTTGACTAAGTCATGCAGAAGATTCATGTCCCCCACCGTAAGAGTGTTGCTGGTATCAACATGACTACTAGTATCAATGCTTTGTTTGGCAGTATGAAAGAAATGTTTTTGTAATTTTAGCTTTCTTACAAATTGGAATAGGTCTACTCTTGTCTGAGAATAGTCAAAATTGTTTTTTGCACAGAACGTGAGACCTAACTCGAGGATTCTTTGTTCTTCGATTGTCAACTCCATATTGGTTAAATTAATGACTGTGTTAGAAAAGTCTGTGTTAATATTCATCGTCGTCTGTTTCGTCTGTATGGCCGTTTGTTCTGGTTTTGTGTGTCTTTTTCCCCAGCGTCTGTCTTTTCTCCTCCTCCTTTTTGATTTTTGGGGGTGTAATTGCTTTCTAGTCTGGGCGGATGTGGCCGCAGGCTCATTAATCTTTCTAGCCTTAAAAAACCAAATTCTTGCACCACAGAGGGAGTTTTTTGTTTATCAGGACCAGTTGTCTCTATGTCTGATTCCACTTCTGAACTTGCTTCAGACCCACTCGGCTCCGTTGATCTCAATAATGTGTCTGAGGCTGCCGATAGTTGTTGGTGGCGAATGTTTTCGAATTTTTTCGAAAATGTATAAATTTTCCCACTCATGTAGTCATTTCTGTCTCGTTGGAATTTGACAGCCTTTCTATCTTTTATGGATTGCTCGTATTTGGCCAGCCTTGATTTAATTTCTGCCATCATTTTGCCGATCTCATCTTGGTTGGATGATTTTTCAAGTTCATTTAGCAAAGCCTCTATTTTTCTAAGGATTTCCGCTCGATCACTTGTGGCATATTTAATTAGTATTTGTAGCATTCTCCTCGATGAGTCTGCACTATTGTCCGCCCATTCTTTCAGCATCTCGGGGTTTGCGTTTTCATAAGTGGGCGCTACGAGGATTCTTAGACCCCTTGGCACTCGTCCTACATCCAGATATCGCTGAAGCGATTTGCATTCCCACCATTTAGCAATTTCTCCCTTCCGCAGCTTTTCAAGTTCGTGTATACTTTTTACAATGTCGCTTACTGGCTGTTGTGCGGCTGACCCTGTTGCCAAGGACACAAATGTGGCATTACTGTCAGTATCACTGAAAATGTCCATTGCTGCCTCTTCCCGCTCTCTCTCCCACTCTGCAGCCATTGTAGGATACAAGTTTCTTCTTTGTCATTCACTGCCCGTTACCAAATGTACGGGACTACCTCTCTCATCAGCCACTCTGTTGTGCTCGTAATCACCTCGCAAACCACCCCAGCGAGCTTACCTGAATCTCCGATTGCCCTCCGGCCTCCGTAAGGAACAGGGTACTCGTCTGGAAGGTGGATGTGTCTGGCGATCGGGTCACAGGATGTCGGCTGTATAATATAATATATATATTGCCAAACAAGAGAAAGTTCCTTCTGGGATCGAGCCCGTTGTCAGGTGGTGCGCAAAGCCGCGGAACCACAGCCGGACAAGTAAATCCAAAACGAAAGTCCAATAAGGCGCACACTCGGAATAACGGTTTGCTTGTGCAGAGTTTAATTACTCAATTGCAACGCGTTTTGAAAGTAACACTGTCTTGATCACACAACGAGTGGTTACTAGGAAGTGCATTACATAGAGGCGAGGTAACACAGAGAAAGGACTTTTAGCACATAGTACATCAAATCATGGGTTAAGGTGGCGGCCATTTCTGAACATGTCAGAGTAACATTGGTAAACCACAAAGTGCATGGATAGATGAAATAACACAATGCCTGGATCTTGTAAAGTAAGCCATTGCAACTGAACATGGCCTACTACCGCGGTGCAACATCTTAGGACATGCATATGATGTCAATGGCATCAAGTATATTCACTAATTATATACAAATATATACAATAAAAAAAAATGTTCTATGTAATGCACTTCCTAGTAACCACTCGTTGTGTGATCAAGACAGTGTTACTGTCGAAACGCGTTGCAATTGAGTAATTACACTCTGCACGAGCAAACCGTTATTCCGAGTGTGCGCCTTATTGGACTTTCGTTTTGGATACATATATATATATATATATACCAAACGACGAAGCCCCTGTATCCAGGGGCAAACAAAAGCCCACCAGCCGGTTAGTAGCATTGCAAATTCTTTTAATGGCAGAGGGTTACAGCATGACCGGTTTCAGCCCCATTGGGCCTTCATCATATGCATCATGTGACCTCGGCAGTTCGTCTCTTTTTAAATCCACAGGCTATGCAACACTAAGAACAGACTCAAAGTAATGTTCTCTGTCATCAGTTTAAAAAACTATAGTAGTTCGTTTTTTTTGTTACTGTGGTCATAACAGGTATGCTTTTCATTTCATTGTCATTTCACCCGGGATTGTTTTATTGCATTATTCACTGTTTATAAATTCCTCAGGCCACAGCGTGCGCAATTCATTTCAACAATTAGTTGCACTCATTTGAATAGTAGTAAAACTTTAGTAGTTCATTACCATCACGCTGTGGTCACAATGAATCATTCATTCATATTGGCACGATGTCGTTGCAACCCAGGCTTCCGTAACTCCATTTAGCTGGTTCTTCATACCTGGGACCACAGTAACCATCATGCATTTTGATAGTCAGTTGCACTCGTTTTTTGCCCCTCATGAATATCCTGCCTTTCACATGTAGTTTTAGAAAATTAATTTGTTTTCCCAAAAGAGAACCCTCCACCAATGTCTTTACAGCTCCCGGCATGTACGGAGGAAATTCCTCCATAAATCCTAGCTGCCAACAGTGCTTCCCATACTCAATTTATCTTCGGTTTGCTTGTGCAGAGTTTAATTACTCAATTGCAACGCGTTTTGAAAGTAACACTGTCTTGATCACACAACGAGTGGTTACTAGGAAGTGCATTACATAGAGGCGAGGTAACACAGAGAAAGGACTTTTAGCACATAGTACATCAAATCATGGGTTAAGGTGGCGGCCATTTCTGAACATGTCAGAGTAACATTGGTAAACCACAAAGTGCATGGATAGATGAAATAACACAATGCCTGGATCTTGTAAAGTAAGCCATTGCAACTGAACAAGGCCTACTACCGCGGTGCAACATCTTAGGAACATGCATATGATGTCAATGGCATCAAGTATATTCACTAATTATATACAAATATATACAATAAAAAAAAATGTTCTATGTAATGCACTTCCTAGTAACCACTCGTTGTGTGATCAAGACAGTGTTACTGTCGAAACGCGTTGCAATTGAGTAATTACACTCTGCACGAGCAAACCGTTATTCCGAGTGTGCGCCTTATTGTACTTTCGTTTTGGATATATATATATATATATATATATATATATATATATATATATACATACATACATACATACATCGCTGACTTCGTCTCTAAAAATCCAATTCCAAGGACAGACTAACACGGACCCAAAGTTCCTTGTGCAAAAACAGTTTATTTTCTATTTGCCCTGCATCTCCACCAACATAACGCGTTTCAGCCCCACCTGGGCCTTGATCACATGATGCGTTGCAATTGTTACTACCCATATTTAAAGTGCCAGTGCATTAGTGACGTCTGAACCATATGACCACTCTATAGACATGGAAGAGGTATTCAAGAGGTATATACATCATTGCACAGCGTCAGACCTAACATCTTGAATGTGCAAAAAGGCATTATTTGGTTTGCATGAGTACATGAAATTTAAATTATGACTGAATAAATATATACATAAAATATACATATATAAAAAAAACCTCACAATTAGTGCGACTTCTATTCAAATAAAATCATGAAAAGACACGCATCATGTTGTTTTCTAGCAAATCACTATTTGGTTAAACATTGTGATTCGTTCTGTGTGAGACCTATGCCTCTACACAAACATTTGATAAACCTACTCATATATTCTAAAATAGAAAGTAGAAAAATGATGAGCCTTTGATGTTAAAATTCAAGCACAATAAAACCAAGGAATTAAACTAAAATCATTCTTAAAATAATGATTCTAGATATCCTCTTTGTGCAAAAAAACGCAATGTGCAAACAATGAAGCCCCAGTGGGCAGAATACATATTACATGTAAAGCTAGTCAAGTTAAAAGTGCTGTGAGTGATATATAAAGTGCCACCACTTGGACCCGAAGGTTCCAATAAAGTGCTATGTGCATTAAAATGTACAATTATTATTAAATGATTCTTTTAGGATAAAAACAGGAAAATACAGAATGATTCAATGATGATTGAGGAAAATTACAAGAGAAACTATTACCGTCTGAGTTATCGCATCAGGATAACGACAAACATTAATGTTGATGTTAAACAAGCAAAGAGATGAAAGAAATGAAACAGTGATCTAGATACATATCCTACAAGCAGGTAAACAAATCCTCACTGGCGTTCAGCCCAGTGGGTATCTTAGTGTCTAATTCTAATATGTACTTTGTTTCAAGGAGTCGCAATTGGGCTTCACGATTGCCTCCCCTTCTTAACGGGGGAATTGAATCAATGACATAATATCGCAGATCTGGCAGGTTACTATAATGGCTTTCCTCAAAATGTCTGGCCACCGGGTACGCTTGATCCTTGTTGGTGATTGCTCTAATGTGCTGGAGTATCCTTTTATGAACTGGCAATTTAGTACTGCCTATGTATCTTAAATTGCAAGGACACTCCAGCACATAGACCGCATACTCGGTTTTACAAGTTAGTCTTTTACCAATTACAATTGGGTCTGTTTTAAAAGGGCTTGGAAAACTCGTCATGTTTTGTGCATATTTACAGGCTTTACAGATAGTGCATTTAGTAAAGCCCTTATGGGCAGTTAGCCAATTATTAGGAGGTCTAATTACAGAATTGTTCCTCACAAGGCTTTGGCCCATAGATCTGGCCCTTCTAAACGTGACCTGTGGTTTCTTCGGTTGGTGTACACCCACTATAGGGTCACTGCAAATCAAGTTCCAATTTTTGTTGAATATCCTCCTAAGAGATTGATGTTGTCTACTATAGGTTAGAATAATTCTACAGGATTGATCCATTTGGTTTGTAATCGGAACTTGTTGCTTGGTATTAATTTTAAGGGCCTCTGTTCTGGTAATTGGCATAGTTTTATTGATAGCCCTGTCTATAGTAGCTGATGAATAGCCCCTTTCCAAGAAACGTAACTTACTTGCCAATTGTGCTGCATGGCACTCCTCCTCGCTGCTGCAGGTACGTTTTACCCGAAGCATCTCCCCATAGGGGATACTTTCAATTAAATGTCGTGGGTGTTGACTCGAGGCAGGCAGCAGGGTATTGCCAGCAGTAGGTTTGCGGAATAATTTGGTGGCTATATTACCGTCTTTAATATAGACTTCTACATCTAAAAAATAGACCGACTCCTTGCTGATGTTAGCCAAAAGTGGAGATTGAGACTGTTATCGTTCATCTGTTCTATAAACTTAAGGGCTTTTGACTCTGAGCCTTTCCAAATAAAAAACAGGTCATCAATATACCGCAGCCATAGGGGCACATGCTGTTCAAAAATACTTTTGAATTTATCGTTGAGGGCCCGCTCTTCCCACAGTCCCAAATGTAAACAAGCATAACTGGGAGAAAAGCAGGCCCCCATAGCAACTCCCCTGGTCTGCTGGTATATTTGGTTCTCAAAAAGAAAAAAATTCTGTTCCAAGCAAATTGTGACCATCTCAATCAACATCTTATTATGCATATATAAGTATGCAGGTCTACGATTTAAATAATGCATGATTGCTTTGATACCATCTTGATGCCGAATGGATGTATATAGTGAAGTTACATCCATGGTTATCAACAGCAAATCGGAACTCCAAGCTATTTCATTTATCTTCCGTAGAAAATCTGAAGTATCTTGCAAATAGGAAGGCAACTTTTTGACCCAATCCTGTAGAAAATAATTTATATATCTTGATGTATTCTCCATCAAACTATTGATGGCCGAGATTATTGGCCTACCAGGTGGGTTTATTTGGTTTTTATGTATTTTGGGAATTAGGTACAACTCAGGGATAAATGGATGTTCTTTCTTTAGGAAGCGGTATTCATCCTCACTAAGAAGCCCCCCACTTTTCCATGCCAACAATTTAAGATAATAATCATTCCATGCAGATTTAACAATGTGGATATTACTTTTTCTGTAGCATTCAGTATCACACAATTGAGACAGGGCCTCTGTCATGTATAGTTCTCGAGGCCACAGAACAACGTTTCCTCCCTTGTCAGATTGTCTTATTATGAGGTTATCATTGTTCTGTAACTTTTTCATGAGTTGAATATAGCGATGATTATCCTGACTTGTTTTATACCTCACGCTGTTAACTGATTTGTACAAGTATTTCAGCTCCTTTGTGACTTGTTCATGATAAACATCCAAGTTGTCATGTAACATAATCGGTTGGAAAATGGACTGGCTTAAACGGGGTTTTGACCGTCCCACTGATGTTCATAGTCTCAAGGCCCAGTAACGTAGTAGTAGCAGTTTGTTCATTCTGCAGGTCTCCGAGGTCCTGAAACAAGCTCACATCTCCTGCTGTAAATAGAGGTGGGCTGTTATTCACTGTTTCCAAGGAATCTAAATCCTTACTCGCCCGTAATGTGTGGAATTTCTGTAATTTAAGTTTCCTGATGAATCTAAAAACATCCATCCTTGTTTCTGTATAGTTAAAGCTACTTTCTGGGCTAAAGGACAGTCCCAAAGACAAAATTTGTGTCTCCCCGCCGTAGTTAAATTGATATCTGTTAAATTGACCACTGTGTTGGAGTTACTGTTGCTTCTTACTTCTGTTTGCGGTTCCATCTGCCTCTTGCTTGTTTTTTTAAAGTCTGCCTTTCGTTGCTGGTTGCACCTTCGTCTTGCGCCACGTTTCTGATTGGCTCTTTTATTGTTGTTTTCATTTTTTGACCAGGTTGGGCTCTTGGTCTGAGTGTTTCTCTCCTGTCCTGGCGCAAGCAGTCGATCTCCTGACCCAAGGACAATTTTGTAAACCCCAATCCTCGAGCTCTTGACATTTCTCCTTCTGTCTCACTTTCTGGGGCAGAACTGAGGTCAGATGCAGATGGCGAAACCGGAGCTGCTTCACTCATGACTGTCTGATTATTTATTGCTTGTTGGCTAATGCCCACTTTCGTTTTTACAGCATCAAATCTGCGCGCAAATGTAAACACCTATATACATATACACACACACACACACACTTTTAGTCCTCTACTTCTATACGTTTTACATGTTTTAAATATATAATATACACACCTACAAACAGTGTGTGCCACTGATTTTAAAACACTTACTGGCACAGAACCTTCTCCCTGCCCCCTTTACCCACCTCCTCTCTGCTGGGGCCAGGAACTTAGTGTTGAGTTGAGCTCCTGCTTTACTGCTTGAATGAGGCTGATGCAGTGCAGCGTCAAGGTTAATTAGCTCTATTTCACACTACAGAGGCGCATGTGGAAGTGAGACAATGTGCAGTAGTTCCTATACTCACTCCACTTTCTTCTAAAAACCGGGACATGTATTTAAAACTGTTAAAAGTGTCAGGACACCGGGATAGACCCCTCAAAACCAGTACTGTCCGGACAAATCTGGGAGAGCGGGAGGAGTGCATGTGCAAAAGTAAATACAGAAAGAGTACTTGCTGGCCAGTGCATGGACACTGGCCACAGGAAGCAGTACTTGGTCCAAGCTCCACAGCATGGACGAAGAATTTGAAGTGTAGGAGGAAGCAGAGGCCAGGAGCAGCTGCTGACCAATAGGAAGCAAGGAAACGAGAGCAACTGGGCAGCAACCAATGGTAAGTATTAGGTGGGCTCTAAGAACCGTTTCTTTTTTTTATTTACAAGAGATTTCGCAAGCGCTGTGCAGGCGAAACCTAAAAAAAGACAAAGTATAAAGGACTTAACATATAGCCCTTACTCTTAGTAGAACATAGATGGCTTATGAGTGAGAGAGAGAGTGTGTGTGTGTGTGTCTGTGTGTCAGAGAGAGAATGTTTGTGTGTGTATATAAAGTGTTGCCAATTATAAATGAATGCCCAACAAATATCTAGAAATTCTAGAGCAATTTTTAATTCTCTCATAAAAAAGGAGGACAATTGTAAGGTGATTGAAATCTAGAGCCATCTGCTAGATTTTTATATTCATTAATAATCTTTCCAATAAATCTGTGGCAATTTAAGCAAAACCCTCAACACAGATATTTGAAGTGTGTCTTAAACCTGCCACTGTGCTTTCATACTTAAAAGATCCTTCTGAAAAATGGGGTAATTTTGGTGTCCTTGACGAACTTTTTGTAAACCTTGTAGACTGGTGATGAGCCTGTGTATTACCATCACTTCCTGTATATTATGTAGAGTACTGTGTATGTTACTGAACCTTGTCCTGCTGAACACTGGCTGTGTAATGATCCAGCCTGCCATCTGCCTGCATCCTACTTCTTAATCCTCTCCTCATACCACTAAACTACCACTTTCTATTTGTGTTCCATCCTTCTAATCAAATTTCTTCTCTAATTCTGTCTCCCTCTAACGAACTACAGGCCCATACCAAACATGCCACCTTCTCATGGTCTACACATATCTCAAGGGGTTGACTCCAGTCTTTTTTTTAGAAATTCTCCTTTCTCTAATCTTACATCTTCCTTCTACTTCCTCATTTGTACAACCTTGACCTCACATCAGGGGCATAACTCAGGGTGCTGTAATCCATGCCTCTGTCAAGGAGTCCCCAAATCAGTCTAAAGCTTTTGGATATTTGTGAGATATGGGAGACCCTGGGACCCCTCATCACATTCTGCAGGTCGGGCCACATCATGTTGTGTTACGCCACTGCCTCACATGACCTTCCCTAAAACTCCTACTTCCCATACACCTCACCCACCAATCTCTCACTTCCCACCGTCTCCAGTCCGTTTCCTCTACTCTCCTGCACTATATTTATCAGCCATGTAGCCTTCTACTACTACCTTGTTTCCCCTCTACCACCTAACCTCTAACATCTCACTAACATGCTGGACTCTTATTCTTACTCTACTTGCCAGGCTCCCTTTCACTGCCTATTCCTAACCCAGTAAACTTTCTACTCAGCATGCTACAGTCAGAAAGAGACTACACCCGTTCTTCAACTCCTCTATCTGATCCTCTTTCTTCACTCCCAAAATGCTCTCAACTAATTCCAAAACCTAAGAATTTCCTCCAGTGTATCCTTCTGAATGTAGGATCAGTTGCCTGAAAACTGAGAATGGCTAAATGATGGCTCGGCACCTGCATAACGCCATTACTCCCAGGTTAGCAGTCCTGGAGGCAAGCAGGAGATCTTTATGGACATCTTGGCAATAATCTCATTGTTGGCAAAAGCCTTTCCACAATTTGGTTTTTGGTCCCATAGTTAGTAACATTTATACACAATGGGAAATTCCTGGTTGGTGCAGGCTTTTGAATCTAAAAGACACTGATGTGAAACCTCCGTAACATGGACCAGACTATTCTCTAACAAGGGGACCTAACATAATATTGACAAACAATATGCTTTGGTGGCTTTACCTTTGTTTTTTGGTGGGCACGTTGGGTTCCCAGGAAAGTAACTTGGGAGTGCTTCCAGCTCACCTCTCACTGCATGGTGGAGACAAAACCAATCTCAGCTCTCTGTTAGGATAGCTGGAACCCAGTCCACAATCTAAATGTACTCCAAGGGCAGACAATGGAGTGCTGAGGGCTACAGTTTACTTAATTAACTACATTTCCACTGTGTTTAGAGAGTTACCACATTAAGCCTTCCTATTTGAAATAAAAAATAATTTGGTATTTATAATACAATCAAAACTTTTATTTATAAACTACATGCTACTACTAAAATCCCTTTGCGTTCATGTGGTATCTGACACAGTTACTAGTAACAGGCAACGTAAAGTTTTATTTGGGTAAAAACATGTTGTATTCATATAAATCTCACAGAAGCTACATTAATAACATTTTATCATGGAAAGTTTGCACACAGGCATCTCGCTCACTTCTGGTTCCAGGGGACACATTTTCTACACTAGAGTAACACACTCAAATATAGTGTAAAGTTCCAGGGAGCCTAGACACCTCTGACACTCCTCCAGACTGCAAATAGAACGTGGCTCGTAGCTCCCCAATGCACAGGGGTGTAGCTTAGTCAGACAGATGGGGGAAGGGGGGGGGGAAGAGAGTTCCCAACCATCACTGCCATTGCAATGGCAAAATTGATGAAAATAGCTATAAATGTAAAAGGCTTCTCTGCACCACATAAGAGTCATCCAGTCCTTTGTTTATTCTTGGACTGTTTTATGTGAGAGGGAAGAGGAGGGGTAAGTGTATAAAGCTCTGGCAAGTGTGTGTCTGTGCTATGAGTACTGCTAATCTAAGTGGAAACCCGACCACAGGCACTGCTAGCCCGACTGGTAGCTCCTGGACCCAACTACACACACCAGATTCAATTTGTTGGGAGGGGTCACACCCCAAACATCTTCCCTGGAACTAAGCTACTGCCAATGCGTCTGCATAACTCTAGCACTCTGTGCTCTACGGCCTGAGATATGTTATGTGATGTGAATCACCCGTGAGCGTATCCAGGCCCAGGAGTATGGCTTCCTTTCGAGGTATTTAGACTCCATGGGGTTATTACTCCTACCGACAATAATATTACAGGGAATCAAGTAGTTTATTCTATTCCAGTTAACTTCCTCACAGAACCTACAATGTGAACAGTTTGCAAGCAGCATTTTGGACCCGTCAACAGTCGCAACAGGTACTGATACTTCTAATGTTAGCTATAAACAGCACCATAGCTTACTCTCTTCCCCACTGGTATTCACCAGTAATTGTCCCTTCATACCTACTTTGGTCAATTTAAACCGTAAACACTACTAAGAAGGTATTTTAACAATATTCCCCTCTCCATTTCCATACAGAGATAACAATAATTATGATTTGCAGCAAACTTATTGGACCCTTTTCCCCCCCAGTGATTACTGGTAACACTGAGAATGTTATTTTATTTTCAGTGCCACTAAGTGTTTCAGATATTTAGACACTGAACATCTGCCCGCCACCCCTTTAAAAAAATACAGTCCATTCTTGATCACCAGTCTACAAGAAGTGGCTCATACTCATCTAATGAAGTCCAAGACATGCTACCAGTACTGGATCTGATTAGATACACCTGTCCCACAAGGTAAACATGACCACCCGTCCATAAGCATAGCCTCTTGCCAGGCAACAATCCTTCATTACAATACCCACTAATCCAAACAAACATTTGTCTTATTTGAAAACCCTTCTAATTAGCCATTCCCTACAATTCTATACTTCCTTTCTGCGTGGCAATTAATGCACTATCAGTCACACCCTCTCACAATTTGCATATAACATTTTATTGTACAGTGTAGAAACCATGTGTGCTGTGCCACACAAGAACACTCTTCATTAAAAGACACCATTTCTACTGTCAGTAAGGAAAATGATTATTTCAAAAGAGCTATATATCTGTATTTATGTCTTTTCATGCCTTGATCAGTTACAAACATACATTACAGCCTTGAGAAAGCCCCAGGCCTGCGAGATATGGAGGACAAAACATGTTGGCTGGCTGGATGCCTCAAAGGGAACAGGGCAGGTCACAGTAACTTCCCCCTTTCACACTACCTGCAGCTGAAGTGAATGGGAACTCGCCTACCCTTTCACAGAAGTAGACCTTGCATTAAGGCCACCTGGCCACTAAGGTTAGGGTTTCCATTGGCCTTAGGAACCTATTAGGGCTACAGTCTCAATTGTTCCAGGAGCTAGGGTTTACACTGGCCCCAGGGCTTTCATCGGTCCAATTGTTAGGGTTTTCACTGGTACAGGTTACCTAACCTTTGGGGCTTCACCTGCTTAAATATAACCTTTAGGTCGTGCAGGTAACGGGCAACAGGTTAAGGGAACTGCCTGTTTGATTGTGTTAGGGCGTGAAAAGGGCCTATCCACCTTCAAACCTTCAGGTAGGCAACCACTCACTAGTGCAGGCAGCCTCTACTACTACATCCCAGACGCCCACCCTCGTATCCATCCATGGGGTAAAGATAATCACTTCTGAGCTACAGGTAACTATCACTCCCTACTACTACTAGAAAGTCAGCCCAGGTGTAACCCACCTTCAACTCCACAGGGATAAAACTCACCCAGACCAATATCTTACCATTCTTAAGTCAGAAGCACCCAGATCTACTCAATATCATCTCCATAGGACACAACTAGTCAACCCCAGATCAAACAATCAACGCTGCACCAGGACGTTTAAGAACTCACACCAACATCCATTCCACTCTTCTAGCTTCATCCATAACGAATCCAACCACCCACACCAAATCACACACTTATCTTAAGATAACCCACTCACAATACAAGAAAGGTGCAAACGCATGATCGCTAAGTTCCAAGATCATGCGTCCCCGATCCCTCCTTATCACATTCAAAACACCAGGACACCTGGCAGCGACAGCACAGCTACCTCTCACGAAAAGTGCCCACACCCACCTCTTAAACCTTAGAATTCTCTAACCTCCTCAAGCCACAGCCAGACTACCCCCGACCCACACACTCCTCATATGCCTCTGTTGCTCATCCTGTCCTAGGCCACACCTCCTCAAAGCACTATCATGTCTATAGGATAGAAACACAACTAAAATGCTTGATCTACAACACAAGGTTAATTCACAGAAACTGCTTCACCATACCTGATAAGCTCCCAGAAGCCACACCAGACCTTACAGTCATTACAAAATGTACCACATGGCACAAAATCATCCCACCTGAATATGACATTAACAATCGTACTGGCAAAATTAGAGGAGCTTAGCAGCCATCCATAGAAAAGCATTAACAATAACGCACATTAAAAACTTCACCACGAACAACTGCAAATCTTTTCTGCTAAAATGCCACACCACTCCAACCCTCACTCTCAAAATACAGACCACCACCCAGCACTGAAAACTTTAAGGATGTCATACAAGATACAGGGACCAAGATGCTACTGAAGCACCTCGTGATATACATTCTAGGAGACCTCAAAATTTGGTTTGAAAATAAAATGTAACAACAACTGTAGCCATCACATCCAAACTTGAGGCCTTTAACATCGAACAAATAGTTTCTGGCCCAATTAGCTACTAAGCTAGACACATGCTGGACATCATAGTTGCCTCCTGGGACAGGCCGCAGTGACTGACAGTTCCACAGTACCCTGGAGCAATCATGTTGTTACCTTCAGGATCAACATACCCAGCAATAACAATACTTCAAAGACAGCAACAACCACCACCAACAACAAATGCACATACAGATATTGGAAAAAAAATAGACCTCATAACACTCAACTCCCATCTCAAAAACTCCACTAATATGGACTTCAAGACATATATCCCTTCTACAACGGGATTGACATAGCATTGGACAACCAGATATTGATAAAGACCTCATCCAGGGTTAACCACAAGGAGAAAAGCACATGGATTAATGACATCAAAAGAAGTAAAACTGGACTTCACATGCTGTAACACAAGTGGAGGCAATCCAGGGATTGCCTCCAGTATAACAGCCCACGAAACAGCCACTAGAATCCCAAAATCAAAACACCACTCCATATGAATCACTGAAGCGGACTGCCCTCTAAGGAACGCCACAGGATTGTACCAGAATTCTGCAACTCATAGTGTCCAAAACCCAGAAACACAACAATCACAAGCCTTCTGGGACATCTCCATGGAATTAATCTCAAAAATTGAAAAGAGAGAAAATTACCTTAAGGGGAACACAGCAAACACCCCCTTCCCCTACACACAACTCAATCATCGCCAAGATGGACAAAACAATTTTCAGCCAATTAATACTTTTAATATCCAGAATTCCACAACATTATTATTACAGCTAGATCATCAGGATCACCTTCAGATCCAGTACCTCTGAAATGTTTAAAAAATATCTTTCGCACAACCTGTGCAGGGGAGGTAGCTAGAAGGTTATTCAACAAGGCTCCAGACTAGTTTCTTTCCCACCTGAATTGAAAACCTCCTAAGATTCTCAACCCACTCAACCCCGCAAACTATAGACTAATATTTAATGGCCTGTTCCTAGGTAAATATTTGAAAGAGCAGCTTTACTCAGCTTTCCATGTTTACTGAGGAAAACAGCTTGATGTCAGGCCAAGAATCTGGATTAAGATCAGGTAGACTCACAGAGTCGCCTTCATATCACTATGGAATTACCTAAATCTCACAGGGGACAAGAATGGAGTGGCCGCCCAATTGCCTCTGGACCCATCAGTAGCATTTGACACCGTCCACCACCATAAACTACAAAAAAGACTATCATCTAGGAATATGTGAGAATGTTCGGAAATGCATTGCCTCATAGCGCAATGACCACCAAACATTGTTAAAATGGATGCCCCAGAAGACCTCTAAGACTTGATAAATGCCTCTGTGCCTTAATTGCATGGCTGATGAGTACCCATCTAAAGATCAACAGCACAAAGATAAAGATCATGACCTCTGGACAATGGCACAAACACCTGCCTACTATCATATAGCCTAAGAAACTGTATGCCACTCCAACTACATCAAGAAAGGTAAGAAACATAGGGGTTACAATGCATTGAGACCCATCCTTGATACCACGTCAACAAGTTCACAGTGAGCACCTGCTACACAGTGAAATCATGGACATCTTCCCTTATCATGGATACCAAGAACAGCTACAATCTATACTCAGACTAGTATTGTCCAGGCTAGATTTCGTCCACAGTCTATACCTCAGCAGCTTCAGTTGCACCATACACAAAATGCAACTCATCCAAAACACAGCTCAAGACTTATTTCTCTGTCCCCACCACAAAGAACGCAAAATAGCAGACACAAGACGATCAATGTTCTAGGCACTATGCATAGTTCACTGAGACTCCCACAGGAAAAGGACCACTGCACCTACCTACAAATTAAGTACAAGAAATACAAAGAAAATAGGATACTTAACTCCAGAGATGCACCATGGAGATCATCATACCACTTTACTATAAGAAATCCATAGGAGGCACTGCTTTCTCAGTACAAGCCGCCAAGCTGTGGAACGTACTGCCAGTTAAATGTCAAAGCATCCAGGAACATTTACAGTTCAGAAGAGGTGAAAACATGGTTGTGTCAACCCATAACCCTGACATACAATCTGGAACAATAATTGCTCCTTCAAGTACACTCTGCAGTCCGCAGATATGCAACAGCCCGAACAGCATTCTCCATCTATTCATGTTGACAAACACTAACAACTTTTTATGTCTAGGTAAGTTATGAAGGGCTGCCCTGTGTCTAGCCAGGTTATTGTATAGTATTATAATTTGCACACAATCCTCCTGGGCCTCAATAATACTAACACTATCACACTCAGCGGTCATGCAGTAGACTGTGGTTCAAACAGGCTGCATAAAAGATCCATTACAGTGATTCGCCCCCTTACACTCGCATAAGAGAGAACCACTTCAGGTCATGTCTAACAACCAGTACTGTACCACTCAACGGCAACAAACCACCCATCACCATTTGAACAGGCATGAAATAACTAAATAGACTGATGGCCCCCAACGACTCTAATTTCGTCCAACAGCGCAGTCCCAACTAACTACATACTATGACCACTTGTTGACATCTCACAATGACAACCACTTTAGTGGTCTCAGCAGATGATCTGACCATCTTTCCCTCCTGACTATGCCTGCTCAAGATCATAAACAAACGAAAAAAATCACAGTAGAGAACCCGTGCAATAACCAGCTTAGTGGACAGCGATCATAAGAAGCAACATAAAGGGACCTGCAGAGCTGATCAACGCTGCTAGCTTACCCAAAACCATAAGCAACATGCCCATTCCTCACACTTTTTCAGTCATCAAACAGCTAAGAGCTGCACCAAAAACATGGTAACTGCACCACGTGGTCATCACGCAACACATAGAAATACTTACCACATAGAATCAAAACAAATAAAACACCCTTCCAACCACTCGTACTACACGGTACAGCATGCTACAGATTTAGGCATAAGCTTAAGTGGTATTAAACTTGTGCAATACATTAGAAAACTACCAAAAGAACAAGTTACTTACCTTCGGTAACGATATATCTGTAAGAAACATTAGTTAGTAATAGATTCCTTACCTTAGAATTACCCCCAGGCGTCAGACTGGATCCGGAAAGTTTTTTCGTCAGCAGTACCTCTGCGCGTCGGAAGGTGGCGTCTGTCGACTCCGCGTCCGTCGTGGGCGTCGTGGTCGCCGGGATGACGTCGGGGCAGCTACTTAGACGCCGCCCTCGCGCGCTGACTTCAGTTCTGTTCACGACTTTCCGTGCCAGAAACACAGAGCCATGCAAGACACTGACCATTGGTGCACAAAACTAGGGCCCTGAAAGGATGACCTTAACCCTAGAAATCAGTTCGCAGAATGGGGAGGATAGGTGGGGCGGTAAGGAATCTATAACTAACTAATGTTTCTTACTGATATATTGTTACCGAAGGTAAGTAACTTGTTCTTCTGAAAGAAACACGTTAGTTATAGATTCCTTACCTTAGAATAGATACCCCAGCAATACCAACCCCGGTGCTGGGTCTGCGAACCAAAATCACACCAGAAAGTCCTGGAGAACAGAACGGCCAAAGAAGCCGTCTCTCCGGACTTGACTGTCCAGACAGTAGTGTTTTGTAAACGTGTGCAGTGATGCCCACGTAGCTGCCTGACAGATGTCATTTAGAGGAACTCCTCTTCCCAAGGCAATAGTGACTGCCGTCGCCCTGGTGGAGTGAGCGCGTAGCCCTACTGGAGGCTCTTTTTTAGCCAGAGAGTAACCAGCTTTAATACACAACACGACCCACCGTGAAATGGTGTGTTTGTGTACGGCCCGACCCTTCTTTGAGCCCACGTAGCCAACAAAAAGTTGATCATCCACCTGGAACTGTTTGGTGCGATCCAGATAGAAGGAGAGCGCACGTTTTGGGTCCAGACGGTGGAGCCTCTCTTCCTCCTTCGAAGGATGCGGAGGCGGAAAGAAGGTGGGCAAGGTAATAGTCTGCCCAATGTGGAAGGCAGTGACCACCTTAGGAAGAAAGGATGGACGGGTTCGGAGAACCACCTTATCCGGATGGACAGATAGGAAAGGAGGTTTTGAAGAAAGGGCCTGGAGCTCGCTCACCCTTCTAGCAGAAGTGATGGCTACCAGGAAAGCAGTCTTAAGAGTTAAGAGCCGTAAGGGACAGCTATGAAGCGGCTCAAAGGGAGCGCACATTAGATAAGTTAGCACAAGATTCAAGTCCCACTGAGGCATAACGAAGGGGATTGGAGGAAAAAGATGTGTTAAGCCTTTTAAGAAACGGTTAACTACCGGGGACTTGAAAAGAGAAGGCTGATCTGGCAGCCGAAGGAAAGCAGAGATGGCTGACAGATAGCCCTTGACAGTGCCCAGAGCAGAGCCCTGCTGGGCCAAGGAGAGAAGGAACAAGAGTACTTCAGAAAGAGGGGCAGAAAGGGGATCCACAGCCTTTGCTGTGCACCATGCCACAAATTTGTTCCACCGGCAGGCGTATACCGTCTTAGTGGAGGGACGCCTGGCTGCCAAGATTACGTCACAGACTTCGGGAGGCAGGTCGAAAGACGTCAACTGCCGCCGCTCAATCTCCACGCAAGGAGGTGGAGACTGGACAGGTTCGGGTGGAGGACAGTTCCCTGCTGCTGCGACAGAAGATCCTCCCGAAGAGGCAGTCCGATCGGAGGATCAATGGCCATGTTGAGCAGCTCGGGATACCAGACTCTTCGTGCCCAGTCCGGAGCCACAAGAATGACTTGGGCCCGGTCGCGCTTGATCTTCTTCAGCACTCTGGGCAGAAGTGGTATAGGCGGAAAAGCGTACAACAGACCGCAACTCCACTCGCGACGAAAGGCGTTGCCTAGCGAGTGCCGCCTTGGAAATTCCAACGCATAGAATTGCTGACATTGCGCGTTCTCTTCGGTGGCGAATAGATCTAACCACGCTCTCCCCATTGTTGAAAGAGACCTTGCACCACCTCCGAGTGGAGACGCCATTCGTGATCCATCATGCACCTGCAGCTGAGTTCGTCCGCCCTGGCGTTCAGGGAACCTGCCAGGTGTTGAACCACCAGGGATATGCCCTGATGTTCCAGCCATGTCCAAAGGCGGAGGGCCTCCTGACTTAGGGTCCACGACCCCACCCCGCCCTGTTTGTTGCAGTACCACATGGCGGTGGTGTTGTCCGTGAACACCTGCACTACTCTTCCCCGGACAGAGGGAAGGAATGCCTTGAGTGCAAGACGAATCGCCCGGAGCTCCAGAAGGTTGATGTGGAGCCCGGACTCCGCCGGAGACCAGAGGCCTCTGATCTCCGCCTCTCCCATGTGGCCGCCCCATCCCCGAAGGGACGCGTCCGTCACCACAGTGTGGTCTGGTTGGGGAAGGGAGAGGGATCTGCCATTGACCCAATCCTGGTTCGTGAGCCACCACTGCAGTTGACGTGCAGTGCCCTCCGAGATCTGGATGCAATCGGACAGATTCCCCTGATGCTGCGCCCACTGGAACTTCAGGTCCCACTGCAGAGCCTGCATATGCCATCTGGCATGATCGACCAGCAGGATGCAGGATGCAGGAGGCCATG
The DNA here is from genome assembly GCA_963921515.1 of Calotriton arnoldi. Taxonomy (NCBI): domain Eukaryota; kingdom Metazoa; phylum Chordata; class Amphibia; order Caudata; family Salamandridae; genus Calotriton; species Calotriton arnoldi. The sequence continues at coordinate 220,480 of CAWUFW010004226.1, read as the reverse complement.
AGGCCCAGCAGCCTCAGAGTCACTCTGACCGAAACCCGGGATAGAGGCTGAAAGATCGGAATCATAGCCTGAATATCCCGGACTCGCTGCTCGAGAGGATAGACCCGAAACCGCATCGTATCCAGAACCGCTCCGATGAAAAGGAGCTTCTGAGAGGGAATCAGGTGTGACTTCGGCACATTGATGGAAAACCCCAGCGAATGCAGGAGGTCGGCCGTAGTCTGGAGGTGGGAGACGACTGCCTGGGGCGAGCCCGCCTTCAACAGCCAGTCGTCGAGATAGGGGAAGACTAAAACCCCATATCTGCGCAGATGAGCTGCGACCACCGCCATCACTTTCGTGAACACCCGAGGGGCGTTGGTAAGGCCAAAGGGGAGCACGGTGAATTGAAAATGCTCGTGGCCTACCGTGAACCGTAGGTAACGCTGGTGGGCCGGCAGAACGGGGATGTGAAAATAAGCATCCTGCAAGTCCAACGCTACCAACCAGTCTTGCGGGTCGAGGGCAGACAAGACCTGAGCAAGCGTCAACATCTTGAACTTCTCCTTCCGGAGGAAGTGGTTGACGTCCCTGAGATCCAAGATAGGACGGAGGCCCTTGTCCTTCTTGGGGACCAGAAAGTAGTGGGAGTAACAACCACGACCTACTCGCTGGTGGGCCGGCAGAACGGGGATGTGAAAATAAGCGTCCTGCAAGTACAACGCTACCAACCAGTCTTGCGGGTCGAGGGCAGACAAGACCTGAGCAAGCGTCAACATCTTGAACTTCTCCTTCCGGAGGAAGCGGTTGACGTCCCTGAGATACAAGACAGGACGGAGGCCCTTGTCCTTCTTGGGGACCAGAAAGTAGTGGGAGTAACAACCACGACCTACTTCTGGTACAGGAACGCGCTCGATGGCTCCCTTGGCCAAGAGAGCCGTAACTTCCTGCTGGAGAAGGGCCAGATGATCCTCTGACATGCGGTGGTATCTTGGTGGCATGGCTGGAGGGGTAGTCTCGAAGGGGAGGGAGTAGCCCCTTCGGACTATTTGCAAAACCCACCTGTCCGACGTGATGGTGCGCCAGTGGCGGAGGTGATGGCGAATCCTGCCGCCCACTGGCGTTTGATGGGCCTGAAAAGGTCAGACTAGGAGGGTTTGGAGGCTGCTGCGGAGGGGGGGGTTGGTGGACTGGCCCGCCCGCTGACCCCCGGAACCACGACGGTTGTTCCTATGTCCCCGCAAAGGTTGGGTAACTTGCTGCGGCCTGTGGCTCTGGGCGGGACGTAGTGGGGCACCCCTTCCGTAGCCACGAAAGGGGCGAAAATCAGACTGCGCAGGGCGGGTGGAGAGGCCCAAGGACTTGGCTGTAGCCCGTGAGTCCTTAAAACGCTCTAGAGTGTTGTCTGCTTTGTCGCCAAAAAGGCGACGGCCATCAAAGGGCATGTCCATCAAGGTGTTCTGGACATCCCCTGAAAAGCCAGTCGACCTCATCCAGGCGTAGCGCCGAAGCGCTACCGACGTTGAAATGGTCCTGCCCAGAGAGTCGGCGGTGTGGTGGCTCCGCGACCAGTCCCTCGACCTCCCTCTTGACCGGGACCTCGAACGGCGCGGAGCCGACTGCCGATGTTCAAGCAGCTTTCGGGACCGCTCCCGCAAAGCCTTTGCGCCATCGACTGGCAGTCGGAGCACGACTTGGGGTCGTGGTCACACTCCAGGGAGAAAAGACACATGCGGTGCGGATCCGTCACCGACATCAGTCGGCTACAGGAACTGCAAGCCTTGAAGCCGGGCATCCCTCGTGCATCTTTTCGGAGTTGGAGACTCAAAGAAAGAAGTCGACAAAAGTCGAGAAAAATTTAGTCAAAAAATGACTGAGGTACCGCTCTTCCCGGATCTGCGCTGGCTGGCGCGGAAAAAGAAAGAACTGACGTCAGCGCGCGAGGGCGGCGTCTAAGTAGCTGCTGCGACGTCATTCCGGCGACCACGACGGACGCGGAGTCAACCGACGCCACCTTCCGACGCGCAGAGGTACTGCTGACGAAAAAACTTTCCAGATCCAGTCTGACGCCTGGGGGTAATTCGGAGGTAAGGAATCTATAACTAACGTGTTTCTTTCAGATAAAGGTAACCATGAAGAGAGGTAAACAAATTTGAAAAAGCTGGGACAGACAAAGGTAATAACAGTGTTGAGAAAATCATTTAGGTTTTGGGTGTAAAGAAAGGGCAGTGAAATTGCAAGATGAAGTGGATCCGACTCACCAAGATTAAATCCTAGGTTTTGCCAACAAAGTTGGTATTAATTGTCACAACTTTGAGATACAAGGCAATGTTTAACTGCAGGAAAGACGGCGCAATAAGGTATGTACTTCAGTGGAATGGCCAGCTCTACACTCATTCCTTCTCAGGTCAGGAAAGTGAGTAGCTTTACACATGATAATAGTAACAGTTTACTAAAGTGCACAGACATGGCAAAATTGCAATCTCAACTCTAGAAACAAAACAATCTATAAAAAAATCTTTTATCTGAAAATACAGGAGTATGTAGGAGAAAAGTTTAAGAGAATTAGCAGCTGTATATGGTTACTATTCTACAATGGCTATTGGTGGTAACTTTGGCATTAGGATAGGCAAGAGTAAAATATATGAGTACAAATGAAAGCTAAAAGGGACATGCTGAAGAGACTGCAAGTTCTGTTGCCATGCTATTTAGTTTAAAGTCTACAACCTTCAATTCTGCTTCTGAACACTAACTTGCTTAACTCACCAATTCCTTCATAATGCCCACCAAACATGAACTGAGGTGAGAACGTAGGAGGATGGAGATGAGGCACACATTGTTAGGCTAGCTTTCCTCTCTACTTCCACATCACTCTCCCTTTATGCTGGGTATGTGGATTAGTACATTCCACGCAGTGCTTCTTTTGTTCAAGTGCTACAGCTAAACTCGGGATCAGCTGAATCACTCAACAAGCTAACTTCTATATCATGCTAAATCATACTTAAACCAGGCAGATTAGTGTACAACATTATTAACATAGATTATCCGGGGCTCATACGTCCGGATTCAATTAATGGAGAAGTCTATGGAATGTACTACTAAGAAAACAATTTTCTAAGGTAATATCAATTATGTTTATTTTCATCACCCTGTTCAGCAAAAGCAGGACTATTCAAATCTCCCCAAGCCACAAAATGGGATGTTGGTCCAAGGATCAAAGCTCAAACTCCCCTGTTCTAAGCAGACAAGCCACAGTGATGTTAAGTACATAGTCTCTTTTTCAATTTACACTTCGATTCTGCTGGCAAGGAAGGCCATTTGTTAAAAGGGCGCAGTAAGAGCTGTGCAGGTCGTAGATTGTCATGGAAAAACATGTTTTTGCTGCAGGTTACAATGAACAAGTTATTTACCTTCGGTAATGCTCTTTCTTGTGGAAACTCTATATAACTGAAGATTACTCACCTTGTCACGACATTAAAAAGTTTGAAGACCACTGCAGTAAGCAATCAGATGTGACAGTGTGCAGATCTCTAATTGGGACCTTTTTACAGATGGATAACAGTTCATTCCACAAATGGGGAGGTAAGAGGGGTGTGATGAATCTGCGGTTGGATGTAGTATCCACCAGAGAACATTTCCAAAGGTAAGTAACATGCTCTTCAGATGGATACTTCTAACCTTAGAGCCTTCACTTTGTGAATAGATACCAAAGCAGTACCTCCCAAGGGGGTGGGTCTGTAGAATGGCTTAAACCAAAATATCTTGCAGGGCCAAACAAGCAAAGTGCCCTTCCCGTCGGACTTGGCTATCAAGGTGGTAGTGCTTCATGAATGTATGAATGGATGCCCACGTTGCAGCCTGACAGAGGTCCAAGACAGGTACTTTGCATGCCAGAGGTCCAAGACAGGTACTCTGCACACCAATGCAGTAGACACAGCCTTGGCTTTAGTTGAATGAACCTGCAGACCTTCCAGAGGCTGCTTCTTGACCTATGAGTAGAAGATATTAATACAGAGGACTATCCACATTGATATGGTCCTTTTGGCCACTGTCTTATCCTTCTTTGCGCCTGCAAATTCCACAAAGAGCGAATCGGCTTCCCAAGGGTACTTGGTGCAATTTATATAAAAGCTAATCTGGAGCGAAAAATGTCAGAGGGGTGAGGGACTGTTCGACATGAAGAGGCATCACAATCTTCAGAAGGAATGCCGCTCTAGTCTGTACTACCAGTTTGTTTGGAAGGTGGTGTACAGTGGATAAATGGACACAGCTTGTGACTCACTCACACGAGGAGCTGAAGTTATCACTATGAAGAAGGCTGCTTTGAGAGTCAGTAGACGCAAAGAGTAGCTGTGCAACGGCCCAAATGGGGTACACATAAGAAAAATGAGAACCAAATGAAGGTCCTACTGTGGCATTAAAAAAGGTGTGTGTGGGAACACATGGAACAGACCTTCAAGGGAATGCATCATGCAAAAAGGCCGAAAGGGCTGACAAGTAATCTTTCACTGTGCCCATGGCAAGTCATCGCTGGGCTAAAGACAGCACAAAAAGCAGAACTTCCCCCAGCTTTGCTTGTAATGAACCTGAATGGGAAGAATTACATCAGATTACAAATTTATCCTAGCGTCCAGCTAAAACAGATTTTGTAGATCGACGCCTGCCCGCTAGAATGAGATCAATATCAACTATTTTGGGAAGAAGGTTGAAAGCAGTCCACTGTTGCCACTCGATCTCCCCGCATGGAGGAGTAGATTTTGCAGTCCTGCGGGCAGGACCCTGTCCTTCTGCTGCGACAGAAGATACTCTTGAAGATGCAGCCTGATCGGAGGATAGATGCTCATGGCCAGAAGCTCGAGGTACCACACTCTCCTGGCCCAATCCGAAGCCAGTAGGATGACTTGGGCATGGTCATTCCTGATATTCTTCAGAACTCTGGGCAGGAGAGGTAGTGGCTGGTAGGCATACAGGAGTCCCATGCTCCACTCCAGATGGAAGGTGTCTCTGAGAGAAAACCTTCTTGGATATTTAACAAGCAAAAGTGTTGACACTGTGTATTCTAGGCGTTGGTGAAGAGATTGAGCAAGGTCTCTCCCCATTGCTGAAAGACATCCAGTATCACCTCTGGGTGTAACTGCCATTTGTGATCCGCTAGGTGTTGCTGACTGAGTTTGCCCACCCTGGTGTTTAAAGTTCCCACCAGGTGGTTCACAACCAAGGAGTTGCCCTGTTGACTCAGCCACTTTCAGAGGAGCAATACGACATGATGGAGGTGTTGTTTGTGAAGACCTGAACCAGCCTCGCCTTGATGAATGGCAGAAAGGCTTTCAACTGTAAGTGAAAGGCCTCCAACAGGTTGAAAGCGGGTCTCCACCAGAGTCTAATGATCTCCCTCGCCCACATGACCTAACCACCCTAAAAGCGACATGTCCATCACTACTGTCATCACTTCTGCGTAGGGTAGGGAGAGGGGTCTGCCGCCGGTCCAATTGCAGTCGGGCAGCCACCACTGCAGGTCTTTTGCAGTCTCTTCCCGAAACTGTGATAGAACAGACAGACAGTTTCCCCAGGTGCTGATCCCACTGAGACTCAGATTCCACTACAGAGCTGGCATGTGCCATCTGGAGTAGTCCACTAGCAGGATGCAGGAGGCCAAGAGGCCTCTGAGCCTGTCTTACTGAAACCCAGGACCAAGTCTGAAACATCGTAATCATAGCCTGAATGTCCTGACCTTAATGATCCAGAGAAAAGGCTTGAAACTGCACAATATCTAAAATGGCTCTGATAAACTGGAGCTGCTGTGAAGGAGTCAGGTATGATTTCAGTACACTGATCGAGAACCCTAAAGATGTTAATAGGTTTGCCATCGTCTAGAGGTGGTTTACAACTGACTGTGGCGAGCACGCCTTCAACAGAAAGTCGTCGAGATAGGGGAATACTGGTATCCCCAACCTCTGAAGATATGCTGCGACCACCATCACGTTTGTGAACACCAGAGCGATGGGCATGGGTAATGCTCCTTGCCCACCTTGAACAGCAGGTAACGCCTGTGGGACTGCAGGACAGGAATGTGAAAATATGCGCCCTGCATGTCGAGTGCTACAATCCAGTTTTCTGGGTGAAGAGCAAATAGAACTTGGGCCAATGTGAGCATCTCAAACTTGTCCTTTTCAGGAAGAAATTGAGGGAGAAGATCTAAAATAGGTCAAAAGCCTCCATCTTTCTTTGGCACCAGGAAATACTGGGAGTAACATCCAGGCCCTAATTTCAATGCCGGGACTCTCTCTATGGCTCCTTTTGTAAAAAGAGCCTGTACTGCCCGTCTTAAAATGGACAAGTGATCCTCCGATGCAGGTGGGATATAGGTTGGATCTGAAAGGAATGGTAGAGTCTATCATTATAAGACTACGTGGAGCACCTATCTGTCGGATATAATGCTCTGCCACCTGTGGAGGTAATACCTTAACATGCCTCCAATGGGATGGCCATGTGCTATTATGGGCAAGGTAAAGCAGTTTGGTGGTGGGAGTCTGAGCAGTGTGCTGTCCCTGAGGGACTGGATGTTGTCGGCTAGATCCCGAACCCCAAAAGGACTTCGGGGTCTGTTGCTTTGGAGGTGGACCTAGGTGCTGCCTTTGAACTAAACCCCTTCTGAAGCCTTGAAAGGGGCGGAACTGATGTGAAAACTGCAGCGCAGGCACACAAACGCCAAGGAAGCGCGCTGTGGCCCAACTTTTTTTGAAGTGCTCCAGGGTCCAGTCTACCTTATCTCAGACGAGATAGGTGCTGTTAAATGGCATGTCCATTAGTGAAACCTGAACGTCACCCGGAAAGCCTGTGGATCTCATCCAGGCATGACACTGAAGCACCACACTTGTACTGAATGCCCTGCCCAAGCAGTTGGTGGTGCTCAGTCCCAAATGGATGACGTACTTCGCAGTGTCCTGACCATCTTGAATGGTCTGAGCCAAATGAGCATAAACTCCTTTTAGCCCACTGGAGAAATTCGAGCTACAGAATCCCATAATGCATGGGAGTAGTGTCCAAACAAGTAGCTGCCATTGGCAGATCTAAGGTCAAGGCTTGCCTACAAAACCATCCATTTCTCAAATGCCTCCTTCCTCTATGACTCCTTATCCGGCAGGGTCGTAAGAAAGGAATTAGGATTGACTCCGCTAGTGGATGCTTATACCACCACACTCACCAGATTAGGCTGCTGTGTAAGGGAGGCAGGATCACCAGGAGCTGCTTTATGGCTATGAGCCATTTGTCTATTTACTGGCGGGCATGAACGAGGTTTTGCCCAAGTGCTCATGAGAGTGTCAGTCAATTCCTTGTTAAAACGTAAGAGAGGTTCCGTAGATCACTGTCCAGGTTATAGGATCTCTGTAAGTACATTAGTCTTCACTTTAATTGAAGGCAGTTGTGAATCTAGGATTTCGGCTGCTCTTCCAATAACCATGGTGAATCACCAAATGCCAGTTGGCTCTGATCAGAGTCCGAACCAAAGAGTTACTGCAGTACTGAAGAGCAGACCTTAGGAAAAGGCATTGTCTTGTTTGAATCAGAAGAAATAAGGGCCAGGCGCCCAGGAACTGAACTTGTGTGCAACTTCTTTGAGGTCGAGATGGATTCGGTTCGGAGACTGCAGAATTATTGGCTCGGTGTCCTCCTCCAACATCCTTGCCAGCGTCGATTGGGCAGGAACCAGTTGGGATTATGGCACTGGGCGTGGAATCAGCTCCAGAGTCGGAGCTGGACCAGCAGTGGGGTAACAAGTCATAGCTGGTACCGAGGGCCGACCCACTGGCAGTAACCCAGCCGGAGGCCTCCGCAGATCCGTGGGGCCCAAAGGAGCAACAGATGGAGCTCGTAAGGTGTCGAAGATGCAAAGCATGGCCTCATTAAATGCCCCAATTTGTTGCAGTGTTGCCGATGGACCAGGCATTGAAATAAGTATTGGTTCCTCGGCAGGGGACGAGATCGCAGGGCAACTTGACATCCTTGTGACTTCTCAGAAGGAGAGCAGCGAGGTTAGGACAAGGCCCGCTTGGACTTTGTTTCTTTTTTTTCTTCGATTTGGATGTACCTGAAGACTTGGAGTGCAATGAGAACCTGTCGCAGGAACAGGACTGAGTCCCCAATTCCAAGCATGAGCAGCCTTTTTATGATCTCCGACAATGTTTGGTAAATTACAGCTTGGCTTCATGGCCCCAGATTGCCTTCGAATTCATTAGTCACACTTCCCACACGACTTGGAGTCATGGCCCAACCCTGCACACTAAAGGCACACCTCATGTAGATCCATCGCAGACATCTGTTTGCAACAATCCTTACACGGAATGAAACCTGTGGTTTTAGGAGGTGATATTTCCCTTGCACACTGGAAAATCTTTGAGAAGAACCCGTTAACTTACAAGGAAAATAAGGAGCTGGCTCCTGGTCTGCTTCCGAAGGCTGATAGCAGAGCGTACAGTTGGCGCTTATATGAGGCTCCTGCATCACTGGCGGGATACATGCAGTCGACGCAGAGCCACATGATATTACCTACAGGCACACAGGACCAATGCTGGAAAAAGAAAATCCATTTCTAGTCTGGCACCTCCTGGGGATATTCACATGGTGAGGAATCTGGGGTTAGAAGTATCCATCAGAATAACCCATTTTTACGCGTTGCCACTCAGAACAAAGTATTGAAATGGTGTTTCAAAAGGAGTGGGCCCTTGCCATGACAAACTGCATTCCACTTCATTGCTCCCTCATTTCCCTGCCATCCTATTGCTGTGCATTATGCTGTGTTATATATTGTTGTAAGTATGGTGGAGTGATTCTGCAAGTGCAAAATGATGCATCAATACGGGTAGATTTGAACTTCTTTGCTCTTGGGCACCAATCTCGCTTCTGAGCCGCATCATACTTACTTACACCCATGATATTGTGTTCACATTGCTCTTTGTCACTGGCACGTGCAATGACAGTCTTTTACATTTGCAACCCTCAAACTTTCCTACACAGTTCTTGCAGCTTACCATCTTCCCTTACCTCACTGCCAAACTGCTCGTCTTCTGCCCTGCTCCTGGTTGCTTCTGTTCTCTGCTCGGGCTGCTGGCAGATCAGGCTTGCACTGGTGCCTAGAATTGGGGGCTGCAGATAAAAGAAATTAACAAGGGAGATCGTGTTTTGATGAGGTGTCTGCGCTAAGCCCAGAACCAGACTGGGAACCAAAGGCAGCCCTGATCAAAAAGTTACTTAATTTGGTAACAGTTTTTCTGGCATCTGATATATATTACTTTCTTTAACTCTGCTGTCAGTCTGCTTGTACTCTTTGCAAATTTGTTTATCCTCTGTTGATTTTGAAATGTAATATTCACATCTTATGCAACTTTCTTCATGGTGAACGCTTTTTAGCAACACTGAACCATCTTTTTGGTTGATATTCTATCTACCTGCAGATTACACATCTTTTGAATATTGCCAGGTAACCAGACGGGATCTAGAAATATTCCATGAAAACTCTCCTGTGCCGGTGCGTGCCGTCATCTCCAACTTGACGTTGGTTGCTGCACGGTTGTGATGTCATTGGAGGGATATAGCACGCTGATGTCAGTTCCTCTCCACTGCAGTGCAACATTTCTAATTTGCAACCTTATTATTCAGATCACCGAGGCTATTCTTCAGAATTGGAAAGGTGGGCAATTCTTCAGGTAGCTAGAGCATCTACCATAAAGAACATAACCAAAGGTAAATAACTTTTTACTCTGATGGATACTGCTACCTGCAGATTCCTCATCTCCTGAATAGATACCACAGTTTTACCTCTTCACTTGTGGTGGATCTGAAGGACTGGTCAGACCAGAAAGCCATGAAGCACAAACTGAGCAAAATGGTCATCCAAACAAGAAACAGTAGCATTCCCCTTTGAACCTCCAGAAAGGGAATCCAAAAAGCTGGAAGCTACAGGAAAGGTGCTCTCTGCAAACGAGTCTGGCACACGGTCAGTGAACGCCAGTTGCCCTCCATCCAAGTATACGCATGCACAATAATAAATATGGTGGTACCGAGTCTGCTTGACCATCTAAAAATGTATTTCACAGAGGTGGTCAAGGATGGTCTAGATGCCTTCAGGCAAACACTCAGGGGAGGCCTGGATGCTGTGGTGGGAGCCAGGGGCTCTTAGGGAGCTTTGAGGAGAAATTCCTAGCTTTGCTCCATGGGCTTTTCAGGTGAAGTCCATACTAGCATAATGGACATACTTTTTGATGGCTCATCTCTTTAGTGATAAAGCAGACTCTGCCATGGAGAGATTCAAGATAGTGAGGACAATAGCCCGCTCCTTGGGTTTAGCGTCTCCAGCCTGGGACTTTAGAAGAGTGGACGCAAAAAGGAGCTCAGATGAGTCCTGCTTACTTTCTGATGATACACTCTATTTTGGAAATATTAATTTAATACAATGTGTGTCACACTTCAGAATGCATTTATGTTGGGGAATAAAAACAATCTTAAGTGCATGTGATGCTCACTCTAATGAATGAAAATGTTATCCTGCTGGCAGCATAACACCACCCTCATTTCAGGTATCTGCCTGTTTTAACTTACACATGCAGTGCTAGGCCTCTCTCTGTCCTGATATAATGCAGTGGGGACATCTAGCTGATCTCTTTCTCCAGGCCCCTGTGCCTCCTGCTAATTGTAAATTTTCAATTTACACGGCCATGGAGGAACAACAGCCCTTATTTGTAGCCCTGACTTCTATTGATTCAAATAAATATTAACAAGATATTACCAATCCGTATAGCTTTGACTGCTGGTCGTTTGCTGCTACCATTGCTTGTGTACTTCAGAAATTGTTTTTGCAAAACGTTATCACAAAAGCAATTAAAAATGGCTGATTAAACATGCACACACGTATGGACAGGTGTACATTTTCACATTATTTTTGTAATATGTAACATTTTAAAATACAAAAAACATTAAATTGGCCACCAATCCGTGCCCATGCAGGCGCACGTGGCTATTTTTGAATTTTTTTGTGATAACATTGTACAGAAACAATTTAAAAAAAGAGGAAAATAAACTTTTATAAGTAACACAAGGCACTGTGGTCTAGAGAAAGAGATATGTCATGGGTCCTCACTTCATTACAAATGCCAGACACAATGTAGTAGGACTTAGTATCAATATTTTTCCATACCAGCCCTGCTCCTTGAACTGGGAAGACATTGGGGTATAATGTTCTTTCCTGTGACATCATTCTGGTCAAAGGGTGTGTGATGTCACTACCGCTACCCGTGGCTTTTTGGTGAACCGACGTACCTGGGTGACCTTTGATGGAACAGCTCCTTAATCTCTCTCACCAGCCATCACAGCCAATGTAAGGTTGGAAACTGCCAGTTTAATTCCACACCGGTGTAAAATTTTGAAGTAATATGTAAAAAATAAAATAAAGTTTGCTATCGATTAGACGGGGGAACTGTGAGTCAAAAGTGCAGGGAGAAGTATCTTTAACTTTAGCTGTTATTGTTTCGAAGGATCAGTGGGGAGCTTTTTAGTGGCGTGAAGGGTTTCTTTGGAAATGTTCTTTTCTATTCTGCATTCAATGAAACGCTACAAAATAGGAAATAATAAAAATGAATGCTTTATTTACATGACAGAAAGTCACGGATGACAGAGTTAAACAAGAAAACAATCAGCAGTTTCTGTGTCTTGTGTGGTTATTACGTAGGCCACCGATGGTCCTGGGTCGTACCAACCAATGGTCACTTGTTAAGAAAATGCCACACTTCCACTAAAACAGGACAGAAAAAGAAAGTAGTTATCAGGACGACCATTTTCAGAATATCAGATAATGCAGGCTCAACCTACATTAAAAGGCAATTCTTCATTTTTTTATTATGGAAAGTAGCGAACTGTACCTGCTCGTTGGCCCCGCTCCCCACCTCCACGACGCCCCCTGTTCTCTCTTCACCTAAAATGTTACAAAACAAAGCATTTCCTGTACTAGCTGCCCGAGGCCTGCCCGTGATTGCCCATCAAATAAATACTCGACAGTGTCCTGGCGGCAGCCGTACTACGCTGAGGCCATATATGGAGCGCAGATCGCTTTCCCATGAAGTTTTTCAAGGCACATCTGAGGTCTCGACTGCACGACCCAGCCGCTCACAGCTATGACGCAAACAAAAATCCAAAACATCTGGCTGCATGAACAGGTCTTTCTTTTTCCCTATCGTGCACTAATCAGTCAAACATTAAAGAGATTTTTTTAAACTTCGCGCAGTACAAAACGGTTCAGTCTTCATAGAATTTTTCTTGGAAAATAAAAAATGAACAAAAAGTGCTAGCCGAGTTTGCCACCAGTTAGCTGCCAGAGTTGTATGGAGAATTATACTTGGTTAAAAAAGGGGGAAAGCATAAATCAAACGTTTTACATTATTGGATTAAAATAAATATATACATTACACGACTTGACACAGAAATAGCTTTGAGCACTACACATTATGCACTCAAAAGCCTTTATAATCAACCACTGTTAAATAGAATTCAATCGTTGACACGCCATACCTTCTGCTGGGGCGGGGCCAGTGGCCGTCGACGGAGGTGGTGCCTGCAAACAGTCAGAGTAAAATGCATTAGCCTTGATGTTAACATGGACAGGCTTGGCAACTTGTCTTAAAATGTAGCAAAACAGCAACAGTGGCGAAAGAGCAAGCATGCAACCTGCCATTCAATGCTGGGGAAATCCCTTCTCCCTGATAAGAGAAAGAAGGCTCTGGTCTGCCCAGCAAGTCAGGAGTTCAAATACGACAATGGCACACATTCACACTAGCCACTGGCTTCCTGCGAAATTCCCCAGGCTCAGATAAAATATGGCCCTCTCTTCACCTGAAGCACCGAAGCTCTACCGCACCAGGTGAGTCAAAGTGTTTGGCCATTATCATCACTCTGTTGCTGAACCCACTCTAATTCCTCTACCCCGCCCCCTTTCAAGTCTGGGATCACTAAAAGCTACTGGGATCTGCCTGGAAGGTGAGAAGCAGGACTGCCGAACAATAATAAAGCATTCCCTAATCAGGAGTACTAGAACAAAGACCTAACTTCTCCATTCAAAGTTTGTAACTGTCCTGTTTGTTATTCTTATTTGATGCTGGTACTACATTTATTGCCTTTCTTCCCTCCAACTGTAAAGCGCTCTGATATCCTTCGGGATCATGTTCGCGCTATATAAAACTTTATAAATAAATAAATAAGTGGAAGACCCAGTTGAGGAGGGTCACCCAGAAGCTAAAAGGATCGACAACCAAGATGACCAGGACCAAAACAGCAACAATACCAGACCCACCAATGAACCTGAGCAGTGACTCTATCTTGCAAGTACGGTCCTATGTGTTTTTCATCAACTACATGTGTAGCACGCTTCCATATCCGAGGCAGGAATAGAATGTCGGACTAAGGGTATAAAGTCGCCGAGACACTTGACACATTCCACCCCATTATTGAGTAAACCACTAAAGACTTTAAGCTGTACTTGCAGATCTAAATTTCACCAGCGAGTGCAGCACTAAGTTTCGTCATTTGTGTTCAAGACCATTGGGGTTGTACTATATTGTGTGGAACTGGACCAGGTGTATGTAGTACTCTTTGAACCATCTCCTCATGAAGTATGGCTACTGGGTAAGAGGATTGTAGTGCAAATAAAGATGCCTACTCAGACTGTTCGCTCAGGTGTTGTCGATCCACATGCTGCAGGAGTATTTTGTGTTGTAAGGTCAATTCCCAAAGAAACACTTCCAGTTGACACAGTCGGGGTAAGTAGATGCCCCCATGTTTCTTCTTGTAGAAGGCCAGCTGGTTAAGAGACATCAAGAAGGAACACTGTGCTGTTTCAAAGATCGTTAGACTGGGGCCTTCTGTAAAATATAGTAGAAAATGTTCTTCAGAATGCAATATTGGAGCATGTTAAACCTACATATAGACAAGCGACTGAGGCGTCAGAGAGTCGGCTCAGAAATGGCTGCTTCTTAAAGTAGCTCCAGTCCTGCTGCCGATATTCAGTCAGTTCCCATTGTGATATGGAACGTGGGTGTTAGAAATGGGGGTCTCTAGTTGGCAATGGCTGGCCACTGTCCAAGTAGGGACCCTTCTTCCTAAGTCAGAGTGAGAGGGCTACACCCTTTGATAACCCCTGCTCAACCCTGTGGTAACGTAGCACGAGCAGCTAGGCTTATCTCAGAGGCAGTGTGTGAAGCATTTATGACCATACACAGTAACACAGTGAGGAACACTACAAAGGGAAACCACACAAGTAGTTATCAAAAATAAGTATCTTTATATATAGACTTAACACAAGACCAATAACGATAAAAAGCCACAATACTGTAAAATAGGATTGCTCTTGAAATGCTGCAAAAATAGTTCAAAGTGTGCCAAGAGGAGTTCAGTTCAAAGCAGTGGTCTCTGCGACCCTTTTACTTACAAAGTACCTGGATTTCGTAGCAAAACCAACAAATTGTCGCAAAGAAGCTGTAGCGATGATTTTCGGCATGCGAGGCCGGCGATGCGATAAATCCTTGCCGCGAAGGAGGATGATGCGCCGATCTGCTGATGCGTGCGGAGACGATGCGACAAACTTCTGCACGCTAGGCCCTTGATGCGATGACTCCTTGCCGCGAGGGAGGAGGCGATGCGACGATCCTGTTGCGTGTGCGATCAGGTTGCGATGCGAGGAAATGGCGCTCCGCGAGGGAGCGACGATCCTGATGCGATGAAAATGGCGGACGCCCGGCGTCCGCGCTGCGATGTCGTGAAACGATGATCTTGGTGCGATGATCTCTTGGAGTTAGCGAGCACTTGGAAGCCCGCAAACGTGCGATGATCTTTGGAGTTAGCGAGCACTTGGCGGCCCGCAAACGTGCGATGAGTCGATCTATGGTTGCGAGCACTGAACGGCAGCAGCGCAATGATTTTCCGGGCGCTTTCGGCTGCGGCGGCTCACAAACGTGCGTTAGCGACGATTTCAGCACTCTCTTCTCTGTAGTAGAACTAGAGGCCCTGGAACTCACAGGAGCCTCACCTGCAGATAGAAATCCTCGCTGGGAGGAATCAGGAGGCTGGTGGTGAAGTCTGATGTGCCTGAGACTTCAACAGGAGGCTAGCTCTCTCCTAGCCCTTGGGTGATTGCTTTAGCAAGATTAATAAAAGTTCTCTCAAAGTCCTTTTCCCTCTTCTTCCAAGTCCAATGGTAACCACTGCAGGCCAATCCAAGAAACAGCACACAAGCACAAGGATAGTCACCTCCTGCAGATTCCTTCAGTTACACGGACAGAGGTTCGTCTTGACATCCAGGAGCAATACACCTTGTAGGGGTTTCAGCACAGATATTTATACCCCAAAAGTCTTTGTTCTCAAAAGCTACAAGTCACTGAGCCTAGCCAGAACCAGTTCTGGTCAGTCCGGGAGCACTTTGCTTACCAGGCTGCATCCTTCCTTTCAGGAAGAGGGGGTCTGCTATCAGGCGCACAGTGGGAGGTGGAGCCATCATTCACCTTGCCAGGCACAGCCCTATTCAAGTCAAGGAGCTACCCCTCCCCATACTCCAAACACAGATCTCTCTATTCAACCCAGGTCTGGCTCAGCCTGCCCTGTCCCTCCAAAACCAGACAGCCAATACACATAACAGCAGAGCACACTGGAAGGCTTAGGCAAGAAAATACCTACTTTCTAAAAGTGGTATTTTCAAACACAGAATATAAAAATAAACTTCACTAAAAGATGTATTTTAATATTCTGAGCTCAGGCATACTAAATTCGTTTTTCTATCATGTTCCTGGGGTCAGTTAGGACTATAGAATGTAATAGTCAAACTGCCCATTCTAGCCTATGGGGAACAGGTTGCCTTACAGTAGTGAAAAACGAAATTGGGTGTAATTCACTACCAGGACATGCTACACACACCAAGGCATGTCCTACCTTACACACACAACGCACCCTACCATAGGGGTGACTTACATGATGCCAAGGGAAGGTTCAGGGGCTGGGAAGTGGGTGCACTTCACAGCCAAGATGGCAGTTCTGGACTGCACACAGACTCTGCAGTGGCAGGTCTGAGACACACTTTACAAGCTGCTTCTGTGGGTGGCGCAACCCAGCGCTGCAGGCCCACCAGCAGCATTTGGTTTACCAGCCCTGGGCACACACAGGCCACACTACTAGGGACTAACAGGTAAACCAAATAAGCCAATCATGGATATACCAATTCACATGTCATATTTACACAGGGAGCATTCGCACTGTGGCACTGAATGGCAGTGGCACAGCGCCCAGAGCATCTAACACCAGCAAAAACAGAGGAGACAACAGCGAAAAAAGGAAGGGAGACCCACGCCAATGGTGCCAGGTCTAACAGTGGGTTATTACCGGATGACCCTAGGCTCAGTGATAATAGCTACATTTACTACTATGATATCCCTTTGAACTAACACCACTTCCGAACACAAAGCCTGACATATCTTGACCCTCTGTCACAATTGAGAAGTTTCACAGATAAACTGTTCTGTTATTGCCTTTAAAACAAACATACCTTGTGTGACAATCAAATGCAGCACCTATTTAGATTAGCTGATGGACAGGATAACACTCAATGTGCCATGTTGTTCTTGAATGTCTCTAAGTATGAATGGAACGGTGAATGTTGATGTGCACGTGAGTAGAATGGAAAAGGAATGTTGGTGCACACGAGTGGAATGAGAATTTGATTATGGAGCATGAGTGAAATGAGAATGTGACAATTCAGAGTGGAATGTGGCAGATTAAACAGTGGCAATTAAGGACAAAACTCGTTGAGGATAGAACCTCTTGCACATTTTGAATAAATAAGTGTTCTGGTCTTAGTATATGATGGCATATTCATCTTTAACTGAATAGTGGTGATGAGCATAAACAGTGGTACAAAGAAGTGAGCAGCAAAGTGAGAACCAAACAGGGTTCCTGACAGCAGTGCTTGCGAGTGTGACTTGTGACACTGTATTCCCCGACATACTGCTGTTAGGGATAATCTTGCACTATGGTGCCATTTACCTACCTCCGCAGCACCTACTAATTAAAGCAGGGGAGAACTGAGTCAATGGCTCCTAGTAGGTCATGATGTCTCCTGCATCTTTTCTAGGCTGGTAAGGCAGATCTGTGACTGTGAGTGAGTGTTTCAACACTCCGTCCATCATTTTATCTTGTGATGTTGCTATGTGCGCCCTAAGTGGCTAAGGGTAAGCCCAGATGTGGGTCCCTCGCTTGCTGCGCTACTGGAATGGCGTGAGGTCCAAAAACCGATGGATTTAACCCATATCTGTGACTGGGGGTGAATGTTTGATTGATTAAGCATTTCGTCCACCATCTGTTCTTTTTGCATTTGTCACCCAAAGTGGGAAGAGTATGCCCAGATGTGGGTCCCGTGCTTGCTACGCCATCAGATTCAAGCTAACCTGGCTGATGAGGAGTGAAACCCCGAAACCGGTCCCAGGATGCTTGTTTCTGGTCCAGGGAGGACCTAACCTGGCATTTCAGGCTGGACTGTTTCCATGGGGAACAGGGTCAAGGCTGATTTACATATGGCTGGGTCTAATCTGGAATGGCGTGGTGTGCAAAAAAACAAGGGATTTAACCCGGATCTGTGACTGGGGATGAATGTTTGATTGATTCAGCATTCCGTCCATCATCTGTTCTTTTTGCATTTGTAGCCCAAAGTGGGAAGTGTATGCCCAGGTGTGGGTCCCGTGCTCGCTACGCCACCAGATTCAAGCTAGCCTGGTTGATGAGGGGTGAACTACCGAAACCGGTTTCAGGATGCTTGTTTCTGGTCCAGGGAGGACCTGACCTCGCAGTTCAGGCTGGACTGTTCCCATGGGGAACAGGGTCAAGACTGATTTGCATATGGCTGGGTTCAAACTAGAATGGCATGGTGAGCAAACACATAATACATTTAGGCCCAGATCTCTGTACTGGGGTGAATGTTTGATTGATTCATCATTCCATCCATTATCTGTTCTTCTTTTTGCACTGGATTCAATCCAACCTGGCTGATGGGGGTGATACCTCGAAACCGGTCCCAGGATGCTTGTTTCGAGTCCAGGAAAGACCTGGCTTGGCAGTTTGGGCTGGACTGTTCCCATGGGGAGCAGGGTCGCGACTGATTTGCATATGGCTGGGTCCAAACTGATGTTACGTGGCAAGCAAAATAACAATAGATTAAACCCTGATTTGTGACTAGGGTGAGTGTTTGAAAAGTTTCAACACTCCGTCCTTAGTGTTGCGAGTTGCCACAGCAACACATCACGTTGTTGAAAGGAAGTCACATTGAATTGGGTTACTACGGTTAAAGCATATGCCTGATAGTGTGGCGGTCATTTTGGTTTAGAAAATTGTGCTTTTGGGAAGTAGCATTACAGTTCATCTTTATGGTATTATTTATTACACATTTTGAGGAACCCATTTTGAAGGATTGTGAAATTCCTGGTGAGCTGGAGATGGCAACAACGTGCTCATTCTGCTCTGTTCCTTCAGGACTGCTGGGAGATTTCAGATTTCGTTTTACTGTACTCCACTGCGTTATTTCTCATGAGATATTCCCTACATTTGAGTACATCAACAAGTGAATCAACTGGCCTTCTTGAGCTATTAGACAACAGTGGCTATGCTTATTATTATTATTTATCTTTAATTTACTAGCGAGCTGTGACTACTTTTTTGTTTTAGTGTGTTATGTGGACAAAAAGTAACAGTGTATCAAATGAGCATTATTACCAGAAACTGTTTTGTACGGCACTGATAAGTTTAATTGCTTTAGTGTATTTGAATTGAATAATGTCAAGTTTTAAAATGGTACTACCAAAATATAGGCCCACATGCAGCAACACATTCCTCCCTAGACACAAAATGGAGAAAACCGTTTCGTACATTAGGCCCATGATTTAAATATTGTGCTGCAAAAATATTGTAGCCAGAATGCAACTTTCAAGAATAGATCTGCTATACTTAACTTCACACAGTTATAAGTAGGTCTTCAAATAATTTAAAACATTTTGTTTTAAAAACCACTGAAATTCATCAGTTATAAGTGACTAACAAAAGTATAACTTGTACCGCTGTAGATCTACGACGTTATCAATTACATAATATGTGTGGTCATAAGCAGTGCTTTAAAGTGGTACAAGTTATACTTTTGCAAGTTCATAGTTATAATGGATTAATTTCAGTGTTATTTTAGTTTTAAAAAGTTAGTGTTTTATTATTAGAAGACCTAGGTATAACTTTATTTTAACCTCTGTTTTTTTCAGTGAATGCCTGTTTTTTTTAGCATAAAGTAATATCTGATTACAGCCAACCACCCCACCACACTTTCTATACAAACCAAACTTAAACTACACAAACATTAGAAATTGTAAAGTTATAGTTATACCTCAAATTACTATAACTCGCGCACTTCCATCCACTGTCAACAACTAGCTAGCCAGACTACATTAACTAACTTGCTCCTTTATGATGCACTGTTTATACCCTTTCATATTACATCAGTTATACTATGTGAAATCATAGCATTCATAACAACACTTATGACATCTTAAGTGGCATCACTTGTGAGAACACTGTGCATGTTAGAGTGGCGAGTTAAAGTTCATGTACTATGGCTAGCAAGTTGACCACACTGTGTATGGAGGTGCACAAGTCACTGAATTTGAAAGGTTTTTGTTTTTCAATCAAAAAAAGTGTTTCAAAATGTAGAGTGGAGTGTCATCCAGTGGAGTGTTATTAAATGGAGTGTTATAGAGTGCAGTGGAGGGCAGTGTCGTACAGTGAAGTGTTGGAGAGTAGAGTGTAAAGGTAGAGTGAAGTGGCCTAGAATGGAATAGCGTAGAGTGCACTAGCGTGGAGTGGCGTAGCGTCAAATGGCATATAACAAAGACCTGTGGGGACCTCAACACTGGCCGCCTGATATGGGCGCTCTGCCCCAGCCTAATCATCAGGTTCGGAATTTAGGCGTCATAATCGATGACCAGTTATCAATGAAGCAACAAGCGGTGAAAGTGTCTTCGACCTGCTTCACTATCCTCAAATGGCTCAGGAAAATCCTTTGGATGTTGCCTTTGTCTACGCAACAAACCGTGGTCCAGGCTCTTGTCACCTCAAGACTGGACTACGGCAATATTCTGTATCTAGGAGTTAATAAGGACGTGTTATGTAAATTGCAGATGGTGCAGAATGCGGCGGCTAGGCTACTTTGCAAGGTTCCTATAACAATTTCCATCTCAGGCTCTCTTCGAGATCTTCATTGGCTCAGGGTTGAGAATCGTATTAAATTCAAAGCCCTGAGCTATACGTTTGAAATCAATTTCGGTAAGGCACCCCAATATTTGAATGCCTTAGTTCACCCATATCTTCCATTACGTCCTTTACGTTCTGCCACTCAGGCTAAATTAACGGTGCCTAGGACCAGATTGTCGCGAATGGGCGGTCGGTCCTTCTCTTGTCTAGGTCCCTCTTTGTGGAACTCCCTCCCTATGTCACTTTGGACCGAAACTATATATGAGAATTTTCGTAAGTGTTTAAAAACCTGGTTGTTTAATAGGTAGAACACTTTCTTTTTCTTCTTCTGTTCCTGACAGGAGGTGCCGGGAAACCCTTGGGTAGCTGTGCGCCTTATAAGACTAAAATAACAATAACAGTATAGGGAAATACAGTGGAGTGGCATACAGTAGAGTGGCACAGAGTGGAGTGGAAATGGCATAGTGTAAAGTGGAGTGGTGCGGAGTGGAATACTGTTGAGTGGAACAGAGTGTAGTGGTATAGACTGGAATAGCCTGGAGTGGCATACACTGGAGTGGTATACTGTGGACTAGCACAAAGTGAAGTGCCATAGAGTGTAGTGGTGTAGAGTGGAATACTGTACAGTGGAGTGGCACAGAGTTGAATGGCGTAGAGTGGAATAGCATATAGTGGAGTTGTGTACAGTGAAGTTGTGTAGAGTATAGAAAAGCGCAAAGTAGAGTAGCGTAGAGTGGAGAAAAGTGGAGTGGCGTGGAGTGGAGTGGCATAGAGTGGAGCAGAGTGGAGTGGCACAGAGTGGAGTGGCGCAGAGTGGAGTGGCGCAGAGTTGAGTGGCACAGAGTGGAATGGCAGAGTTGAATAGCGTAGAGTGGCATACCGTTGAGTGGCATAGAGTGGGATGGCGTAGAGTGGTCGAGTGGTGTAGAGTCAAGTGGCGTAGAATGTAATATAGTAGAGTGGAGTGGCGTAGAGTGCAGTAGCGTACATTGGAATGGAGTGGCAAACAGAGTTGAGTGGAGTGGAATAGCATCTGGAGGAGTGGAATGGCATATCGTGGCATACAGTAGAGTAGAGTGGCGGGAGTAGAGTGGAGTGGTGCACAATAGAGTGGAATGGGGTACCGTAGAGTGGAATAACGTGGAGTGGAGTAGAGTGGAGTGGAACAGCGTAGAGTGGAATGGCATAGAGTGGAGCGGCATAGAGTTGAGTAGCGTAGAGTGGCATACAGTTGAGTGGCATAGAGTGGAGTGGTGTAGAGGGGCATAGAGTCAAGGGGGGGTAGAATGGAATATCGTAGAGGAGTGGTTTGAAGTGGCGTAGAGTACAGAGGCGTGGAGTGGCGTAGAGTAGAGTGGAATAGCGTGTGAAGTGGGATAGTGTGGCGTACAGTGGAGTAGAGTGGCAGGTGTAGAGTGGTGTGGCGTACAGTGGAGTGGCGTACAGTGGAGTGGCGTACAGTGGAGTGGAGTACCGTAGAGTGGAGTACCGTAGAGTGGAGTACCGTAGAATAGAATAGAGTTGAGTGGCGCAGAGTGGAATACCATAGAGTGGAGTTGTATAGAGTGGCATAGCGTGGTAAAGGATAGAGTGGCGTGTTATAGAGTGGGGTTTCATAGAGTGTAGGGACATGGAATGTGATACAGTGTCAGGGTGGAGTGGCGTGTCGTACAGTGGAGTGGAGTTTCGTGTTAAGCCATTGAGGGAAGTTTAAAGAGACCTAGCGAAAAAATGGCTGAACGGATGGAGATGAAATTTTGCAGGAATATCAGTTATGGGGTGTAATGGGTCCTTTTTGGTAGTACAAAACTCTGCATCATCTGCCAATGTAGAAAAAGGAATATGTCTGCAAAGTTTCTTGGAGAGTCTTCAAACGGGGGCAAAGTTATTACCTATCAAAAACCTGAGGAATTCCAATTTTTTCAGAATCCTAACTATAGCTACAGAATGACTACCGCCACTCTGTATATAAACAATATATATATATTTTTAAATCTTATCCCTTTGGGGGGCCCCACCCACAAGGGGTAGGGGGTCAGGGTTGACTTTACCCTTTCCCTTTCTATGTGATTTTTATTTATTTTCAGAACTTGGGGACAGAGTCCTGAATTGGCGGCTGCAACATTTCTCCAAACAGCGTTCTTGTTCACGCTGGACCAGTGAGTTGAAATGCTTTTTTTTCCTTTTGTACCAGCAGGACTCCTGTGAGAGTCCCACTGCACTAGATATCGCTATTTTGTTTTTAACTTAATTTCTCTTAAACGGCTGAACAGATTTACACCAAATTACAAAAAACACACTTTGTCAGTAAAGCTCTATTTTTGTTCCAAATTTGATGTGATTCTGTTCAGCCTTTTTTCCGTATTGTTGTCCAATTTTCCCAATGGAAATTGCATGGTGAAAAAAGTGGTTTGGGACCCCTTCCCCCCCCCACCCGTTTTCTCTGTCCTCGTTTGATGGATCACCCCAAAACTTTCCAGTAAGGAGCTGAGGTGAATGAACTTTTTATTTGAAAGTCTCATAAAGATTTGTCAAACGGCACCCAACATATTACAGAAAACAGTCTTCGTATGAAAGCTCTGACTTCCATATAACTACACAGTTTTTGGAAGGTGGCTGGAGCTCCATGTACACCAAAAGATAATATTGTGAACTGATATATTACATCTGGAGTGTAGAAGCAGTTTTCCTTTATCATTTGGTCTTAATGGAATGTTCCAAAATTCTTTTGTAAGGTCTAAAGCAGTGATGTATTTGACTTCCTATTACTGTTCTATCAACTCATCAATAAGTAGTAGAGGGTATGCATCAAATGTAGCTGATTTTTATGAAATCCGTAGGGTATTGAATGGCATCATCAGGTTTAGGAACCACACCGAGCTATAATAATTTTTTTTTACCTCTTCCCTTATAGCTGATCTTCTTGCTTTCGAAATTCTGGTCTCTGTTTTATTTTTTTCCCAGTTCTGTATGAATGTGATGTTGTATTAAGTGTGTCTTACTGGGATCTACAGAAAACATTCCTGAAAAGAGGTCTAAAAGTGTTTTTAGTATCTTTTAGATCAGCGCTTACTTCTATTCTATCTGTTTCTGTAAAAACTTCAATTTGATGAACTGTCTGGCACAGCATACGACCTTCCTGTTTCTTTACATATTTAACATGGATTTTTTTTCTGAGAGCGCCTTATGGTAGGTGACATTTTCAATCTTCTTAAGCACTATATAAGGGCCTTGTCATTTAGCAAGTATTTTATTCTTGTTAAATAGCAAGAGTAGTAACACCCAGTCTCCGAACTGAAATTCCCAAAGTTTACTATTTGGCTATATTAGCATTGCTGCTTTTGGGGTTGTTTTATTCCCAATTGCTCAAAAATTTGGACAATTAGCCTTGAAATAAAAGAGCAGCCTTAATGCTAATTCCTTAAGAAAACGCATACTCGAGTAGACTTGTATTATCTCTAAGGCAATTTATATAGCACCAATTTGCTTTAATGGTATAGTTTTGGGCTATCTTGTAGTACAATCCTAGGCCTATAAGATACTCTTTTTTTGCTATTCTTTACCAAAATGCCCTCCTGTGATATAAGGATGGGCTAAGAACAGGATATTCTCCCTCAAACGCCGGGTAACTAAGAGTTGAAGATGTTGATGGAGCCATCCCTCCTGATACACCAACATTCTTCTTTAAAGAATAGCCCCCTACCTCTTGGTTTCCTTTGTCATCTCTAGCTTGAGTCCAAACCTTCTAAAGAAGACTTTCTGATTGGAGCCATGTATCACCTTGGTATTTCATTTAATAGAATAGGGCTTCTGGTGTTTTACCTGGGACTCACTGCCTCTCTCCCATTGTTAGTGTCTTGAATACACTCACTTATCTATTTTGTTAGATTAGAGTTGGAATGTCTGATGGAAAGAGTCTCCGTCTAACTGAGATGAATGTATTTAGCTATCAAGTGCTCATTAAAGTTTTTTCTGTCCCCCTGCAAGGTGTTGAATTAAGACCTCAATTTTTGGTGAGCTAAGATCCCACTTCGATGCCAATTTGTTGCAGTGGGTCTCAATTAACTCAACAGCAAGTAGGCCAGAAACTCTTAGATTTATTATGGGTTTATTTTCTCCCAAGCTGTTAGTAGCATGTATATGTATATTCCAGGCTGATTATAAGCTACTGAAACAACCAAACTGCCTCAACAAATATTTTCTCCTCTCAGATAGTCTATGATCTGGCTCAGACATTTCGTTTCTCACCCTGCTGCCAGTCGGAGGGCCTCAGAAACAACAAGGTATGCATTAATTTTCAAATAAAATATATATTTTTTTAAAACAGACCATCTGTGTTTCCTTTGTTTTCTGTTCTTTCCTCTCTTCCTTCTTGGGCAATCGCTACTCTTTATTTTCCACTGTGCTTCCCTTGTCTTTCAATTCTGTATAATTCTATAACTTTAACCCTCTGAAAGCTAGTCCCCAACCTTATTACATCTTAATTAGATTATTTTTCTCTCATCAGAGCAGCAAAATCAAACCAGTGCAACTGGCTGGCCACAAAATCAGGACAACAAATGTTGCATTCAGCATTACAGTATGATGGGACTTGGTCCCTGAGTCCTGAATAAAAGTGAAAGGGCACATAAGGGGAGAGCGTGAGCACACCCAGACTCATATGGGAGGCGAAGGACCAAAGGGCAGTAGTACCAGTGTAGTTATAGTTAGTAGACTTTAGATAGGAGGCATTTTTAGTTTTTTTGATAACGTTGACCCTGCTTGATTGACGAATTTGCACGATGCATTCCCCAAAAAATGACTCCACTAAATTATAACTTGCGCCCCCGTCAGGCAATGCTGATGACGAACAAGTAACACTCTTTCTGGTGGATACACTAACCGCAGATTCCTCACCTTTAGAATATCCTCAGGCTCCAGACTCAATTTTGAAGATTTTTCAGCATAGTCCCTTTGCACCTATAAGTTGTGTAGTGTGACTCATCACATCAGCCAAAACAAAGTACTATCCCAACACCATGAATGAAACTACCAACAGAAGCACAACGCTGTACAAGACAATTAAGCACTGTATCAGCGCCCTGCCAGATCCACCTATTCCTCACACCACAGAAAAGTGCAATGCCATCAAACTCTTCTTCAGTGGGAAAAAAAAACAGAAGATCCAACAGCACTTCAACGGCACCATGCTTGCTTCATTTCTTACACTCACCCCTTCCTGTAGAATACCACATTGGTCAGCCTTCAAAGCCCTGGCTCTCCCAGATCTCACTGACATACTCAAATCCCTAAAAAAAACAATTCTTCTGAAGATGATGTCTTACTATGGTCTCCCATCAAAGCTCTCTGTGGGGTCTCTCTTTTACCCCAACCTACCATTGTCAATGCTTCCCTCACTCAAGACATCTTCCCAAAATCTCTCCAATCAGGCCAGATCCTCCCACTCCTAAAGAAACCTACACTAGACCCCGATGAACTTGTCAACTACCGGCTCACTCACCTACCATTCATTGGCAAGATCACGGACAAGGAAATATGTGTTATACTCCAAAATCACATCAATGCTAACCACCTCCTGCATGACTACCAGTCTGGCTTCAGATCACGCTGCAGCATGGAGATAGTTACCTTACACATCATAGACAAAACAGTCGACCACAGATGAAAATTACCCTGTCTCCTGATATTGCTGGACCTCTCAGCTGCCTTCGACAGTCAGCCATCCCACTCTCATATGTACTATGGAATCTCGAATGGGATTCTTCAGCAATGTCCTTCACTGGATCTCCTCCTACCTCTCCAACCAACATCAGTTTTTTCATATGGGCAACCCCAGGTCACAAAAGATCCCCATCACCTTTGGAGTTCCCTAGCGTTTCAAACTGTCTCCTGCCATCTCAAACCTCTACATGGAGCCGCTTAGTGCTCTACTCACAGATAACGGCATCAAGATTCACCAATATGCTAAGGATACACAATACTACTTGAAAGGCAGCCAACATCTCAAACACTGCCTGCACATCATTCAGACCTGGATATCCACAGCCTACCTGAAGCTTAACTCAACCAAGACAATTCCTGTTATTTGTCAAGAACAACAAATGGGATACAGTACAAACCGGACTCAATGACATGAACCTTAATGGCTTCAAACCCAAACTTTCACCAAATGGCATGTCTCTTAGATACCTGGACACCAACCTCACCCTCAGGGAACACATTACCCAAAAAACAATAACGGCCTGGTACCAGCTCGCGCATCTAAAGAAAGTCTCTGGTGGTTCTGGGCACACCCATAGCCAGGACACCATCGGACTGCAAAATAAGAAGTATCAAAGAAAAAGCAAGACAGCAGGCCTTTTCCATCTATGCACCAAGGATCTGGAAAAACATCACATTATCCATCAGGATGAGACCAACATTTCTCCTATTTAGTAAAGAGTTGAAGACTCACCAGTTAAAGATGACTATCACAATGCATTATCCATCCACAACCCAGCTTCCTCTCCTATTACTCATTCACTGCTTGTTTTTGATCATGTACAATGCTCTGGTGACTTTTGGCTATGTTCACGCCATAGAAATAGTGTATACAAACATAAATGCAAAACAGAAAGACAATGGTGCTACATTTCTACATATGAATATGTTAGTTTGATCACTTTGCGTTTATTGCATTGGGCACATACTTCTTTGTGAGTGTTAGAATTATTAAAATTAGTGAGAATGGTGAATCTGAAACTGGATGAAAAAATAATTCTAGTGAAGAGGAATTACTGCGTCACTGAAATAAATATATACACGTGACTTGCCACATTCTTTAAGTAAGTGCCATAAGTCCATAAACAAGAATATAATTTCAAAACTTCTCACTTCTTTCCGACAGGGTCTCTCACCCTGCCCTCATACATTTGGTTTTGTCATTTTCAGATCACTCTTCAATTATCACCTTCAGCCAGCTGTCATTCTTTTACAACATAGCACTTCAAAAGCTGCCTTAGGATGCTGGTTTCGGGAGCCCTCACGTCAGTGGTCGGGGCTCGACTGGATGGTGAGGGCTCCACTACAGGGGGATGTGGATGGGGCCTGCCGCTGCCACACCATACATTTGGGTGAGTGCTTTCCGCCAGCTTCCAGGCTGGCTTATTGCTGAATGGTGAGCAGTGTGCTGACCGTGGGTCGGCGGTCGTCTCGCGGGCCTGAGGTTTCCGCGGCCCTGCTGGCCTACATTGCTTGACCCGCCAGGCCTATGTGAGTAGCGGCCTCTCTGACAGCCTGTTTCTGGTATTTGGATTTCCGGCCGAGGACGGCCCGCTTCTGGCATGGACCGCTTGCTTGGGTCGGGGCGGTGCCCGCCTCTGTAGTTCTTTGTGATGCTTTCTCTCCTTCAATGACTCTGGCTGCTGGCCCCTCCTCACAACCTGTTTCCCCGACCTGTTTCCCGCAGGCAGCACGGATCTTTTGCTTAGGTCTGTGTGGCACCCGCCTCTGGTGGCATTCATGGTGCTTATTCCCCTCAATGTCTCTGGGTTGTGAGCACCGGCCGTATTGAGCAGGAGATCGGTGCTGTTGACTTTGTAGGCTGATTCTTTGGTTGTTTATCTCCCTGATGTTCTGGGAGCAGTGAGCCATGAGGTTTTCGGACGCCATTTTAGAGGGTGTTTCTTTTTAGCTCTGGATGTCTGCTCTGGCCCAAGATGGCGGCCTGAGTAGTTTTTGACTAACACAAACATAGGACTGTCCGCCCCCCCCCCCCTCTTTATTAAAAGCACAGCTGGTTTGCGCATTTTGTACACCTGCCCTCACTCTGAATCAGTGTTCAGTTTACCAGGGGTTTTTCTCGAATCATAAGACAGATAGTAGTCGCTAACTTGGTCTGCACCTCAAGCACAGCATATACCCTGATTTGCACTCAAGCAACTTCGCTGTGTACATCCCCAACATGCACCAACTAGTGCTTACTCTAAGGCTAACCTGTTATCGCAAGTAGGGCGGAACGCTTCTAAGATCATCTACCCCCCCCTCCCCAAAACCTTTCTAAGAAAGCAGCGAAAAGCTTTAAACAATCTACTCAAAAGGTTCCCTGAAACGCTAGTATCGGACACCTATTTCTGCGAGTCTAAGGGGGTTGTGATTAATGATCCCATCCTCTTCAGTAACAGAAGAGCACAATGGAGAAATGTCTTAACCTCAATGTTTCGTTCTAAACCAATGAAGAAAACTCCTCATGGATTTCAAATAATCTTAATACCCTCACCAGACTTCAATGCAGAGCTTACCATATCCCTATATAACAATGGAATCATCCTCATACAAGCATCCAACAGAAATCTCAATCAGTTTGACAATGTCTTTATGAGGATTATAAATACATTGGATATTGGGCAGGATAGTCCTCAGAATCAAAGCCCTCCCTCAGCATTGATGCCGCCTGCCACATCATCTAACTATACTGCAGCAATCGTCGCTCCCCCATCTCATCAGACCTCAAACACACATCCTTCTGAAAACAACAAGCTCAACAATGATGAAGATCACATTAGCTGTCTGAACCCCAATTTAGGGGATTTGCTCGCCCCCTTCACTCTCATGAGTCTGAATCACAAAGGCCCCCGCCTGAAGTCGGTACATATAATAATAGGGGAAGCTGCAGCTCTAACAACTACACCGACCCTTGCCTCGCCCCCACGTAGTTCTCACCCCTCCCCAGTACCCCTGGTGTCCACTGCCTCTCAACCCAACAATCAGGCAGCGACAGTTAACAGGTTAACTCTTCCTACCCATCACCCACGTTCTTCCCCTAGTACACCTTCCTTGAGCCCGCAAATGTATGGCTTCAATCCCGCGTGTCTCCTCGCCTATGGGGACTCCTAACTCCCCACACTACCACCGTCACAGAGGGGTCTCTTCTACTATCTACCCCTAGTCCGACCTTCGTAGAAGATAAGATGGCTAACCTCAAGCATGATCTTCAGCTAGTTAAAGATAGCCTGCAGAACCCTATTACACTTCTCTGTGAAGATGGAAAAAATGTTGATGATCAATTGGATCCCTGGGATTAATCTTCCCAGTACTCCTGCTACAGGCAAGCAATGCATGAGAATAACTTTGTCCAGGAAAAACCCACTCATTTTTCTTTGGAAAACTCAACCCTATCCTAATCACCACTCCAGACCCCATAGGACTACCAACCATCTGTCTGAGGATGTCATCCACTCCCTCCTTCTGTCATAGAACGGCCCTTGCAGTGTTTTTCAACCCCCGGCACTCAAAATTCAACCTATACCTTCTAACTCGTTTAGAGAAACCACTGTCACGCACAGATCCATGAACAAGAACAAACAAGTCCATGTCCCCACATCACACCTAGAAACGGTAGCAACTAAATCGCACATCAAATCGATGCTCCTTAATTGCAGGTCAGCGGTCAAACACGCTGCTGATATTGCCGACCTCATTCTTACGCATGATTTAGACATCATGATATTAACGGAAACATGGCTCAACGACTCATCCTCGCCAATTCTGGACATCTTAGTGCCTCACGAATATGACGTCTTCGGACTGGATAGAGCGGTTAAAATGGGTGGTGGCACTGCATACATTTATCGCCCCAGTCTCACCCTGAGACTCTTACAAACGGTGCCGATGTCCTCTCAATAACACCTGGGCGTTGAAATCTGGAACAACAATAAGGCTGTCTGCTCCACACGATCTACCATCCTCCTGGAGACAATCTTATCTTCATCGAACAAATGATGGAATTCATAGCCTCTAACTCTGACCTAACCTCCAACAAGATCTTCCTTGGGGATTTCAACCTGCACTGGAACAATACAACTGATCCCTCACTGTGTACCTTCAAGGCTTTCCTCCGAGACCCTAACTTCACCCAGGTTTGCAATGAACCCACCCACAACAAGGGCTCCACCCTCGATTTAATCATAGCTAAGGATAATATGATACAACTGGAAAGCATTTCACTGTGTGACTGGTCGGATCACTACATAATCTCTTTTCGCATACTAGAAAAGGTAATGTCTAGACAAGGTCAACCGCATAAGAACAAACCGTGGTCTAGGAATCTAAGAGACATTCATGCAATGGACGAAACCTCTGTTAGCAATATCCTACTCCCTCCAACCCCTAACATGACCAATTTAGACGACCTCACCGAACACTATATACATACCATGACTAATATACTCGACACTGTTGCTCCGAAGCAACTCAAAAGGATACCGGTCAAACAGTCCAAACCCTGG
Organism: Calotriton arnoldi; assembly: GCA_963921515.1. Lineage (NCBI taxonomy): Eukaryota > Metazoa > Chordata > Amphibia > Caudata > Salamandridae > Calotriton > Calotriton arnoldi. The sequence continues at coordinate 189,929 of CAWUFW010004226.1, read as the reverse complement.
TTCAAAAGCTCCCGCAATGAGGAGCGTCGCAAACTAAGGCTCTCTGAAAGATTATGGAGAAACTCTCTGTCCTTAACTAACCTCAAACAGTTGAGGAGAGCAAGAAGTTCTTACAATAAACATATCCGCAGCACGAAAGCCGAACACTTCAGATCTCAACTAGACAATGCTATAAACAGACCTGAAAAAATATTTGAAATCATAAAACAACAAGCTAACCATTCAACCGACCTACAAAGATATCTCTCCCCAGTGAAGAGGTCTTCTCCCCACACTTTATCGAAAAGTCCAGAAAGATTGAACTAGAACTTCAACATGCATCACATAATAGGCTTCATCGGACTCAGCCCATTACATCGACCTGCCAAACCTCAGAGAGTGCTCTGTCCTACAGTGGCATAGACCTTACTCCAAAAAATAATGCATCACGGAACAATTTCAGACTTTTACGATGCCGAGCTTAGAAAAATCATAATGTCATTAAAACCCTCTAATCATTTCCATGATCCCTTGCCGGCCAAATTCTTTAAGGACTTTTGATCTGCCATCCTCCCTCTCTGGTCCTTGATTATCCATGAATCGCTCGTACAGGGTAGGATTCCTGACTGCCTAAAGATAGGACAAGTCACACCCATTCCAAAAAAGCCTAATGTAGACTTATCTGATCCCAACAATTTCCATCCAATTTCCAACATCATGACTCTAGCTAAACTTCTTCAGAAATGCGTACACATACAATTCTGCAATCACATTGAAGAGTTTCAGCTGCTTGACCAACACCAATCTGGTTTTAGAGCAGGACATAGTACTGAAACGGCTCTAACCCACATTGTTGATGACGCCTTGACTCTACTTGACCAAAATGTGCCACGTCTACTTATCCTTCTTAATCTATCCACAGGATTTCACACGGTCAAACAGGAAAACCTGATTGATCTTCTGGAAAAAAGCATGGGGTTATCGGGCCCAATCTTAAATTGGTTTGACTCGTTCCTACAGAACAGAACGCAAAGAATAAAAGTGAACCATTCCCTCGCTAACAGTACACCAGTTTCAATTGGAGTGCCTCAAGCTTCCACACTCTCACCAGCACTCTTCAACTTGTCCATGAAACCCCTCACAGAAATCCTGAAACGTTCAAACATACAATACTACATGTATGCTGATGATACGCAACTTTATATGAAAATGGCCTCTCTGGAAGGCATCAAAACGCTGAACTGTGTTCTTCTGAAAACTCAACAATGGCTAACTCACAATCACCTATTGCTTAATACTCTCAAGACCGAATTCCTCCTGCTTGCCCCGCCCACCCACTTCATACCCATTCAAGACTGGCTCAAACAACTTACGGCCCTTAACTGCGATCCACATGTTGTTGATTCCACTAGATCCTAAGGCATCACACTAGACAAACACCTGAATATGCAAGGCCACATCAGCGCAACAACTAGGGGAGCCAACTACCATTTCAACACTCTTAGGAAAATCAAGTCGTTCCTACCTCCTCTGGACCTGCAACTTGCAGTCCAGTCCCTTGTGATCTCCCGTGTGGAATAAGGAATTGTGACCTTGGCTGGGCTGCCCAAAGCTAGACTGACCCCCCTTTAGGGCCACTCTGAACTCTGCTGCCAGACTCATCACGGGCTCTCGAAAACATGATCACATCACACCTGACCTAATTCAGCTCAACTGGCTAACACTCGAAGATCGGATTAGGTTCAAGATTGCCTGCCTGACGCACAAAGCGCTTCATCATAATACCCCCACTTACTTGGTGAAAAAGCTCAAACTTTCTGGTATGTCTCGGTCCCTAAGAAGCTCCAGCACCCTCCTGCTGAAATCGCACAAATTAAAAAAGAAAAGAACATACAACTGCGCCTTCTCTGGTCTGGCCCCAAGAATTTGGAACGATCTTCCGCCCAATGTCCATTTCAACCTTTTGACCTCCTCATTCAAAATACAAGTCAAAGGATTTCTCCTGAATAACCAGCTGCAACAATCATCCTGAAGACAATATAACTAACTTTTTATTCCCTAGAGACAACACGGCTATCTCATTTGTTTGAGACATTTTCGGGATGCAATTTATGTTCTCGCTACATGTTCCTCATGTTTGGGTTCGCTATTATTGTATTGGGGCTGGTTCACTACAAATGTTTAGGATGTTTACTTGCTTAGTGACTAATTGTATCCTTTTTTCTGCTGTACAGCGCTCTGATACTTTTTCGGGTCATGTTCGCGCTATATAAAACTTTACAAAAAAATAAATAATAAATGAGTGTAATATATGTAAGTAACATGCAAAACAGTAACAGCAGATCTGCAACAGAGGAATGGGGGTAGTGAAAGTGGGACACTGACACTAGAATACTGGTACAGACATAGGAGCACTGACTGACACTGACAAAGAAACACTGCCAAAAGGACACCTACAATGACATGGGGACACTGGGGCCCTGAACTGACAGTAGGACACTGAGACAGGACCCTGCCGTGGACACTGGGGCTCCGTCTTTGACACAACGGCACTAACGCGGTATGTTATCTCCTGATGTATGAAAATATCTGGCTGAAACATTTTTAATCTTGACTCGCAGGCAAGGGTACAAAAAGCTCCTGAGTACGGGAATACTAAAAATGGAACATTAACACTCACACACATGGACACTGAATTGGCACAATATCAAAGGCACATGGCGACACTGGGAGGCTGATGAACAAACACTGGTATTAGGGACATGCAGCGCTTTAAGTAGGCCGGTTCCCTATCGGGCTTTCCATTGTTGCCCTCACCCTCAGTGTGAATTTTTTTTTAAATCTCACCTCTGCAGCAGTACCCCTCTTCACTGCTTCTGATGTAACTTCACTATAGTTCTTTCACAGTCTTACGCTCACCATTTTGAAACTTTTTTGTTGCTGCAGTTTTATATAGCGCAACTCGACCCGAAGGACATACTCAAGGACATATTCATTTTTTGAAACGCAGGGTGTTGAGGCCACATCGAGTCTTGAACGTACTCCCCGAGGTCCAAAGTCGGCAGCTCTAGCCGTTACGCCACAATCTCTCCCACAAGAACTCAGGCATTCAGCCATAGTTGGTGCATATTTAACTTAAACGGTGCTGAGACAGAATATCGAGTTGGAAATGTCATGATTCAGAAATATCGACAGCAAGAATATCGTGGTCAAGAATATCGAATTTAAGGTAAGAAATATAGGGGCCCATTACGATGGCGGGCGGAAGCACCACCGCCGTGCTGGCGGATGCAAAAACCACCAGTTACCGTCCACCCGCCGAAGGCCACACGCCCGCCCAATTAGGATGTGAATAGACAGCCAAACACCGCCCGTAAGCCAGCGACGCCGTCCGCCATCAAAGTGCGCCCGTTCACGTAGCGGCGCCGCCCAATGGAGACACACCGCCCGACGAAATCACGTACCGCCCGGCGTACAAATTAGGATGCCACAACCAAACAGCTCCCCCGGCTAAGAGACACCGCACGTGAAAGCAAGGCAGAAACCCGACCGCACAGTACGGGTACCAAAGAGGCGGACCCCCCGAGCATGAATCCAGCACTGCAGGCCCTCCCCATGCTCTACCTGATGCAGAACCTAGGAGTCAACGCACCGCGGAGACGCAGTTGGCAGACACACAACAAGGGCACGCAAACACCGCACACAGTGCAAGGGCGGTAAAACTGTACATGGCCCCCCTCCCCCCGACACCCCTGCGTGGACGCGACACATCCACCACTGCACCCATAAATGTCACACCTGGCAAATTGTAACAACTCGCAACAACCGGGGACACACCACCTGGGACCAGGAACTAACGTCCCTGTCACGGCCCCGCAGCGCAGCGGCGACGACGCAGCCACACATGCGCACAACGCATAGGCCAACGGCAGCGCCATGTATGCGCCGCACACAGACAACACAGGGTCACAACCAAACACCACACACACCAGCCCCACCCAGAACGCACATGTCACGTGACAGTCCTGCCACAGTCATGTCGCCAACCGGCAATTCACTGTTGCCAACCTGACGTCACACAACTGACCCGAACATGTCAGTGATGTCACGCCAAATTAGGACACACCCCTGTGTGCAAAACATGGCGAAACACACAGCGGCGGCAACATCACCCAGCAGAATATGGACCCCGTCGGCAAAAGGAACGCCAGTACCACACAGAAACACCGATACCACCCTGCACCCAATACCAAGACATGCAATACGTAACATCAAAGATCCCGGGGACCGACAACAGGTGGCTCCAATTACAACACCCACACACAAGGCCCAACGTATAGCGGAAACGCAGCGTGCCGCCCACACACGGGAGAGGAGATAGCACTGAATGGCCTTCCATACCCACACCGAAACCACAGCTCAACTATTCAAGCAGGACAACACAGTCATTATTCCAAAAAAAGCCCAACACAGGCATGCAGAGGGAACCGTCCACTGGGCAGATAGCGCATAACACGAAAGAACATTCCGAAGGGAAAAAAGAAATGATACCACTCCCCCATGTGGTTCACATGCAAGTAATCGGGAAGGAGTCAGACACCACTGACCTTGACCATTCATAGAAGCATGTGGGATGAGGGCCCGTGTCCTTCGCACAAGCCACTATAACCCAAGCCCTGCCTCCATACGACCATAACAGAATTCCCAGCAACGTCGGAGGTTGCACTCTGCAGACTGCACAGACAGCCGGAGCACGCCATCACATCGCCCTTCAGAAAAATGGCACTTGCACCACACCTACCCAACTACGCCGGACAGATGAAGCTGTACAAACATTACCTGAAACAGATATTGGGATGTGAAAATCTGGCCTTGCTGAACGTAAGTTACCGACTAACTTACCGCATCGCATTGTTCAGCTGCGTCATCCCCGTCTTCTACTGTCGGAGGTGTCCTTTCCACTATCCTGTGGATTTATGTCTCTCAAAACCCTGCATGTCCAATGGCGGACCTGGTACAACTGTTCAACCCCCAGGACGTCCACGACAGGGTCTGTTCAGCCTATGGGGGCATGGCGTATGTGGCTGCAATCGGACCCACACTGCAATGGGACCACTGTGCCTCCACACGACGGATTCTGGATCACAGTTTCATCGAATGTCATCCAACATGTCCCATCATGCTCCTACAAGGGACAACTTACGACCAACACCTTGACAGCCACCATCCGCTACATTGGATGGCATCCATGTTTACCACCAATGCCATGGAAGCCCTGCTGGAAGGTATCGCATTCCTGACAACCTGTCAATTCGTCGGGCCCCGACGCAACACCCCAATTGAACAATGATGTCCCACACCGTACCCATGCTTGGCATCCGCACGGACTGAGCAGTTACCAGTACAACAACTATACCACACAACCTGCAACTAACACCACACCATCAACTACACTGCCATGACATCGGATATTTTCGGAACATGCACTCTGTACCTCATCACATCCAGTAACTCTGCATGAACAAGGGGAGGCAGAGGCATGGGATTTGTGTATGGCAACCACATGGACATAACTGCACGTACAACTATGCCATAATATGTATCCTGCGCCCATGAACATATGCACCGGTCAGTGGACAGTAATCGTTCGGCTGTAGTATGTGAGAGCTGTCACCTCACCTCCCTCTGAACTTCCGTGCCAGGACTTTTGCATGGACAACAAGTGCATCCCCCAACAACATGACCCCAGTGACTGTGTCATGTCCAGTAGCCACCACATTGCAACAAGTGGGACGCCGTTGCATGCACGTAAGCCCATGCCCTGATGTCACCTCCACGCACGTGTGTATGAGTAACCATAGCAGCAAACCTGTAACATGGAACTGAGATGTACTGTGCCCATGATATCAAGCGGTCTGGTAGGCGAAATGTATACTGTCTGTGCCAAAGTTAGCAGCTCCACAGTAATTAGCAAATGTACATTAGCACAGCAACGGCTAAGCAGTTGTAACTCTGAAGCACACATCCCACAGTCAACAACTAATGACATGTACCCCTACACCCTATGCTATGTGTAATCATGCTGAGTATATCCTCCACATGCATTTCGCTGCCAGTAGTGTCCACTATACTGCATCACAGAGGACATAAGTCCCAATACATGGCTTTAAGCAAAAATGTGTCTCTGCTGATTCATTTCACAAGTACGAATGAGAGAGGATGAGAGTGTGTGAAGTACACGGCAGCCGTGAGATGACCATGTAGTCCACTGTCATTGGATGTCAACGCAAATGAGTAGCCGCAACAGTGGCCACAGGGAAATACCACAGCACGTGGAGCAGGACTTGTCACACTCTGAAGTCGCCCGAAAGATCATCACATCAACACTGACGGCCTGCTCACTACAAAGCACAGTCCTACACATGTTTACAATGACCCACACAGTCTGACCACACACTCAGCAACAAAAAGTGGGAGCCACGCTAAAGCATGGCACAGCAATGCCTGACAAAACACACACACGACATCAGAGTGGGTGGGCAGCACTGCACAGTGAGCAAGAACTGCTGAAATGCTGACATGCACAATTGGACTAGACACAATCTTGACAGTCACACACCCTGCACACACACAACGTCTGAACCATAACAAGTAGGAGTCAGCCTGAACTGCAAGGACACACCCACACACCGCATACTGTGCAACATACAACACACCCATCACATCATATTCAAAGACCTCAGCACGGTAACAAACATCCACCATGTCCCGGGGTGACATGTGTGCAGTCGACATGGACACGACACACACATACACACCAACGCTACCACAATCACACACCACCACCTCCCAAATGCACACATTGAAAGTAAACCATGTGCCCAGTCACAATATCCATCACAGCCACCACTGTCTCAGAAGGAGATGGGTTAGTGTGCCTACCAATCTAACAGGATGCCAGTACGAATCGGTGCTGTGTGTGTGCTACGGGACAGTTGCAGGTCCGGCCCTGAGAGAGTAGCACAACTGTGGATGACACACATGTGTCATGTGAAGCGGGAGTTACGCTTGGCTCAGGTGGGTGGGTGTGACGGGTAGGTGCGCACATGCAATGTTGAAACACGCTGTGTAGGGAGGATTCCGGAACAGTACATTGCTGCTCTCCTGGGGATTTGTAAAGACCACCTGTCTGGGGATGTATGTGAACTTGTGTGTGCACAACAGGCGGGCACACGATCAATGCTGCATCAGGTGTAGACGTCAGCCCACCCTCCGTGGACATGCTGGATACTGCTGTGCGTCCGCCAGGCCCTTGCCAAGGCACTCACTTCCCCTGTCGACCAGGTGTATCCCCAACATTGTCCACCTGCACAGGCAATCCAGGGCACGGGATGGCAGTGGAGCATGGTGGGTGAGATGTCATGGCGCGCTCCTCCTGGACACATCACGCAGGCAACACATCCTCAATTAGTAGTATGGCACAAGTCTAATGGAAGTAGTGGGGGGACGCACACATCACGAGCAGGAGTGACGTCACGGAAGGTGGCTCGCACCATCTCACTCATTGCCTATATCCCCACACACGTTACATGCCATTGCAACAGAGAAGCCAGCGCGTGCATAAGCAGCTCCAAGCTCGCCCCAGAGAGGCCAAAGAGTGAATGTGTGGGTCCATGAGCTCCAGTTGGACGCGGCCTGGGCCGCTAGGGCAGCTACAGCCTCTGTGTGTTGCAGGTGGTGTATCCGGACTGCGGAGCCTGTCATGCATTGTCAATGTTGCCCGGGTCTCGAGTCGGGGCACCACGCAGGTGGACGGCGTCCCGCCACTTATTATGCCGCGAGACAGACCACTTGTTCAACTGGACCCACACATACACTCCTTGGCCTCTCTGGGGCGAGCTTGGAGCTGCTTGTGCATGCGCTGGCTTCCCAGGTGCAAACGCATATTTTGGTGAGCGAGGGAGGCCATGAGGACAGGGTAAATATGACTGTTTGACTTCCAGTCAGTTCAAGGAATGACCCTGATGTGGTCATGAAAAGATGTGTCTCGTGTGTATTGCAACTAGTAGATGAGCCGATGAACTTCCCATGTCTTGCATGTAGCCCCGCACCTAGCCCCGCCCACTCTACACATTAAAATGAGTACCAGCACCACATCCTTCCCATTCGAAGCACTGACTGGGGGTGATAACCATTGGACAGTCTTGTGTAGTCCACCCACGCGTACATGTGGGCCCTCCATGATCCATGTCACCTGCGGCAAAGTGGGCAATGACCATGGGCAATGACGGAAGTGAGGAGAGCTGTCTGCCCCACGCACAGATGGCGCATCAGCTCAACAGACCCAGCACTGAGGGCAGCAGGGGTCACATGTGCAGGGGCAGCTGTGCCTGGTGTGAAGGCACATGCATATAGACAGCACATCGACCAATGTGTAGTCTGCCCACATCTACTGTCCATTGTCAGGCGGACCTAGCAAAAGATCACAAGGCAACACATGTGTTGGTGTACCCACTGTGACCAACACTGCGCAACGACCAACGTACTCGGCCTGCGCATGGCCCACCCCGCAACGGTGGTCACATTCAGTGGCACTATCTCACACACACATCCCTTTCACGAGGCATGGTGTGACCAATGTACAGGGCTGAGTTTGCGCTCATCCGGAGAGTGCTGAACAGGTGACACATGTAACCCACTAGTCATTCTGTGTTGTCACCTACTGGCATTGTGCAGTCAATGTGCAGGCCAGGCCTGCTGGGACTGAGAAGGGCAGCATGGCCCCAGCCTGACATTCACACGAGCAACAAGTGCACTGAGACCTGCATTGCCAATTGTCTGTGTCACTGGATGTCTGACATGAAGTTGCCATGTACCACCACTCGGGAGGGACAGACATGTCAAAGCGCCCGAGAGCTCACATACCACTGCCACCTGCAGTCAGCGTGGTGAGCAGTGCATGTTTGAACACCACAGGCTCTGACTCATAGTGCTGCGGATCTACGACATGTGTGTCCCCCACATGCACTCCCACACACACTGCAGTTGTCTCTCACACACAACTTTCGCAAGGAATAGCTGTGAGAAGTTGGCCTGGCATATGCTGTCCACTAATTATAGTGGGCACCTTGCACCAGTCCAAATCGACTCTTATGGTAGGTAGGTTAAAGACAACCTTTAAAGAAAGCTATCCTAGTGGTAGCTGTGGAGAGCAGCCTTCAGGCTAAGTCTTGAAGGAATGTAAAGCAGCTTGTTTTACCAGTCTATAATCTCTTGAGTGACCAAATGAAAGAGCACCACACCAGGTATATATTCAAAATATATGTATTTATTACTAAACACACCCCTCTAGTCTCTTTATGAGGCTAGAGTTCAAGTACATAGGTTATAAGATCTTAAATCACAGTAATAGCACAAATACACGTTTGGGCCCTAGGGGCGTACCAAACCATATACCAATAAAGTGGTATGCGAACCACGACTGAACTAGACACTAGGCCTAGAGCCTCTAGAAGTGCTTGGACCACAAGGAACCACCCAAGGTAGTGACACAGGGGACCCACGGGAGACGCGTGCAGTGTAAATACACAACCGCGATACGCCGTTAACTTCTATGGAGAAAGTCGGGATCGGGAAAATAGAGGAAAGGGACACTTTAAAGAGGACTAGGACAAAACCCTTTGAGATCTAGGACTTTGAAGAGTCTCTACCCACGGGAGCACCGGAGTACTCGTGTTACCTCACCCAGGGAAGCCGGGTGCATAGGTGCTGTAGGAGAGTAGGATCTGCTTCACAGGGGTACCCCCACTTTTTGCTGATACTTCACTGGTTTTCGACATTAGTCTGGCTGGGGCCCTGCTATTCAGAACCCCAGCCTAGCTGTTTCCTCTTTAAAAGGGTCTCCATGTGCCTTAGGCACATCTCTGATTGGGATCTGGAGTGCCCTTGTAAGTCCCTAGTATATGGTATACTATGTACCAAGGGCATAGGTACCTCAGAGGCCTGCCAGGGGCTGCAGCATATATTATGCCACCCCTGGTAGGCCATCCAAACTGACACCACAGGTCTGCTACTGCAGCCTGGGTAAGGTGGTGCATGCACCCCTTGCTGTGGTATAGGTTACCTATATCACTAAATGCATACACACATATAAACCTATAAGTCACTCCTAAGGCAGGCCTTATCAATCCTAAAGGCAGAGTGCATGGTTCCTATGTGAGAGGGTGCCCCTGCATGAGCAGGGCCCCTCTGCAGCGTTCGGAGACCATCTCTGATGCTGTTTGTAGTGCAGCCTGACCATATACTCTTAACCGCATTATATCCTCGCGGTAAAATGCTAACTATGGAATGGCTGCACCGAAACATGTCGTGTTTGGTGTCAAACATCTTGGAATACTACCCCCCGCCAATTCTGGCGGCGGGGGTAGCATTCCACCCTTCTAGAGGGAAAGGCATGTTAACTCTGACGAGTCCGGTAACTTCTTTCCAGAGCCCTGGCATCACAAAATGGATGCTGCTGCCACAGACACGAGTCTGGCCTCCTGCTGCTGGACGAAACTCCGGCAGGGGAGGCCTGGACAATAGGTTTCCTGTCCCAGGGAGGTGTGACCACCTCCCCAGACAGGACAATGTGTATTGGGGCTGGGCGGGAGCACTTTCGGGTGCTTTGAAGTCCTGCACTGGGGGCACATTTGGTGTCCCTGTGCATACCCCAGTTCAAACCGGATCAGGGGCTTGCAGCCCCTGCTTTGGCGCGAACTGGACAAAGGGAAAGGGGTGTAGCCACCCCTCTGCCCTGACCCACCCATAGGTGGGGCCACAGAGTAGTCCATCCCCTATTTTTGGAATAAAGGTAGGAACCCAGTCCTTAGGACTTTAGATTATACCTGGACGAAACTCTGAAACAGAATCCTGGACCTTCGACGCTCTACTCACGATTAGAGGACTGAAGAATCTCCCTTGGGGTCAAGGAGTGACTCCCCTGCTTGGCAGGCACCAAAGAAGCATCTGTCCGGTTCGCATCACTGAAGCTCCCGTCGGACGCCGAAGTCATCGCATCACCAGAGGTGGATTCTCAGACTTCCCCGAGGCTACCCTGAGTCCCCAGCAAAGCTGAGGCCCGTGGCTATCGTGGGTAACGTGAGACCGTGACCCCTGGACACCGAGCACACTTGCAAGTGCACCATCTTCTGGGTCTCCCAAGAAGTCGTGCTTTGGGCTCCGAGTAGCCCTAGCCTCCAGCACCACCTGCACCGAAGATCACTGGCCCCCACTCCACGAGTGTCCTGTAAGCCAGCTCCACGTGCGGTGTCACGAGGCTCCTTCGCGGTCGCTAGCCCGTTGGCTAGTAGCCCTTACCGAAGGCCAATCTTTTCTTTACTTGGCAGTCTGGTTGCTCCAGGCCTGCCCTCACTTACCCTTGCTGGGTGAGTTCCCCAGACCTTGCTGGTCTGCACCATCGACGATCTTCAGCTACATCGAGACTTGCCGTTGCCAAGGCTTGTTGGGTCCAATCTGGTCGCCGACACCGCAGCACTCGACAGACATCGTGTACCAGCCCGAATCCTGCTCCTGGTCGCCGACAACGCCTCCGGGACCTCGTGGCTGCAGAAACGAGACGACCGTCAACGCACCTGAAGCACTCGACAGCGGTGGGCATCTGTCCATCGCCTCCCTGGTCACTGGCTAGTGACCCAGACTCTGTCCCCTCTGCTTTCAGGTTCTTCAGAACTCCGATCCACTCTTGGATCCACCCGGACACTTTTCTCCTGGTCGCCAGCAGCACTTTGCAGCAGATCGCCATAAGAACCGACGACGAAACCCGACCCCGAAAGGCACCTATGCACCCGGCTTCCCTGGGTGAGGTAACACGAGTACTCCGGTGCTCCCGTGGGTAGAGACTCTTCAAAGTCCTAGATCTCAAAGGGTTTTGTCCTAGTCCTCTTTAAAGTGTCCCTTTCCTCTATTTTCCCGATCCCGACTTTCTCCATAGAAGTTAACGGCGTATCGCGGTTGTGTATTTACACTGCACGCGTCTCCCGTGGGTCCCCTGTGTCACTACCTTGGGTGGTTCCTTGTGGTCCAAGCACTTCTAGAGGCTCTAGGCCTAGTGTCTAGTTCAGTCGTGGTTCGCATACCACTTTATTGGTATATGGTTTGGTACGCCCCTAGGGCCCAAACGTGTATTTGTGCTATTACTGTGATTTAAGATCTTATAACCTATGTACTTCGAACTCTAGCCTCATAAAGAGACTAGAGGGGTGTGTTTAGTAATAAATACATATATTTTGAATATATACCTGGTGTGGTGCTCTTTCATTTGGTCACTCAAGAGATTATAGACTGGTAAAACAAGCTGCTTTACATTCCTTCAAGACTTAGCCTGAAGGCTGCTCTCCACAGCTACCACTAGGATAGCTTTCAATAAGGTTGTCTTTAACCTACCTACCATAAGAGTCGATTTGGACTGGTGCAAGGTGCCCACTATAATTAGTGGACAGCATATGCCAGGCCAACTTCTCACATTGGTGTGCAGCGTGTGGGATTCCAGCTTGCTATTGTTTTACCAGATAATCTCAATTGAATTGATCAACTGAAAACCACTAAAGGTACCTAAGGTACATATAATTTAAGCTTAGAATATCAGTAAGTTCTACTGAACTTAGAGTTGTGTGTTAAGGGATAGCACAACCCTTTCTACAACTCAAGAGAGTTTAGTAGGCCACACTAGAGTAGGTAGTGCATACACCACACCACACTAGTAATGTCTTTAAAAGCAGGATCTAGAGATGCCCTGCAGGAAGCCATTGAGCTTCCCCCTCCAAGTATGACACACTCCCATTCTTGGAACTGAGAGCTTTGTGTAACGTGAGGAAATTAAGGACAGGCCAAAGTCCCACCACCCAACACCTCCAGGAGATGTTGGTGGCTTATGATCTTAGTAAGTCCTCAGAGACTGAAGGGGTAGGAGCAGAGGGTGGGCCAGCAGATGAGGAAGGGACCAGGGGTACTACTACCCCCAGCCCCCCTCTGAAACTGACCAGGAGGGTGACAATGACCCTGACCTGGAAAACCCAATCCCTTCTGGGGAAGATGAAGATGAGGATCTGGAGAACCACACCTTTGTCCCCCAGGAAGGATTATGAGTGTGCTCAGAAAGTCTAGGTCTCCTTCTCAGGAGTCTAACCACTCTGGCACCTCAATAGGGAGCTCTGTTTCTTCTCACAGGAGGGAATCCTCTCATGAGAGAAGAAAGAGACTGGTCCAGTATGAGGAAACTCAACTGGAGATCAGGAAGAAGCAATTGGCTTTAGATAGAGAATCCCTAGATCTCCTTAGGGAGAGAAGAAAGTTGGGACTAGAGTCCCATGGTGGCAGCCATGTCCCTAGAGATAGGGAAAGGTCCTATGACCATAGGAACCTGAGCAAGATTGTCCCTCCCTACCAGAGTGGGGATGATATCCACAAATGGATAACTGCTTTAGAGAGGGCCTGTAAAGTACAGAAGGTCCCTCAGGAGCAGTGGGCAGCAATCTTGTGGCTCTCCTTTGCTGACAAAGGTAGAGACAAGCTCCTCACTGTTAGAGAGGAGGATGCTGACAATTACAAGGTCTTGAAGAGTGCTCTTATTGATGGGTTTGGCCTAACCACTGAACAGTACAGGTTGAAGTTCAGAGACACCCAAAAAGCACAGACTCAAGACTGGGTAGACTATGTGGATTGTTCTGCCAAGGCTCTGGAAGGCTGGTTGATGGGCAGTAAGGTGTGTGACTTCTCAGGATTGTATAATCTGATAATGAGGGAGCAGATTCTTAATAACTGTCAAAACCAGCTGTTGCATCAGTACCTGGTTGACTCTGATCTGACCTCTCCCCAAGAATTGGGAAAGAAGGCAGACAAATGGGTCAGAACCAGGGTGAAGCAGAAGGTACAGAACCAAGGTGGGGAAACCAAGAAGCAAGATGCTAAGAACTCTGACAAGGGTGGGGAGAAGGGTAAAGATCAAAAGTCTTCATCAGGCCCCCAAAAATCTTCTTCTGGTGGGGATTCCCAGTCTACCAAGGGTAAAGGCCAAAGAAAACCATGGTGCAAGGTCTGTAAGCAAAAGACCCACTGGACCAGTGATTGCACCAAGTCCAAAGACTCCAGTCCAGCCTCCACCAATGCCCCTAAGGCACCTGTTCCCCCTAGTACAGTTGGTGGAAGTGCTCCAGCAAAGGGTTTAGTAGGGTTCACCCTGGGAACTGAGTTGGGCTCTGACTTAGTCAGGGAACTGACTCAGGCTGTGTTAGTCTGTGATGGAGGCATGGATGTGACCTCCACTGTGAGTCCCAGTAATCTGGGCAAGTACAGACAACAGCCTTTAATCAATGGACGAGAGGCTTTGGCATTTAGGGACACAGGGGCAAGTGTCACAATGGTGACACAAGACCTTGTGCTACCTGGGCAAGTTATACTTGGTGAAATGTACCAAGTGACCAATGCTAGCAATGTCAGAACAGACCATACTCTGGCAGTTGTTAACTTCTCCTGGGGAGGGGTAACTGGCCTTAAGAAGGTTGTGGTAAGTGCAAACCTACCAGTCGAATGCTTGCTTGGCAATGACTTAGAGACTTCTGCTTGGGCAGAAGTGGAGCTCAGGACCCATGCAGAAATGCTGGGGATCCCTGCAGATGTGTTTGCTGTGACCAGGTCACAAGCTAAACTGTCTAAAACTGAACAGGCCTTGGATTCTGGAAGAATGGACCAAGTGCCTTCCAAGAGGAGGAGTAGTAGGGTTAAGGCAGTGCCTTCCCCCTTGGCTCAGGAGGAAGATCAGTCCCTTGAGGGGGATGATCTCAGCCCTGAAGAAGGAACTGTCCCAGAGGAACTTGAGCCTGACCAGGTTGAGTTCTTGGGGACAGGGGGACCTTCTAGGGCAGATCTGAGCCAGGAGCAGCAGAGCTGCCCCTCCCTTGAACCCCTCAGACAGCAAGCTGCTGCTGAGGCTGCTGGGAAAGCTAGTGGTCCCCATACAGTGTATTGGGATGATGGACTCCTGTACTCAGAGAGTAGAGACCCCAAGCCTGGTGCTACCAGGAGGTTGGTAATACCTTTGAAGTTCAGGGGCTTCCTATTGACCCTAGCCCATGATATTCCCTTAGCAGGACACCTGGGCCAGAACAAGACTTGGGACAGAATTGTCCCTCACTTTCACTGGCCCCACATGTCTGAAGACAGTAAGGAGTTTTGTCGCTCCTGTGTAACCTGCCAAGCCAGTGGCAAAGCAGGTGGCACTACAAAGGCCCCCTGATACCACTACCTGTGGTGGGGGTGCCCTTTGAGAGGGTAGGGATTGACATTGTTGGTCCCATGGATCCCCAAACAGCATCTGGGCACAGATTTATACTGGTGGTAGTGGATCATGCCACCAGGTATCCAGAGGCTATACCCCTTAGGACCACTACAGCACCTGTGGTGGCAAGGGCCCTCCTGGGAATTTTCTCAAGAGTGGGCTTTCCTAAGGAGGTGGTATCAGACAGGGGTGCAAACTTCATGTCTGGGTACTTAAAGGCAATGTGGAAGGAGTGTGGAGTTACTTATAAGTTCACCACACCCTATCACCCACAATGCAATGGTTTAGTTGAGAGATTCAACAAAACCTTGAAGGGCATGATTAAAGGGCTCCCAGAAAAGCTTAGGCGTAGATGGGACATACTCTTGCCCTGCCTTTTATTCGCATATAGGGAGGTGCCTCAGAAGGGGTTGGTTACAGCCCTTTTGAACTTCTGTTTGGCCACCCTGTGAGGGGTCCACTGTGCTTGGTGAAGGAAGGATGGGAGTTACCTCTCAAGCCCCCAAAGCAAGATATAGTGGACTATGTACTTGGTCTCCGCTCCAGGATGGCTGAGTACATGAAAAAGGCAACCAAAAACCTTGAGGCTAGCCAGGAACTTCAAAAGGCCTGGCATGACCAAAGGCTGTCCTAACTGTTTACCAGCCAGGACAGAAGGTGTGGGTGTTGGAGCCAGTGGCCCCAGCAGCTCTCCAAGACAAATGGAGTGGACCCCACACTATTGTTGAGCAGAAGGGTGAGGTCACTTACTTAGTAGACCTGGGAACACCCAGGAGTCCCCACAGGGTTCTCCATGTCAACAGACTTAAGCCATATGTGGACAGGGCAGACATGGGCTTGCTCATGGCTACTGATGAAGGGCAGGAGGAAGAGAGTGACCCACTCCCTGACCTGCTCTCACAGAACCCTGACGATGGGTCAGTTGATGGGGTAGCCTTGGCAGGCAGCCTCACTACCCAGCAACAAACTGATTGCAGGCAAGTCCTCAATCAGTTTAGACACATGTTTTCTCTGACACCCAGTCAGACCACCTGGTGCACTCATGAAGTGGACACTGGGGACAGTCTGCCTATTAAAAACAAGATTTATAGGCAACCTGACCATGTCAGGGACTGTATCAGGACTGAAGTCCAGAAGATGTTGGAATTGGGAGTGATTGAGCCCTCAGATAGCCCTTGGGCTAGTCCAGTAGTCCTAGTACCTAAACCTCACACCAGTGGTGGGAAAAGAGAGATGAGGTTTTGTGTAGACTACAGGGGCCTCAATGCAGTCACTAGGACTGATGCCCATCCAATACCCAGGGCAGATGAGCTCATAGATACTTTGGCCTCTGCCAAATATCTCAGCACATTTGACCTAACAGCTGGCTACTGGCAGATCAGACTAGCTGATGCTGCAAAGCCCAAAACAGCATTTTCAACCCCTAGTGGGCATTATCAATTTGTGGTGATGCCCTTTGGTCTGAAAAATGCACCTGCCACTTTCCAGAGGTTGGTGAACACAGTTCTCACAGGACTGGAGGCCTATAGTGCAGCTTATCTAGATGATATTGCTGTCTTTAGCTCCACCTGGGAGGATCACCTGGTCCACCTCAGGAATGTTTTACAGGCCCTGCAAAAGGCAGGCCTGACTATCAAGGCCACTAAGTGCCAGATAGGGCAGAGTCAGGTTGTGTACCTGGGCCACCTTGTGGGTGGAGGCCAGGTTCAACCTTTGCAGAGCAAGATCCAGACCATCATGGACTGGACTGCTCCCACTACCCAGACTCAGGTGAGAGCCTTCTTAGGCCTGACTGGGTACTATAGGAGATTTGTCAAGGGGTATGGATCAATAGTGACACCCTTGAATGACTTAACTTCTAAGAAAATGCCCAAAAAGGTTCAGTGGACAGTTAGCTGTCAAAAGGCATTTGATGACCTCAAGCAGGCCATGTGCACTGCTCCAATTCTGCAGAGTCCTGATTACTCCAAGAAGTTCATTGTTCAAACTGATGCATCTGAATTGGGGGTAGGGGCTGTACTGTCACAATTGAATGAAGAAGGTCAGGATCAGCCAGTAGCTTTTATTAGCAGAAGGCTGACCCCTAGAGAGAAACGTTGGTCAGCCATAGAGAGGGAGGCCTTTGCTGTGGTCTGGGCTCTGAAGAAGTTGAGGCCATACTTGTTTGGTACACACTTCCTGGTTCAGACAGACCATAAGCCCCTCTTATGGCTAAAACAAATGAAGGGTGAAAACCCCAAACTGCTTAGGTGGTCCATTTCCCTACAGGGGATGGACTTTACAGTGGAACATAGGCCTGGGAGTAACCATGCGAATGCAGATGGACTCTCTAGGTATTTCCACTTAGAACATGAAGACTTAACTGGGCAAGGTTAGTTTAATGTCCCTACGTTTGGGGGGGGTTGTGTAGGAGAGTAGGATCTGCTTCACAGGGGTACCCCCACTTTTTGCTGATACTTCACTGGTTTTCGACATTAGTCTGGCTGGGGCCCTGCTATTCAGAACCCCAGCCTAGCTGTTTCCTCTTTAAAAGGGTCTCCATGTGCCTTAGGCACATCTCTGATTGGGATCTGGAGTGCCCTTGTAAGTCCCTAGTATATGGTATACTATGTACCAAGGGCATAGGTACCTCAGAGGCCTGCCAGGGGCTGCAGCATATATTATGCCACCCCTGGTAGGCCATCCAAACTGACACCACAGGTCTGCTACTGCAGCCTGGGTAAGGTGGTGCATGCACCCCTTGCTGTGGTATAGGTTACCTATATCACTAAATGCATACACACATATAAACCTATAAGTCACTCCTAAGGCAGGCCTTATCAATCCTAAAGGCAGAGTGCATGGTTCCTATGTGAGAGGGTGCCCCTGCATGAGCAGGGCCCCTCTGCAGCGTTCGGAGACCATCTCTGATGCTGTTTGTAGTGCAGCCTGACCATATACTCTTAAACGCATTATATCCTCGCGGTAAAATGCTAACTATGGAATGGCTGCACCGAAACATGTCGTGTTTGGTGTCAAACATCTTGGAATACTACCCCCCGCCAATTCTGGCGGCGGGGGTAGCATTCCACCCTTCTAGAGGGAAAGGCATGTTAACTCTGACGAGTCCGGTAACTTCTTTCCAGAGCCCTGGCATCACAAAATGGATGCTGCTGCCACAGACACGAGTCTGGCCTCCTGCTGCTGGACGAAACTCCGGCAGGGGAGGCCTGGACAATAGGTTTCCTGTCCCAGGGAGGTGTGACCACCTCCCCAGACAGGACAATGTGTATTGGGGCTGGGCGGGAGCACTTTCGGGTGCTTTGAAGTCCTGCACTGGGGGCACATTTGGTGTCCCTGTGCATACCCCAGTTCAAACCGGATCAGGGGCTTGCAGCCCCTGCTTTGGCGCGAACTGGACAAAGGGAAAGGGGTGTAGCCACCCCTCTGCCCTGACCCACCCATAGGTGGGGCCACAGAGTAGTCCATCCCCTATTTTTGGAATAAAGGTAGGAACCCAGTCCTTAGGACTTTAGATTATACCTGGACGAAACTCTGAAACAGAATCCTGGACCTTCGACGCTCTACTCACGATTAGAGGACTGAAGAATCTCCCTTGGGGTCAAGGAGTGACTCCCCTGCTTGGCAGGCACCAAAGAAGCATCTGTCCGGTTCGCATCACTGAAGCTCCCGTCGGACGCCGAAGTCATCGCATCACCAGAGGTGGATTCTCAGACTTCCCCGAGGCTACCCTGAGTCCCCAGCAAAGCTGAGGCCCGTGGCTATCGTGGGTAACGTGAGACCGTGACCCCTGGACACCGAGCACACTTGCAAGTGCACCATCTTCTGGGTCTCCCAAGAAGTCGTGCTTTGGGCTCCGAGTAGCCCTAGCCTCCAGCACCACCTGCACCGAAGATCACTGGCCCCCACTCCACGAGTGTCCTGTAAGCCAGCTCCACGTGCGGTGTCACGAGGCTCCTTCGCGGTCGCTAGCCCGTTGGCTAGTAGCCCTTACCGAAGGCCAATCTTTTCTTTACTTGGCAGTCTGGTTGCTCCAGGCCTGCCCTCACTTACCCTTGCTGGGTGAGTTCCCCAGACCTTGCTGGTCTGCACCATCGACGATCTTCAGCTACATCGAGACTTGCCGTTGCCAAGGCTTGTTGGGTCCAATCTGGTCGCCGACACCGCAGCACTCGACAGACATCGTGTACCAGCCCGAATCCTGCTCCTGGTCGCCGACAACGCCTCCTGGACCTCGTGGCTGCAGAAACGAGACGACCGTCAACGCACCTGAAGCACTCGACAGCGGTGGGCATCTGTCCATCGCCTC
The DNA here is from genome assembly GCA_963921515.1 of Calotriton arnoldi. NCBI lineage: Eukaryota > Metazoa > Chordata > Amphibia > Caudata > Salamandridae > Calotriton > Calotriton arnoldi. The sequence goes on along the minus strand of CAWUFW010004226.1, from coordinate 170,307 downwards.
CCTGGTCACTGGCTAGTGACCCAGACTCTGTCCCCTCTGCTTTCAGGTTCTTCAGAACTCCGATCCACTCTTGGATCCACCCGGACACTTTTCTCCTGGTCGCCAGCAGCACTTTGCAGCAGATCGCCATAAGAACCGACGACGAAACCCGACCCCGAAAGGCACCTATGCACCCGGCTTCCCTGGGTGAGGTAACACGAGTACTCCGGTGCTCCCGTGGGTAGAGACTCTTCAAAGTCCTAGATCTCAAAGGGTTTTGTCCTAGTCCTCTTTAAAGTGTCCCTTTCCTCTATTTTCCCGATCCCGACTTTCTCCATAGAAGTTAACGGCGTATCGCGGTTGTGTATTTACACTGCACGCGTCTCCCGTGGGTCCCCTGTGTCACTACCTTGGGTGGTTCCTTGTGGTCCAAGCACTTCTAGAGGCTCTAGGCCTAGTGTCTAGTTCAGTCGTGGTTCGCATACCACTTTATTGGTATATGGTTTGGTACGCCCCTAGGGCCCAAACGTGTATTTGTGCTATTACTGTGATTTAAGATCTTATAACCTATGTACTTCGAACTCTAGCCTCATAAAGAGACTAGAGGGGTGTGTTTAGTAATAAATACATATATTTTGAATATATACCTGGTGTGGTGCTCTTTCATTTGGTCACTCAAGAGATTATAGACTGGTAAAACAAGCTGCTTTACATTCCTTCAAGACTTAGCCTGAAGGCTGCTCTCCACAGCTACCAATAGGATAGCTTTCAATAAGGTTGTCTTTAACCTACCTACCATAAGAGTCGATTTGGACTGGTGCAAGGTGCCCACTATAATTAGTGGACAGCATATGCCAGGCCAACTTCTCACAGGTGCCTTTCGGGGTCGGGTTTCGTCGTCGGTTCTTATGGCGATCTGCTGCAAAGTGCTGCTGGCGACCAGGAGAAAAGTGTCCGGGTGGATCCAAGAGTGGATCGGAGTTCTGAAGAACCTGAAAGCAGAGGGGACAGAGTCTGGGTCACTAGCCAGTGACCAGGGAGGCGATGGACAGATGCCCACCGATGTCGAGTGCTTCAGGTGCGTTGACGGTCGTCTCGTTTCTGCAGCCACGAGGTCCAGGAGGCGTTGTCGGCGACCAGGAGCAGGATTCGGGCTGGTACACGATGTCTGTCGAGTGCTGCGGTGTCGGCGACCAGATTGGACCCAACAAGCCTTGGCAACGGCAAGTCTCGATGTAGCTGAAGATCGTCGATGGTGCAGACCAGCAAGGTCTGGGGAACTCACCCAGCAAGGGTAAGTGAGGGCAGGCCTGGAGCAACCAGACTGCCAAGTAAAGAAAAGATTGGCCTTCGGTAAGGGCTACTAGCCAACGGGCTAGCGACCGCGAAGGAGCCTCGTGACGCCGCACGTGGAGCTGGCTTACAGGACACTCGTGGAGTGGGGGCCAGTGATCTTCGGTGCAGGTGGTGCTGGAGGCTAGGGCTACTCGGAGCCCAAAGCACGACTTCTTGGGAGACCCAGAAGATGGTGCACTTGCAAGTGTGCTCGGTGTCCAGGGGTCACGGTCTCACGTTACCCACGATAGCCACGGGCCTCAGCTTTGCTGGGGACTCAGGGTAGCCTCGGGGAAGTCTGAGAATCCACCTCTGGTGATGCGATGACTTCAGCGTCCGACGGGAGCTTCAGTGATGCGAACCGGACAGATGCTTCTTTGGTGCCTGCCAAGCAGGGGAGTCACTCCTTGACCCCAAGGGAGATTCTTCAGTCCTCTAATCGTGAGTAGAGCGTCGAAGGTCCAGGATTCTGTTTCAGAGTTTCGTCCAGGTATAATCTAAAGTCCTAAGGACTGGGTTCCTACCTTTATTCCAAAAATAGGGGATGGACTACTCTGTGGCCCCACCTATGGGTGGGTCAGGGCAGAGGGGTGGCTACACCCCTTTCCCTTTGTCCAGTTCGCGCCAAAGCAGGGGCTGCAAGCCCCTGATCCGGTTTGAACTGGGGTATGCACAGGGACACCAAATGTGCCCCCAGTGCAGGACTTCAAAGCACCCGAAAGTGCTCCCGCCCAGCCCCAATACACATTGTCCTGTCTGGGGAGGTGGTCACACCTCCCTGGGACAGGAAACCTATTGTCCAGGCCTCCCCTGCCGGAGTTTCGTCCAGCAGCAGGAGGCCAGACTCGTGTCTGTGGCAGCAGCATCCATTTTGTGATGCCAGGGCTCTGGAAAGAAGTTACCGGACTCGTCAGAGTTAACATGCCTTTCCCTCTAGAAGGGTGGAATGCTACCCCCGCCGCCAGAATTGGCGGGGGGTAGTATTCCAAGATGTTTGACACCAAACACGACATGTTTCGGTGCAGCCATTCCATAGTTAGCATTTTACCGCGAGGATATAATGCGTTTAAGAGTATATGGTCAGGCTGCACTACAAACAGCATCAGAGATGGTCTCCGAACGCTGCAGAGGGGCCCTGCTCATGCAGGGGCACCCTCTCACATAGGAACCATGCACTCTGCCTTTAGGATTGATAAGGCCTGCCTTAGGAGTGACTTATAGGTTTATATGTGTGTATGCATTTAGTGATATAGGTAACCTATACCACAGCAAGGGGTGCATGCACCACCTTACCCAGGCTGCAGTAGCAGACCTGTGGTGTCAGTTTGGATGGCCTACCAGGGGTGGCATAATATATGCTGCAGCCCCTGGCAGGCCTCTGAGGTACCTATGCCCTTGGTACATAGTATACCATATACTAGGGACTTACAAGGGCACTCCAGATCCCAATCAGAGATGTGCCTAAGGCACATGGAGACCCTTTTAAAGAGGAAACAGCTAGGCTGGGGTTCTGAATAGCAGGGCCCCAGCCAGACTAATGTCGAAAACCAGTGAAGTATCAGCAAAAAGTGGGGGTACCCCTGTGAAGCAGATCCTACTCTCCTACACAACCCCCCCAAACGTAGGGACATTAAACTAACCTTGCCCAGTTAAGTCTTCATGTTCTAAGTGGAAATACCTAGAGAGTCCATCTGCATTCGCATGGTTACTCCCAGGCCTATGTTCCACTGTAAAGTCCATCCCCTGTAGGGAAATGGACCACCTAAGCAGTTTGGGGTTTTCACCCTTCATTTGTTTTAGCCATAAGAGGGGCTTATGGTCTGTCTGAACCAGGAAGTGTGTACCAAACAAGTATGGCCTCAACTTCTTCAGAGCCCAGACCACAGCAAAGGCCTCCCTCTCTATGGCTGACCAACGTTTCTCTCTAGGGGTCAGCCTTCTGCTAATAAAAGCTACTGGCTGATCCTGACCTTCTTCATTCAATTGTGACAGTACAGCCCCTACCCCCAATTCAGATGCATCAGTTTGAACAATGAACTTCTTGGAGTAATCAGGACTCTGCAGAATTGGAGCAGTGCACATGGCCTGCTTGAGGTCATCAAATGCCTTTTGACAGCTAACTGTCCACTGAACCTTTTTGGGCATTTTCTTAGAAGTTAAGTCATTCAAGGGTGTCACTATTGATCCATACCCCTTGACAAATCTCCTATAGTACCCAGTCAGGCCTAAGAAGGCTCTCACCTGAGTCTGGGTAGTGGGAGCAGTCCAGTCCATGATGGTCTGGATCTTGCTCTGCAAAGGTTGAACCTGGCCTCCACCCACAAGGTGGCCCAGGTACACAACCTGACTCTGCCCTATCTGGCACTTAGTGGCCTTGATAGTCAGGCCTGCCTTTTGCAGGGCCTGTAAAACATTCCTGAGGTGGACCAGGTGATCCTCCCAGGTGGAGCTAAAGACAGCAATATCATCTAGATAAGCTGCACTATAGGCCTCCAGTCCTGTGAGAACTGTGTTCACCAACCTCTGGAAAGTGGCAGGTGCATTTTTCAGACCAAAGGGCATCACCACAAATTGATAATGCCCACTAGGGGTTGAAAATGCTGTTTTGGGCTTTGCAGCATCAGCTAGTCTGATCTGCCAGTAGCCAGCTGTTAGGTCAAATGTGCTGAGATATTTGGCAGAGGCCAAAGTATCTATGAGCTCATCTGCCCTGGGTATTGGATGGGCATCAGTCCTAGTGACTGCATTGAGGCCCCTGTAGTCTACACAAAACCTCATCTCTCTTTTCCCACCACTGGTGTGAGGTTTAGGTACTAGGACTACTGGACTAGCCCAAGGGCTATCTGAGGGCTCAATCACTCCCAATTCTAACATCTTCTGGACTTCAGTCCTGATACAGTCCCTGACATGGTCAGGTTGCCTATAAATCTTGTTTTTAATAGGCAGACTGTCCCCAGTGTCCACTTCATGAGTGCACCAGGTGGTCTGACTGGGTGTCAGAGAAAACATGTGTCTAAACTGATTGAGGACTTGCCTGCAATCAGTTTGTTGCTGGGTAGTGAGGCTGCCTGCCAAGGCTACCCCATCAACTGACCCATCGTCAGGGTTCTGTGAGAGCAGGTCAGGGAGTGGGTCACTCTCTTCCTCCTGCCCTTCATCAGTAGCCATGAGCAAGCCCATGTCTGCCCTGTCCACATATGGCTTAAGTCTGTTGACATGGAGAACCCTGTGGGGACTCCTGGGTGTTCCCAGGTCTACTAAGTAAGTGACCTCACCCTTCTGCTCAACAATAGTGTGGGGTCCACTCCATTTGTCTTGGAGAGCTGCTGGGGCCACTGGCTCCAACACCCACACCTTCTGTCCTGGCTGGTAAACAGTTAGGACAGCCTTTTGGTCATGCCAGGCCTTTTGAAGTTCCTGGCTAGCCTCAAGGTTTTTGGTTGCCTTTTTCATGTACTCAGCCATCCTGGAGCGGAGACCAAGTACATAGTCCACTATATCTTGCTTTGGGGGCTTGAGAGGTAACTCCCATCCTTCCTTCACCAAGCACAGTGGACCCCTCACAGGGTGGCCAAACAGAAGTTCAAAAGGGCTGTAACCAACCCCCTTCTGAGGCACCTCCCTATATTCGAATAAAAGGCAGGGCAAGAGTATGTCCCATCTACGCCTAAGCTTTTCTGGGAGCCCTTTAATCATGCCCTTCAAGGTTTTGTTGAATCTCTCAACTAAACCATTGCATTGTGGGTGATAGGGTGTGGTGAACTTATAAGTAACTCCACACTCCTTCCACATTGCCTTTAAGTACCCAGACATGAAGTTTGCACCCCTGTCTGATACCACCTCCTTAGGAAAGCCCACTCTTGAGAAAATTCCCAGGAGGGCCCTTGCCACCACAGGTGCTGTAGTGGTCCTAAGGGGTATAGCCTCTGGATACCTGGTGGCATGATCCACTACCACCAGTATAAATCTGTGCCCAGATGCTGTTTGGGGATCCATGGGACCAACAATGTCAATCCCCACCCTCTCAAAGGGCACCCCCACCACAGGTAGTGGTATCAGGGGGCCTTTGTAGTGCCACCTGCTTTGCCACTGGCTTGGCAGGTTACACAGGAGCGGCAAAACTCCTTACTGTCTTCAGACATGTGGGGCCAGTGAAAGTGAGGGACAATTCTGTCCCAAGTCTTGTTCTGGCCCAGGTGTCCTGCTAAGGGAATATCATGGGCTAGGGTCAATAGGAAGCCCCTGAACTTCAAAGGTATTACCAACCTCCTGGTAGCACCAGGCTTGGGGTCTCTACTCTCTGAGTACAGGAGTCCATCATCCCAATACACTGTATGGGGACCACTAGCTTTCCCAGCAGCCTCAGCAGCAGCTTGCTGTCTGAGGGGTTCAAGGGAGGGGCAGCTCTGCTGCTCCTGGCTCAGATCTGCCCTAGAAGGTCCCCCTGTCCCCAAGAACTCAACCTGGTCAGGCTCAAGTTCCTCTGGGACAGTTCCTTCTTCAGGGCTGAGATCATCCCCCTCAAGGGACTGATCTTCCTCCTGAGCCAAGGGGAAGGCACTGCCTTAACCCTACTACTCCTCCTCTTGGAAGGCACTTGGTCCATTCTTCCAGAATCCAAGGCCTGTTCAGTTTTAGACAGTTTAGCTTGTGACCTGGTCACAGCAAACACATCTGCAGGGATCCCCAGCATTTCTGCATGGGTCCTGAGCTCCACTTCTGCCCAAGCAGAAGTCTCTAAGTCATTGCCAAGCAAGCATTCGACTGGTAGGTTTGCACTTACCACAACCTTCTTAAGGCCAGTTACCCCTCCCCAGGAGAAGTTAACAACTGCCAGAGTATGGTCTGTTCTGACATTGCTAGCATTGGTCACTTGGTACATTTCACCAAGTATAACTTGTCCAGGTAGCACAAGGTCTTGTGTCACCATTGTGACACTTGCCCCTGTGTCCCTAAATGCCAAAGCCTCTCGTCCATTGATTAAAGGCTGTTGTCTGTACTTGCCCAGATTACTGGGACTCACAGTGGAGGTCACATCCATGCCTCCATCACAGACTAACACAGCCTGGGTCAGTTCCCTGACTAAGTCAGAGCCCAACTCAGTTCCCAGGGTGAACCCTACTAAACCCTTGGCTGGAGCACTTCCACCAACTGTACTAGGGGGAACAGGTGCCTTAGGGGCATTGGTGGAGGCTGGACTGGAGTCTTTGGACTTGGTGCAATCACTGGTCCAGTGGGTCTTTTGCTTACAGACCTTGCACCATGGTTTTCTTTGGCCTTTACCCTTGGTAGACTGGGAATCCCCACCAGAAGAAGATTTTTGGGGGCCTGATGAAGACTTTTGATCTTTACCCTTCTCCCCACCCTTGTCAGAGTTCTTAGCATCTTGCTTCTTGGTTTCCCCACCTTGGTTCTGTACCTTCTGCTTCACCCTGGTTCTGACCCATTTGTCTGCCTTCTTTCCCAATTCTTGGGGAGAGGTCAGATCAGAGTCAACCAGGTACTGATGCAACAGCTGGTTTTGACAGTTATTAAGAATCTGCTCCCTCATTATCAGATTATACAATCCTGAGAAGTCACACACCTTGCTGCCCATCAACCAGCCTTCCAGAGCCTTGGCAGAACAATCCACATAGTCTACCCAGTCTTGAGTCTGTGCTTTTTGGGTGTCTCTGAACTTCAACCTGTACTGTTCAGTGGTTAGGCCAAACCCATCAATAAGAGCACTCTTCAAGACCTTGTAATTGTCAGCATCCTCCTCTCTAACAGTGAGGAGCTTGTCTCTACCTTTGTCAGCAAAGGAGAGCCACAAGATTGCTGCCCACTGCTCCTGAGGGACCTTCTGTACTTTACAGGCCCTCTCTAAAGCAGTTATCCATTTGTGGATATCATCCCCACTCTGGTAGGGAGGGACAATCTTGCTCAGGTTCCTATGGTCATAGGACCTTTCCCTATCTCTAGGGATATGGCTGCCACCATGGGACTCTAGTCCCAACTTTCTTCTCTCTTTAAGGAGATCTAGGGATTCTCTATCTAAAGCCAATTGCTTCTTCCTGATCTCCAGTTGAGTTTCCTCATACTGGACCAGTCTCTTTCTTCTCTCATGAGAGGATTCCCTCCTGTGAGAAGAAACAGAGCTCCCTATTGAGGTGCCAGAGTGGTTAGACTCCTGAGAAGGAGACCTAGACTTTCTGAGCACACTCATAATCCTTCCTGGGGGACAAAGGTGTGGTTCTCCAGATCCTCATCTTCATCTTCCCCAGAAGGGATTGGGTTTTCCAGGTCAGGGTCATTGTCACCCTCCTGGTCAGTTTCAGAGGGGGCTGGGGGTAGTAGTACCCCTGGTCCCTTCCTCATCTGCTGGCCCACCCTCTGCTCCTACCCCTTCAGTTTCTGAGGACTTACTAAGATCATAAGCCACCAACAACTCCTGGAGGTGTTGGGTGGTGGGACTTTGGCCTGTCCTTAATTTCCTCACGTTACACAAAGCTCTCAGTTCCAAGAATGGGAGTGTGTCATACTTGGAGGGGGAAGCTCAATGGCTTCCTGCAGGGCATCTTTGGATCCTGCTTTTAAAGACATTACTAGTGTGGTGTGGTGTATGCACTACCTACTCTAGTGTGGCCTACTAAACTCTCTTGAGTTGTAGAAAGGGTTGTGCTATCCCTTAACACACAACTCTAAGTTCAGTAGAACTTACTGATATTCTAAGCTTAAATTATATGTACCTTAGGTACCTTTAGTGGTTTTCAGTTGATCAATTCAATTGAGATTATCTGGTAAAACAATAGCAAGCTGGAATCCCACACGCTGCACACCAATGTGAGAAGTTGGCCTGGCATATGCTGTCCACTAATTATAGTGGGCACCTTGCACCAGTCCAAATCGACTCTTATGGTAGGTAGGTTAAAGACAACCTTTAAAGAAAGCTATCCTAGTGGTAGCTGTGGAGAGCAGCCTTCAGGCTAAGTCTTGAAGGAATGTAAAGCAGCTTGTTTTACCAGTCTATAATCTCTTGAGTGACCAAATGAAAGAGCACCACACCAGGTATATATTCAAAATATATGTATTTATTACTAAACACACCCCTCTAGTCTCTTTATGAGGCTAGAGTTCGAAGTACATAGGTTATAAGATCTTAAATCACAGTAATAGCACAAATACACGTTTGGGCCCTAGGGGCGTACCAAACCATATACCAATAAAGTGGTATGCGAACCACGACTGAACTAGACACTAGGCCTAGAGCCTCTAGAAGTGCTTGGACCACAAGGAACCACCCAAGGTAGTGACACAGGGGACCCACGGGAGACGCGTGCAGTGTAAATACACAACCGCGATACGCCGTTAACTTCTATGGAGAAAGTCGGGATCGGGAAAATAGAGGAAAGGGACACTTTAAAGAGGACTAGGACAAAACCCTTTGAGATCTAGGACTTTGAAGAGTCTCTACCCACGGGAGCACCGGAGTACTCGTGTTACCTCACCCAGGGAAGCCGGGTGCATAGGTGCCTTTCGGGGTCGGGTTTCGTCGTCGGTTCTTATGGCGATCTGCTGCAAAGTGCTGCTGGCGACCAGGAGAAAAGTGTCCGGGTGGATCCAAGAGTGGATCGGAGTTCTGAAGAACCTGAAAGCAGAGGGGACAGAGTCTGGGTCACTAGCCAGTGACCAGGGAGGCGATGGACAGATGCCCACCGATGTCGAGTGCTTCAGGTGCGTTGACGGTCGTCTCGTTTCTGCAGCCACGAGGTCCAGGAGGCGTTGTCGGCGACCAGGAGCAGGATTCGGGCTGGTACACGATGTCTGTCGAGTGCTGCGGTGTCGGCGACCAGATTGGACCCAACAAGCCTTGGCAACGGCAAGTCTCGATGTAGCTGAAGATCGTCGATGGTGCAGACCAGCAAGGTCTGGGGAACTCACCCAGCAAGGGTAAGTGAGGGCAGGCCTGGAGCAACCAGACTGCCAAGTAAAGAAAAGATTGGCCTTCGGTAAGGGCTACTAGCCAACGGGCTAGCGACCGCGAAGGAGCCTCGTGACGCCGCACGTGGAGCTGGCTTACAGGACACTCGTGGAGTGGGGGCCAGTGATCTTCGGTGCAGGTGGTGCTGGAGGCTAGGGCTACTCGGAGCCCAAAGCACGACTTCTTGGGAGACCCAGAAGATGGTGCACTTGCAAGTGTGCTCGGTGTCCAGGGGTCACGGTCTCACGTTACCCACGATAGCCACGGGCCTCAGCTTTGCTGGGGACTCAGGGTAGCCTCGGGGAAGTCTGAGAATCCACCTCTGGTGATGCGATGACTTCAGCGTCCGACGGGAGCTTCAGTGATGCGAACCGGACAGATGCTTCTTTGGTGCCTGCCAAGCAGGGGAGTCACTCCTTGACCCCAAGGGAGATTCTTCAGTCCTCTAATCGTGAGTAGAGCGTCGAAGGTCCAGGATTCTGTTTCAGAGTTTCGTCCAGGTATAATCTAAAGTCCTAAGGACTGGGTTCCTACCTTTATTCCAAAAATAGGGGATGGACTACTCTGTGGCCCCACCTATGGGTGGGTCAGGGCAGAGGGGTGGCTACACCCCTTTCCCTTTGTCCAGTTCGCGCCAAAGCAGGGGCTGCAAGCCCCTGATCCGGTTTGAACTGGGGTATGCACAGGGACACCAAATGTGCCCCCAGTGCAGGACTTCAAAGCACCCGAAAGTGCTCCCGCCCAGCCCCAATACACATTGTCCTGTCTGGGGAGGTGGTCACACCTCCCTGGGACAGGAAACCTATTGTCCAGGCCTCCCCTGCCGGAGTTTCGTCCAGCAGCAGGAGGCCAGACTCGTGTCTGTGGCAGCAGCATCCATTTTGTGATGCCAGGGCTCTGGAAAGAAGTTACCGGACTCGTCAGAGTTAACATGCCTTTCCCTCTAGAAGGGTGGAATGCTACCCCCGCCGCCAGAATTGGCGGGGGGTAGTATTCCAAGATGTTTGACACCAAACACGACATGTTTCGGTGCAGCCATTCCATAGTTAGCATTTTACCGCGAGGATATAATGCGTTTAAGAGTATATGGTCAGGCTGCACTACAAACAGCATCAGAGATGGTCTCCGAACGCTGCAGAGGGGCCCTGCTCATGCAGGGGCACCCTCTCACATAGGAACCATGCACTCTGCCTTTAGGATTGATAAGGCCTGCCTTAGGAGTGACTTATAGGTTTATATGTGTGTATGCATTTAGTGATATAGGTAACCTATACCACAGCAAGGGGTGCATGCACCACCTTACCCAGGCTGCAGTAGCAGACCTGTGGTGTCAGTTTGGATGGCCTACCAGGGGTGGCATAATATATGCTGCAGCCCCTGGCAGGCCTCTGAGGTACCTATGCCCTTGGTACATAGTATACCATATACTAGGGACTTACAAGGGCACTCCAGATCCCAATCAGAGATGTGCCTAAGGCACATGGAGACCCTTTTAAAGAGGAAACAGCTAGGCTGGGGTTCTGAATAGCAGGGCCCCAGCCAGACTAATGTCGAAAACCAGTGAAGTATCAGCAAAAAGTGGGGGTACCCCTGTGAAGCAGATCCTACTCTCCTACAATAGCCATGTGCAGTGTGCGTGGAGCTCGGAATCCAGGATCTCCAGCTCCTCGCTGGTGAGTGGACCTGGACATATCCTCAGCCTCATCCACGTGTAGGTGGAGAGGTGGCAGCAGCAGGTGTTGTTGAGGGGTGCCAGGCTGCAGTCCCAGGTAGCTGTGGTAATGCCGGTCTCACTCACACACTCACAAAGCCCCCTGGGGCAGTTTCAGTGGGTCCAAGCTGCTGCAATTTGTGTACCATGTCTGCCAGCTTCAATTGCAGACGATGGCCTGCTCCCAGCTGGCCCGGGACGCTTACCTTCATAGTGGAACACGCAGGGTGCAACCGCGAGGGTCATTCGAGTTGGCCGTAAGGGCCTGGCCCATGGCGGGTACAGTCCGCTGATGCCATGTGCACCACACAGTTTAATGTGCGCAATGCATCTGCAGGTGTGGCCATGATTTGTGTGTGGGTGCAGGTCCACAATGGACGGGGCCACAACATGCTGTGTGCATAGGCAGGGACGGCCAGTGGCCAGCCTCCACATGTCTGTTGGCATATCATCATGTACACATTGGCATGGGAGCATGGGATATGCATATGCACACACATGCCATCTTTCACTATGTACATCTGCCACTTGGCACGTGCAACGTTACGTGTCACCTGTGATGTGTATTTGCAATCACACAGACGTGTTGGCATGGAGCTGTCAATGTGTACACCTGTCAATGTTTCTGGAGGTGTGATCCGTACAGTGCTGTACATAGGGTGCAGTAGGGACATCAATGACTGTCTCATATCCCCTCGTGCCACAGGTCCCACTTGTTTGGGCCGCTCAGCCTGTGTCCATAGCGTTGTTGGTGTGTGCCCTACACACCCAGCCTCGGAAGCAGTGTGATGCACAGCAGCTAGTCATGTTGCCGTGGTGTTGCAGCTTTCCGAATATGCAGTCTGTTTCCATCAGCATGCCTTACAAGTTGTTAAGGCCTAACTCCCCATGTGCATGCTCATAGCAATGGTGTGTGTCACTGCCCATTGCTACTGGTAGGGGACCCGTGTAAGTGTATTGTGGCGGTGCTGTCCCTACTTGTCAGCTGTTCTGTGATTCAATTTCTTGGTCAGTCATTTTTGTCATGTGTATGTGAAAATGCCATGTGGCGTGTTGCTTTGACATGTGTCCACTTCCATCTTTCCTAGGCGGAGACCAAACATTCATCGCCCCTACCAATTGCTGTCAGACATGGAGGATGTGGAGGTCATCCGTAAATATCGTCTGGACCGACCCACCCTGCATCGCCTATGTGCCTTGTTGGAACCCCACCTCCGTCCTCGCAGGGTGTATCCAACAGCATTCACCCCCACGGCTAAGGTGATGGCTGCACTGCATTTCTTCGCCACTGGGTCATTCCAACACACAGTGGGCAGTGGAGGTGGGATGTCCCAGCCCATGTTCAGCATGGTGCTGAGGGATGTACTGTCAGCTATGATGCTGTACAGGAACAGGTACATCAGATTCCCCAGGGCTCGTGAATTGGCGGCAGTGAAGGGTGATTTCTATGCCCTTGAACGGATCCCCCACGTCATTGGTGCAATAGATTACACCCATGTTGGCCTTGTTGCACCACAGGCCACTGAGCACCTCTACCGCAACCGGAAGCACACACACTCCCTGAATGTGCAAGTGGTGTGCCTTGCGGACATGGTAATATCACACGTGTGTGCGAAGTTTCCAGGATCGGCACATGACGCGCACATCATGCGCAACAGCATCCTACTACGACTGATGACCAATCTGCAACCGGACCGTGGCTGGATTGTTGGTGAGTATGTGGAGTAGTGTAGCGTGCTGGCTGTGCGATGCTGTCTTGTGTCCAGTTGGAATAGCAACGATTCTCTGTGTCCCTCACACCCAGGTGACTCTGCTTACCCGAATGGGCCCTGGCTGCTCAGCCCATTACGACATCCTCTGAGCCCAGCTGATGTCCGTTACAATGAGGCACATGGGAGGACCAGACGTGTGGTTGAGCGGACCTTTGGCCTCCTCAAGTCCAGGTTCAGATGCCTGGACCGCACCGGAGGCGCACTGGCGTACTCCCCACAGAAGGTGTGCCAGATAGTAGTGGCTTGCTGCATGCTGCACAATCTGGCTATTCGCAAGCAGATCCCCCTAATTGTGGATGACGGAGATCAACCAGGGCCCCAGCCTGCAGACCAGGACGGGTCAAGTGAAGAGGACAGTGGAGAGGAGGAAGCTGTGAATGTGCGTCAGCAGCTCATCGCCCGCTACTTCACTTGACGGTGAGTGTCCATGTACGACGGCTGATGTAGCTGTAGTTGTGCAGGTGTATGTGTGCTCTGTCACGGGGGCCTTTTGTACACTGAGTGCTGTGTGTCAATGGTCCATGTCCAGGTTGGTATGCCACTGACAGTGGCTGTAGCATTGTGCCCTGTTGCTCTGTGAGATGTGTGTACATTGCTTGTAGTTGGTGACAAGTACTGTGTGATGAGTGTGTGACACACTCATTGAATGTACTCTTGTTCTGTTTCTTACCCCTAGGTCCCTACAGCCTCTCCTGTCCCATCGACATACCACACAGCAGATGCATTTCTGCTCATGGTGGCGATTGCACATCGTTGAATAAACCCAGGACACATAAAGCAGATTGTGATCAAGGTGTATTTATTTACAGCGGTGACATGTGATTGTGTGCAAGGTGATGACAAATGTGGTGCATGCTGTGACAATGAGTTGACGGTCATGGCTGCGTGATGGTCAAGGTGTACCCATGAAGTTCTATGTCCACAGTCCAACAGACACATGCCATTCACATGGCAGTGTGGGGTAGGATCGTATTACAAGTCAATGCAGTAGGTGGTCAAGGTGGCTGGCTGACTCACTGGCGTTTGGTGCGTGCGAAGTCCTCTCTGGACACCTGTTTCCTCTTCGGACGGCCCCTTCCACGTTTGGGAGGGGGTTGTGTTGGTGGGCTGCTGGTGGTGGCTGAGGAGTGCTCACTCGCTGTGGACGCAGGGGAACGCGATGCTGCACGACCCAGCGCCACAGCAGGTGGTGGCGGAGGTGGTGTTGCTGGCCTTGCTTGTGCCCTCACCACCACCACCAGCTGGCCCATGAGGTCCACGAGTTGGTCCATACGGGTCACAAATTGGCCCATATGGGCGTCCATGGACCTCAACACCTCAAGGACCTCCCGTGTGTCGGTAGCCGACCTGGCCCATTCTCCTTGGGCCTCTTCATAGGCCCCAAGGACTCTGTCGATTTGCGGCAGGGCTTGGCTCCCAGGCACAGATGGCGTTGGCCTGACCCTGCTCCTCCTACCAGTACTGCTGCCACCAACCTGCCCACTAGCCACATTGCTCACCACGGTCCTCGCTCTGGCTCCCAGGGTGGACCCAGACGGCCGGGCCACCCCTTGTGCTGGTTGAGTGGTCAGGGATGGCGTGGTGGTGGTGGCCGCAACGACCGTGGCCGCAACGACTGTGGCAGTGGCCGCAACGACCGTGGCAGTGGCCGCAACGTCCGTGGCAGTGGCCGCAACGACCGTGGGAGCAGGGGTCTGTGACTGGTCAGCATCCCTGGATGATGGGTTGGTGGGTAGGAGGGGCCCTGGGGAGCGGGTGTGCCCTGCCACTCCAGATGGGCCTGCTGGGTGGTCCGTGTCCGAAGAGATGTCCAGCTCCTCTACATCCGTGAGTCCGGGTCGGGGGCTTGCGGACTGGCTGTGCTGGCTGCTGTCTCCCTCTCCAGCATCCAGCAGTTCGGCACCTGTGGGGAGAATGAGATGGGTCATTGTGTTGCACCTAGCAAAGTATGTATTGGTTGTCTGACATTCACAGTTCGTGCACTGTCGTGCACAGGTTTCCCAGAGGCGTGTGTGTGGATGTACGATGTGTGTATGCGTGGGCTAGGCAATGGAACTGTGTGATGTGGACATGTGGCATGGGACGGATTAGCAATGCCGATGGGTGTGTTGCTATGCTCCTACATTTTGTGGCTCGGGTGTATGCGGGCTCCAGAAACATCGACGATGTTGGGTTGAACTATGGTGTTGGGGTACAGATGGAACGCTTAGAAACGCAGATGGCAAAAGGGGGTACAGCCCCCTAAACGCTTTTGGCTTGAAATATGCTTTTGGGGTACAGATGGAACGCTTAGAATCGCAAATGGCAAAAGGGGGTACAGCCCCCTAAACGCTTTTGGCTTGAAATATGCTTTTTGGGTACAGATGGAACGCTTAGAAACGCAGATGGCAAAAGGGGGTACAGCCCCCTAAACGCTTTTGGTTTGAAATATGCTTTTGGGGTACAGATGGAACGCTTAGAATCGCAGATGGCAAAAGGGGGTACAACCCCCTAAACGCTTTTGGCTTGAAATATGCTTTTGGGGTACAGATGGAACGCTTAGAAACGCAGATGGCAAAAGGGGGGACAGCCCCCTGGACGCTTTTGGCTTGAAATATGCTTTTGGGGTACATACTGTGAGTGATGGGTGCAGAACGTGACGTGTTCTGGCAACATGACAGTGCATAGACAAAGGTGTGTGTCTGTCTAACATGCCCGGCATATCTGCTGACTGTTATCATTCATGGACATTACATTGGTAGCATTGTTGTGAGTTCGTGCTTGTTGTGTGCCACACGACGTATTGCAGATGGGCCAAATCCTTGGTGTGCGTGCTGCCCTCGTATATGTGCATCAATGCAGTGCTCTTGGGGTGTTGACTATATTATGTGTGTTGTTACTCGCAGTGTGACGTGCGCTTCAGTCACTGCAGGCACATGATTTGTCATGGGCAGGTATCTTTGCATGACTACTGTATGAGGGACAGCTGTTCAGATGACATACCTTTCATGACACTGGGGCTGACAGATGCGATGGATGATATGTTGAATGTGCATTGTGTGCCTGTGTGTTTCATGGGTCCAGTTGTTTTTGTGTGCAATATTGTGGTTCCACGCTGTTACTTCTAGTAAGGTTTGTCTTACATGGGCGTTGTTGTACGATGTGCGAGTGACAGGCAGTAAGGACTACATGGACAGGACTTAGATGGTGTTGCTGATGTGTGTGATGGGTGGCACAGTGCCTGCCGTGTGGGTCTGTACTCCAGTGGGACTTGTGCATGCAGACGTGGCTCCTTAGGTGTTGCTGTATCTGTGATGGGTAATGTGGGGTATGACTCTGTAATACATGTCCGTGTGCACATTGGTCACATGATTGTGACAGGGAGCAGTGCTGCGTGTTCCTCTGCTACGTGACATGTCCCATGTGTCAGTCGTGGTACAGTCCTCATGCCTACAGACACCCCGCCCTATACAGTTTCCCACCTACAGGTTGTTTTTGAGTGCGCAATGCAATGGATGCCACATGGTTATGGGCGGGAGGGGTGCTCCATGTTGCTGGTCTGTGGGAGTGGGGGCGGTGTTGTGAGTTGTGGTGATGGCTTGACACCCACAGTAACCCCTGCATGTGGGGTGAGATGTCTACCTGTCGGCTGCAGGTGTGCACTGCAGTGGCTGACACATGGGTGTGGGGAGTGCTCCACCTTGCTGCGCTGTGGGACTGGGGGCCTGGTGGGTGTTGTACTTCAGCTGTCCCCCCTCCGACCCACTGCCTTTGTGTTGCGGCTACTTACCTGTTACTTGTCGGTTAGTGCAGCTATGGCTGACACATGGGTGTGGGGAGTGCTCCTTCTGGCGCTTCTGGAGTACAAGGGGACCTGGTGGGAGTTGCGGTGCTGGCTAACTGTACACATGCCCCCATGGTTTTGTTAGTTGGTAGGTTTGGGCTGAGTGTGTGGTAGTGTCTGTTGCATGTGTGAGTGTTGTCTTGTGTATTGTGTACTGGACATGGGGGTGTTTGTCCCTAGGAGCTATGGCATTGTGGTAGTGCATGTGAGTACATGGCGGTGTGCTGGTATACGTTTGTTTGTACTTACCAGCCTCCACTCCCCTGGTAATCCGGTGAGGATCTCCGGATGTATGATGACTCGCACCTTCTCCTCCCACGCCTTGAAGGTCTTGAATAGCGCGGGATTACCTCCGCCAGTCCTGGCAGCCAGCTCACGATTCTTGGTCTCCTTCTTCTTGACCACGCTTTTCAGGTCGTTCCACCTTTTGTTGATTTCGCCTCTGTTGCGTGGCACGTTCCCGACTGCATTGACCTGGTCTACGATCCTGATCCACAACCGGGTTCTGGTGGCTAGTGGTGTCTGTTGGACCTGGTTGCCATAGATTTGTGGGTGCACCTTGCCGATCTCGTCGACCATGACCGTCAGCTAGGTGGAAGTGAACTTGGGCATTCTGTGTGGTGCCATGGTGTGTGTTTTGGTGTTTGTGGTGCTGGTGCGGTGTGTGATGTGCAGGGGGTTTGTGTGGCCGGTGTTTGGTGGTGGTGGTGGTGATGGGTGTGATAGGTGCGTGTCTGTGGTGTGCTGCTGTCCTTTCTGTCTCGCTGTGTTGTGTGCTCTAGTCCTCAGTTTGTAATGTTGCAAGGGGTTGTGGGCTGTGAAGGGGCTGGTTTTGTACTTACCTATGTGGGTGTGTCATGGTGGTCTGTTGTTTTCAGGTGTGTTCTGGCTGGTGTTCTGGGATTTGTAGTTGATTTGTTTGTCCAGGGGGGGTGTTTCCGGGATGTGTACTGTGTTTGTGTATTTGTGCGTGGGTTGCTGTGTGGACTTGTTGGCCATGTTGTGTGTGTTTGTTTTTGTCCGCGGATGATTTCTGTGCAGGGCCGTGGCCGCCAGAGCTTCCGGCGTGTACATTTTCGTCACTGTTGTTTACGCTGGCGGGCGGTGATTTTGTGTATTTTTCGCGCTCATGTCTGTGCGATCCTAATTTCACGGCCGGTGTCTCGGTCGTCAGGGCGGGCGGTTTTGGGTTGTCGTGCGTCTTTCCGGCCGTGGCGGCGGATGGACTTAGACTCGGACATGGGCGGGCGCTATTTTTTGTTTATTTTCCGCCGCCGGCGGTTTTCGGCTCGCGGCATCGTGATTGCTCGGTTGGTATTCAGACGGTGTAGGCGGGCGGATTTTTACCGCTATGGTAGATGGCGGATTTTTTACCGTTCGACATCGTAATGGACACCATAGTTTTTAAAAATATAGAAATCATTACTATTGTTTGCAAAAATATAGATGTTTAAAATATCGATTTTTTAATTAGTGTTATGTATTTTAGTTTATATTTTAAATGTAGGTGGTATGTTTTTTGTATAAGTATTGTTTATGTTTTTTAATATGTGTGTTAAATTTTTAGTAGTTATGAATTTAATTTTAATTAAAATTTGTATTTTTTAGTTTTGTAGCAGGTTGTGGGTTTATAGGGGAATAGGGTGGGAAGTAATTCAATTATAATAAATTAATGATTATTTTTTATTTATTTAATTTAAATTTTATAGCGTTAATTGTGGGAAGTAATTTATTTGTAATTAATTAATAATTGGTTGTTAATATTAATTCATTAATTGATAACTAATTATGGTAATTGTGTAATTATTTTTAGGTGCGGGTTGTGGGGTTTATAGGGGTAAAGGGTGGGGAGTAATTTATTTTTGATTAATTAATAATTAGTTAATTTATATTAATTAATTGAAAATTAATTATGGAAATTGTGTTATTAATTGCAGGTGCGGGTTGTGGGATTTATAGGGGTAAAGGGTGGGAAGTAATTTATGTTTATTTAATAATTAGTTGTTAATTTATATCAACTAATTAATTGATAATTAATTATGGTAATTGTGTGATTTTTTTAGGTGTGGGGTTTATAGGGGTAAAGGGTGGGGAGTAATTTAATTTTTAATTAATTAATAATTAGTTCTTAATTAATATTAATTGGTAGAAAATTAATTATGGAAATTGTGTCATTCATTTTAGGTGCGGGTTGTGGGGTTTATGGGGTAAAGGGTGGGAAGTAATTTATGTTTAATTAATTAGTAATTAGTTGTTAATTAATAATTGAAAATGAAATATGGAATTTGTGTAATTAATTTTAGGTGTGGGTTGTGGGGTTTATAGGGGTAAAGGGTGGGAAGTAATTTTTGTTTAGTTAATTAAAAATTAGTTGATCATTAATATTAATTAATTTATATTTAATTAGGGTATTTGTTTATATTTGTGCGTGTGTGGGTTTTATTGTTATAGCGATACAGTGTGGGGAGTAAATTAATTTTACTTACTTTATAATTAGTTGTTAATTACTATTAGTTTTTTATTGAAAATAAGTTTTAATTGTGTAATTAATTTTTTTTATAGTTTCGTTTTAACTGTGGGTTGTGGGGAGTCTAGGGATAAAGTGTGGGAAGTTAAATAATTTTTATGAGTTTTTTGTATTTAATATTTATTTAATTGCTAATTAATTATGTTAGTTGAGGAAGTACTTTTTTTAATTTAGATGTGTGTTGTGAATTGTGTGGTGTTATAGGGAAGGAAATAAAAAAAGTAAATTTATGTACTAATTAATGTTTTTGTTTCTAAATAATTTTTAATTAAAAATATTTGTTTGGAAATTGTTTTTTATTTTATTTAATATAATATTTGTAGGCATTTGTTATATGTATTTAACATTATAATTAAAAAAAATATTTAATATCTTTTTATTTGAATTTTTAACATATATATTTTTTAATTTATTTTTAAAATATTTTTATTGTTAAAATGTAGTTTGTTTTTAATTTTGAACTGACTGGAGTGAGAATAATAATTGTTACTTCTCTGGAATCCAACACTTTCCCTACTGTTGCACTCACTGGAGTGGGAATAGTAATTTTTAGCCCTCCGCTATCCAACACTTTCCCTACTGTTGCACTCACTGGAGTGGGAATAGTCATTTCTACCCCTCCGCTATCCAACACTTTCCCTACTGTTGCACTCACTGGAGTGGGAATAGTAATTTTTACCCCTCCGCTATCCAACACTTTTCCTATTGTTGCACTCACTGGAGTGGGAATAGTAATTTTTACCCCTTCGCTATCCAACACTTTCCCTACTGTTGCACTTACTGGAGTGGGAATAGTAATTTTTAGCCCTCCGTTATCCAACACTTTCCCTACTGTTGCACTCACTGGAGTTGGAATAGTAATTTCTACCCCTCCGCTATCCAACACTTTCCATACTGTTGCACTCACTGGAGAAGAAAATTTAAGTTTGAAGGTTTTTAAATAGTTTAATGAAAACCCGGAGTGGAAGCCTTGGACACCTGCGCGGAATTTCCACCGCCAGGCGAGAGCTGCCGAGAGACAGCAGGTTCTGACTGAACACGTCTCTGCTGGGCTGGGAGGAGCGGCTGGAAGGCTGTCAGGTAACTGCCTGACTCTGGCCTGGGGGAGGTTATAGGAAAGGGTTGATCGGGTGCAGAGGAGACGCCCCCACACTTGAAGGCCGCAGTGTTCCTGTGAGACTAATTCTCATGTGACATCATCACAGGCTGCTAATGCTAATGCTGTGCTCAAGACTGCATCCGGGGAACAGGAAGAGCTCTTGTCGTTTGGAAGGCATTGTTGGCCGAGCCTCTGCGTCTAAATTCCTGAAGAGAGTAAACACACAGAAAGCGAGCAATGTTCAGTGGGAAACGTACAAAGGCACCCTTGAAAGCAAGGTTATTCGTTGCCTCTATGTAACAAAGGACGAATGCTGGTTTTCAACTGTAACAGCTCAGGTGAAGACAGGACTCCGTATCCCAGAAGTCAGTCTGCAGTATTCACTGCTGCCGTGAGGGGAACGGCCATCTTCGCCTACCTGCTTGCCGTGAGGGGAACGGCCATCCACCGCCACTCCTCCAATCCATCGCCGTGAGGGGAACGGCCGACCGGGGGACCACAACCCCCAGAATCCCCTGAGCCTCGCGCACCCAGTGACGCCGCAACCGCGCCAGGAGGCGCGTTAAGAGCCTCGCTGCACTCTGCCCGGGCCAAGGGCGGGCCCATCCTGCGCCCGTCAACGTCCGGAAGAGGCTGGGCTGGGCCACCCCCCTTGATTTTCATATTGGGCTTCACTGTACATGTCGTAGGATTGATATCGGTCCCCACAACTAACTGTACCTTTAGGCAGTGAGACTTTATTCGTTTTTTTTTTTTTTTCCTTTCCTTTTTTGTTTCCCCTCGCAGCTATCAGGACCTGTGACTACTACCCTCTCATTGACTAGATTGTCCAATAAGAGGAGGTTTTGCCGTTCTACAGCAATTATCAACTATTGATTTTATTTTCCTTGTTTTTGTTTAATGAAGGTCAAACGGCCAAGTTGATACAGCACATTTATTCTTGTCATTTGCATATTTTAGCATTACGGTCTCTTTTTAAGGAACTTTAGGGGAATCACTACCCAGTGATGACTAGTGTTTTTTCTTTTTATGTTTTTATTGATATGTAACAAAAAACATAAAAAATCCTTCTAGACAAAGATTTTTAGATTTCATTTAACAATCGACTGTAGTATTCCTTGCCTTCAGCGTCATTACGTCTTTTGATTTCAGGTACTTTTCCAGCTATTTCAGTGAACCTTATATAGTGCTACATTATACATTGTGTTTTTAGGTATCAAGTTTTTATGCTCTACGTATTTTATGCCATCATATTGCATTTGCTATTGTTCCAGTATATAATATCTTTAAGCACACGATATCCTATATCTTTGCATTTGTGCCTTTTGCACGTTGCACCTTGCGTCCTGCATATCTGCGATTGCGCCTCCTGCACTTTGCACTTTGCACTCTATGCATTTGCGATTGCGCTTCCTGCACTTTGCACTTTACATTTTGCGCTTTTGTACTTGTGTTCTTTGCACTCTGCATCTTGCATTTGCGCTTCTCGCATTCTGCACTCTGCACTTTCTGTATTGCATATTTGCACTGTACCCACCCCTCCTGCATCTTGTTCCTTGTGATTCCCAGCAGTGATTTATTACATTTGCGCTTCTCGCATTCTGCACTCTGCACTTTCTGTATTGCATATTTGCACTGTACCCACCCCTCCAGCATCTTGTTGCTTGTGATTCCCAGCAGTGATTTATTAATATTCACTTTCTCTTCTTGGAAGAAAATGGGTAAACGTACTTGTGTTGAAAAGAAACAACTGGTACCCCCGATGACAAAACCCAAAGCTCAACCTACTTCTATAGATAGGATGCTAGAGAAGGCTATAGGAGCAGTGGCCACAGAAATTGAGCGGACAGAGAGACGACTATCTTTAACCCCAAACCTGGAATTTCCCTTGGTAGATCCTGATATCTCGCAGATTATAGGAACCACGCTAAATGACACCTCTAGGGCCCAAATATCTCCAGTTGAAGCTAGTAACGCTGAACAATGCGGGGGGGATACACCTACTCGACCAGCACAAAAAGGGAGACTTAAAACGCAAGCAAAAACAGGGGCAAGAAGGAAGAAGGGGACGGGTGAGAAGAAATCCGATAGAGAAACTGGGATGGGAGAATCAACAAACAAGACTGAAATAACCAATGAATAGCCTGCATGGGTTCTGAAGCTAGTGGTGGATCTGCATATCCAAGTTAGGGCCATTGTTAAGGATGAGCTCAAATTGCTTGTAGAAAGGGTTGATAAGATGGCTACGTTGCTTGAGGCTCGGACAGGCAACAGGGGGGCAGTAAATGGAAATGATGGGACCGAGACCGGCATTAATGTCCAGGCCCCTATTAATGTCAGCAGGGACTTCTCTCCCCCCATACAAAATCACCCCCCTGTCAGTGCCGCCCCAAATCTAGAGAGACAGCATACTTCAACCTTAAGTAGAACCAACCCCACATTGCCTCATCAACAGTCCAATAGCTATTGGCTATTGAATAGACAGCGGGTGGGGGTAGGACTCAACAAAAGTACAGAAGCCACAAAAAAACATTCTCCCCTCCCAGTTATAAATCTACCACCTGCTTCAACTCCCTATGTTGTCATTCTGACAGGCATCCCTGAGTTTGTAGGGGGGTATAGTGAATCACACCAGGATCTAAAAAATAAATGCATGTTCTGGTTAGCCAATCATAGACAATTCCGGTATGATGACGCAGGAGAGATATTAACAACTCGTAGAGTTGGCTGGTTGGGATGGAGACCCAAAGACAAGCAGGGTGATTGTATAGTGATAAATGTAAGAAACCCACGAGTTGCCCAAGAAATCCTAAGTAGAGATGATGGGAGTCAAACAGGTACTATTAGAGCCCTACCCCTGGGCTATTTTGATCCCCCAGAGAGAGCCCCACAAGTCAGAAGGCAAAATGGGTGGGGCTGGGGACCCGAAAATGTAAACCATCAAACAGCTACTCTAGACCACTACCGGACCCAACAGCCGTCCTTTAACATTCCTACAGCAAATAGATATAACGGCCTGGAAGGAGTAGATTGACTGGGGATTAAGGGTCCAGGCTATGAAGAATATCTGGGTGAGCTGCAGGTGGGAATGACCAAAACCGGGGTGGTTGCAGGGCAAAGCACGATCCCAAGAAATAGGGACTCCTGTGGGAGCATGAGCGGCCCCCCAGGGGTCACCAAAGAGGGATGCATTATGGTTGCAACAAACATCCAGCCTCCTTTTGTAAGTAGTGGGCTTGAAAAGGAGATTGCCCTAAGCACCCACGGGATATCGCCCCCACCCACTTTTTCAGATGCTGC
Source organism: Calotriton arnoldi (assembly GCA_963921515.1). Lineage (NCBI taxonomy): Eukaryota > Metazoa > Chordata > Amphibia > Caudata > Salamandridae > Calotriton > Calotriton arnoldi. The sequence goes on along the minus strand of CAWUFW010004226.1, from coordinate 146,801 downwards.
TGTAAACAGTTCCCGAGATTCAATGAGGCTGCAAGTTTTATCCTGGAACGTAGCAGGTTTAAATACCAAAATAGATAACCCCGATTGGGGCTATTTTATAGACCAATTTGGCATTTGTATGCTCCAGGAGACGTGGGCACGCGGGAATGTTCAAAAGCTAGGTTACGCCACATATAGCATACCGGCAACAACTGGTGGTAAAGGGAGGCCTTCAGGTGGATTATGTACATGGGTGGGAGTTCACTTAGGCTATAAAGCCAAACAGATAGAAACCTCCTCAAATGACATTCTTTGTGTCCTCCTTCAGTTCCCCTCACAGATCCCGATCGCCCTAATAAATGTTTATTCGAGACCGGTCAGCCGTGGCCAAGAGTCGAAAACATTGGATGAACTAACATCCTTCCTAGCTACCATATCAGATAATTACATGGTGATTATAGGAGGGGACTTTAATTGCCAGTATGAGCCATTAGAAGGTATGACTAAGGACAGTCCATGCGAAGAAGATCAGTATTGGGCAGTACCAGAAACCACCTGCTCCCCTGTAAAAGTCTGGACCACTTTGGTGATCCAGATGAATTCCCTAGTTTTAAAACATTCACTAAGGGCATGTAATGGAAGAACAAAGTCGGATATTCCTAGTAAACATACCTTTAACAGAAACGGGCGAGGCTCTCTCCTAGATTACATCTTAATTGATCTAAAATCATGGTACAGGATATTCGACTTTAAGGTCAAGATGCGACACGATAGTGACCATAACGCCCTCGCTCTGGAGTTATTTCCCTTAAAACCCGGGAGTGTCACAGGGACCGATGCCCCAATTGATCCCAGGCTGTCCTTCTCTAATGGCAGGAAGAGAGTACGATGGGCGGATTTAAATCAGTCGCACGAAAAGCTAGGTACGTTGTATGAAGCAGTCATCCCGATTTTTACTAATATCATCCAATCAACCGCAACTACTGGCCTCACACTCGATTTCCAGACGGTTGCCTTGAACCACACTAGGCTAACATCAATCTTGGGCGATTTTTTCTTTCCAATTAAAAAAATAAAGGCCAACAAAAAACGTCCCCACCCATGGTACAATAGTCAATGCAGAATGGCTAAAACAGCACTGATTACAGCTATTAAGGCTAACGATCGTCCCGCAATCAAAATTAATAGAGCGGCTTATAAAAAATAGTGTTAGTGAGGCAAAAGAGGGGTGGGAAAGTGAAAAGTGGGAAACCCTGAGAAGCTCTCTGGGCTCTCGTGATATGAGGACTTTTTGGAAGGTGGTTAACACAGGTAGCTGCAAGGCCAAATCACCGATAGGACCAACCCTAGAGGCAGATGTGTGGAAGGACCATTTTGAGTCCCTCTACTTGAGGGTAGAGAAACAGGATGATATAGCGAACACAGACTACTCCCCATTGGATCTTAATTCAACGGCACCTCCGTCGATTCTTAGCGTTACTGAAGAAGTCCCAACAATAACACTAAAAGAGATAACGGGTGCTCTATGTAAAGTAGCACCAGGCAAAGCGCCAGGACTAGACAAGATCCCTGGGGACTTATTCCGCAGCGAACCTACAATTTGGGCCCCATATCTCTGGGTTTTATTTTATTTAACGCTGTGTTACAAGGCATGAAGATCCCAGTCAGCTGGGCCGGTGCGGAAATAATCCCAATCTATAAAAAGGGTTCCCCGTTGCTACCCACAAATTACAGGCCCATAAGCCTTATAGATATAAGCCAAAAAATGTATGCGCGTGTGCTGTTATTCCGTCTGCAGGGTTGGATGGAGGAGCACAAAACACTTAGCCCCCTCCAGGCAGGGTTTAGGGAAAAAATGTCCACACTGGACCAGATTCTCAGGCTACAAATATTACATTGGAAGATCGTGTGTATGGAGGGTGGCAGCCTCTACCTAATATTTGTAGACCTGAAATCTGCATTCGACCTGGTCCCGAGAGATAAGTTGTGGGCTGTTCTCCGTGATCTGGGGGTTCCGGTTTACTTGTGCCAAGCCATGAAGCGGTTACATGAGGGAAATTTCGCTCAAATAAGATTTGGCCAGGGAGGGAAACTCACGAACCCCATCCCTGTAGATAGAGGTGTTCGCCAGGGATGTGTCCTCGCCCCGACTCTTTTTAGTTTATTCATAAATGGCCTAGTAGATTTTTTACTTTTAGAGAAAGACCTAGACGTCCCCAAGCTGGCATCGCGTAAAATTCCAGCAATGATGTTTGCCGATGATACTCTACTATTATCAAAATCTCCCATGGGGATACAGAGGGTACTTAACAGATTTGACGCGTTTTGCAAGGAAAGAAGGCTTGAGATCAACCTACAAAAAACAAAATTTATGGTGTTTAACTCAGCCAAAAGTACCCGATTAAATCCATCTTTAAATGGTAAACCCCTAGAGAGAATTTCAGCTTTCGATTATCTCGGCATCACCATCACAGAAACAATGGATTGGGGGGCACAAATCAAAAAATCTAGCCTGAAATTAGCACAACTAGCAGGGGGCATAACAAAGGTTTTTCGAAAATCCAGTTATAAACCTGTGGGCCCAGCAATAGAAATTTTTAAGGTCCAAGCAAGGGGAGCAGCATTGTATGGTGCAGAATTATGGGGACACAGTTGCTCCGACAGCCTTAGACAGATCGAAAATTCTTTTCTTAGGCAACTATTCGGTCTCCCACGGAGCACCCCGCTTATACCGCTCCGCTTAGATCTGGGGGTAAAGGCCATCGTGGATGAAGTCAACCTCAGACCTCTTCTATTCTGGCGGCGTCTGTGGGTCACCTCAGAGTTGGCAGTTTATAGGGATGAATTAAAAGAGGTGATGTGCTCACCAGGTGTGGGTAAATTGCCCTGGCTTTCTCATATTCGACAAACTTTAGTGAGTCTGGGACGGGGCAATCTTTGGAATATCCCAGAAGAGGCATGTACTTCAGTGTCCAGGAAAGAGCTAAAGGACTCATATTGGGAGCATAATTTGGCTAAACTCCAGAGTAATCCTTCAGTAGGCAAGCTCACTGTAGCCTTTTTAGAAGTCAAGGACCAGTACAGTCTAGAGCCGGCACTAAACGACACCAAGCCGGCAAGTGCCAGGAAGCTTTACTTACAGTTTAGACATGGTGTATTGCTACTTCGGTCTTTTACAAACAAATGGGCGGGTGTGCAAACTCAGGGGTGTCCGGCTTGCGACTGTTCTGCAGAAACAGATTACCATGTGTTCTTTTGTTGCCCTGGATACTGCAAAGCCAGAAGACGATGGCTGGTCCAGATATGTAGAAACTTAGGGACCAGGCGTTGTTCTGAGGCCTTTAGGTTATTGAAATATGATACCAGCCTCCCCATTGTTTACTCTGTGGCTGGATTCTTATTCTCCATGTGGTGTACTCGTAGAGCATTTTTAAAACAAATTTTAAAAACAGATGATTAAACTTTTGTATATTGGTTGCCAAATTAGGCATTTAAAAGGAATGAACTGTTTGTTTTAGAATCATTTTCTAGATATAATTATTTATAAAATGAGTTTATTGTTATATTGTTCTGATGTCTTGATAATTGAATGATTTACTGTGAAATTAAATTTTGACCTTTTTAAACACTATTTGGAAAAGGTCTGTATACCTTGCACTTTAAAATGGTTATCACCACCTGATATATTTGACGATCATAGTTTTTTTTTTTTAGACAGCTACTATCAAAGATTGTATTGTTCTCCATTTTTCTTAGGCTATATCTGTATATGTTCCAAGCCATATGTATACCGTTCCTTGTTTAATTTTAAAGCAAATGATTTGTAAGACTTTTTATGTGCTTTTAGGGTCAAATTGGCCGAAATAAAGTTATTATTGATTGTTTTAATTTATAAGAGAATGTTTTTTTTATTAGATTTTATGTTATTGGTACACACACACATATATATATATATATGTAAATTTTTATATAATTTCAAAATTATAAAATAAAATTGATAGTTTATTATTTGTTTTAAAGGAAATATATATGAATTATTATGTATGTGTGTTTATTTTTTAATGAAGTTTATTTATTATATTTTTCAAAATTTATATTAAATATACTTTATTTTTTTATATTAATTTTATTATTTAACATATTTAATATTTATTATTTTATTTATATATATAAAATTCGATATTTTATTCAACTATATTTTTTACATCAATATTTTTTCTCTCGATATTTTTGTACTTACCTGTTTAAGTATAGGGAGTCGATATTTTTGTTTTCTATATTTCTACATCGATATTTTTTACTTCTATATTTTTAACTTCAATATTTTGTCAGTGAACCATCTTAAACAACTAAAAGCCATTGACAAAGCCACTAGCCCTGGCTTGTTGTAGGTGTAATGTTGCTTGTTATGTTATATAACTGGATGCTATGACAGAAGCAGCAAAATACCAGTTGGGCGGCACACTATGCCAAGCACAGATTTTTAGTTTAGTTTAAGTGTTTTTAAGCCACGCCCTTAATTACATCACAGCCTAGCAGCTCGGGCGACTTCCGTTTCCATACCCTCTCCTTAAGTCGTAGTGTCAATTTTTTTCATTTTCAGCTTTGACAGAATATAGAGTGCCTACAAATGCACCATTGGCCACATATTTGACCAAATTGTTCCGAGAGAGACCCACAAACTTGTTAAAAAATTGTATTGAAATTCTTTGTAGTTCTCACCAATGTTCCGGTCTCAATGACATTTAAAATGAACCATGTGCAACTCATTTTCACAAAAGAACTTTGGGAGAGAACCCATGTTAAATTTTATTTAAATTGTATCATGTTTTCACCATTGTGGCTATGCCTGTGAGCTTTAAAACCAAGATTTGCCTCGAGTTGCCCAACTTTTCCTAGAAGGAGAATCTCCATCATTCCTATAAAACTCTGTCAAAGTTTATCCAGTGTTCCACGCTTTAAAGAACGCAATTGTATTTTAATTTTTATCCAAAACTTTTAACCAAATATTCTTTGGGATAGAATAAGAATTTAAAAAATACTGAGAAAGGTAGTGTGTTAACATCTCACTATAATGTGCCACTTCTCCCAAAAAATAGTCTGGCAAAATGATCCTTCACCTACCCAAAGTTGCTATTATGCTGTTATTTCTTGAAATATTAATCCTGATAGTGCGGAGTTGGGGCAAAATTGAAATAATATGGTTCAACCTTATCTTACCATCAATTTCAGGGTTTAGCCCCAGTCCCGCGCTGGCTTCCGAGTACAACTCGCTTCAGGTGACGGATCTTTGCCACAGTGTTTTGAATCAGGAGTTATTTCATCATCATAAGTTAAATCATAATGACAGTTCAGTCAATGATGAGATTTAAAGTAGTTTAAAAGTTTCTTTCTCATTAAGAGATTAGTAAGCTTCTTTTTATTATTTTTATTCAGATTAGTCAATAAATTCAAGTAAGTTTACAGAAGTCTCACAAAAATATGGTTAGAACAAATCATCAAATAATGCATCATGCGGGTTCCATAAGAACAAGACCAGAATTTAGGGACTGATTACGATGGCGGGCGGACTTGGTCCGCCCGCCACCATAGCGGTGATTGGGACCGCCCGCCAGACATGCGGCGGTCTCACCACTGCGATTAGGATGCTCCTGCCATACTGGCGGGCACATCCTGGGCCTTTAACATTGTGGGCGGTGCTGCTGGCTGCAGCACCGTCTGCAATGTTAAAGGTGCTTGCACCGCATTTCCCTGCCTGCCACTTGGTGCATGGAAATGCTGGTACCCCCCAGTGCACCGACCCCTCCCCCCCCCCCCCCCAAGGGGGGCCCGCAACGGGGCCCCAATCCCCGCCAGCCTTTCCATGGCGGCATCGCCATGGTTAGTGCTAAGTTTCATCACAAAGTCGGTTACAGACATCTTATATATGTAGCTTCTCAATTCATAACACTCCGTTCCTTTCATCACAAAGTCGGTTACAGACATCTTATATATGTAGCTTCTCAATTCATAACCGTTCCCATAGACATTGAACACAGTTTAACCTTCTAATGTTAAATGTTTCATTGCGTAAACAATGAACTATGCTAAAGAAGAGAAACACATTCATTAACAGAAACAAGAAATATTGTTTTAAAATCTACAACTATTCTATTCAAGCATTATGTGAAATATGGGGAAAGTAGGAAGTTTAGGTATCACAGAACTGTAACCATAGAAGGTCTCTTACTAAGACTAACCGGTCCAGAAGAAGAGAACAGACCGGAAATTGATGATAAAGTAGGTGAGCAAAAACATACCCAACCATATGAACGCTTCAGAAGGGGTCATAGGTAAACACAGTTGCAAGACATATAAACCATGGGAAATAACCTACCCATGTCAGTAAGACCAAACGGCTTTAGAAGCTCTCACCTCACAATAATTGTGGACATAACCACAGTAACAAAAATTATAAGACAATAAAATCATGGGAAAGGTATTACCCATGGCAATAAGACTCTAACCATTTGGTTATATGCTCTAATCGGAACATCATGTCCAAACATGTGAACCCAGACCAGCTGGCCGAGCCACTGAACAACACCTGTAGACCACAGAAGGTTAGGACTGCTCTGCAAACTACACAGAGAAAATCCATCCCCCATGGAGAAAACAAATGTTCTATATACGAATGAAGTCAGAGGTAACATTAGCCCATGTAAACAAAAAAGCAGTCCTTCCACAGAAAAAAGAACCAGAGATGCATAAGAACCTTCAGAATATAGAAAAAAAAACTAGAGATGGACAAGGACCTCTAGAATATTCCATTTACACAAAAGAACATATGCATATATGGAGACATATGAGTAACACGATGAAAGCCCATGTATCTACCAAGAAAATGATTTCTTCTTTTTTAGTAGAGACCATAATCCGCAGGTAACAGTGACATAAAAATATGTAATTATAGCGGAATCATCACCATAGAAAATCAATGGCATCCAACCAATCGGGGTAATGCAAGTTGTCTACAAGAACACCATTAAACAATGGTAGCATAACATTGAATAAGATATCAAGGATAAAAAGAAAACTCGATATCTGAACTAAAACAAAGGTCTGAACAAGACCTTGTTTTATGAATAGAGACCATCTACCGACAGTCTGGTAAAAGATCAAAATCTAAAACTTAAAAAAGGGATTCTAAAATAAACAAATCCAACCACTGAGGAAGTCGATCATTAATTTGTCTCACCCTCTAGGAACCGCACTTTACAATGTGTAAACCAACTTCCATCCCCAAGATGTAGGAAACAAGGAAAAGAGCTGCCTACTAGCAACTATAGACGGATACATCATAAATAAATTGATCCTTAAGAAAACAAAGATGCTGAATATTAGTCTTCTACAAAGGGTAGAAATCTCAAAGCCCATGCCTCTCCCCCTTAAAGATCAATCCATATTAATTATTTGCAGAGAAGAAATGGTACAGCACTAGAGGGAAATGTTCTTAAAGAACAAAGACAATGTTTAGTAATAACGTACAGCTTTATGACAATCCTGACAAGGACAAAATACTAAATGATCTTTTCCAATATAAGGAACAGAATCGCTTAAGATACTATATCTGCCTGAAGGCCTACAATAACCTGATATCACACCAGGAAAGTCAGCAACCAATAATGCTGAGAGAACATGAACATGTTCAACAACATTGGCCATAAGACAGAACCTGAACAGCAATAGAATACCATAAAACTTCACAAGACATGTGTTTGCTAATAATGTTCTACCTCCCAACAGAAGTAGAGAACTGCAACCATCATGCAGACACAAGACCCGTACCACACCCTAGTGTCGTACCGAAAAACATATTAGGCCAAGCCTATCAAGAGGGTCTTTGCACCTAAGCTTATAAAGGGGTCAAATTGTACACCCCATGACTCCATGGGATACAAATTAAAAAAATACCACTGAGAACTACCCTATACATAGAGTAGAACTCAGGGCACTCAACATGAGTGCATAAGCTGAATAGACTCCTCTCAGGCCATTTGAAGATGCTCACAACATTATATACCACAAGGGCATTACTCTTGAGCCTTCGCAAGCTAGCAGAATAACCTAGAAAACCACTTATCGTGGAATATAACTTCTGGAATCCCAACAGCCCAGGATTAAAAACACTAGGTATCAATAACCTTTGAATCAAGAAATACTATCCTAGACGTACCGGTTGAAATACAACATCACTCAGTTGTGTAGATACCTCTCTACACAAGATCAACCCCAAACTCAAGTAGACTTGTCAGACCAGCTAGCTCTAAATCTTAAGGATGAATCAGCCTGTTCACCAAATAAGTAGACACCATCAAATGGCATATCTTTAGGGCTCACCTTGACAGGCTCTAAAAAATCCAGACGTGACGCAGCCATGCATGCCTTCGCAGAGCAACCAACTTTGCCATGGCTCTACCCACAGAATCTGTGGTGTCCATACTACATTTGATAGTGAATCTTGCTGCCTCCCGGCCATCTTGCACCACCTGCAATAACTCATTTCTGGCTTCCTCTGATAGAGAAGGCAGCCTCTGCACCACAGAATCCCATAAGGCTGGCAAAAACCTACCTATAACACAAGTAGGGTTAAGCGACCTCAAAGCTGAGCTTATAGAGGAAAATATATTTCTCCCACAACTCTCTAACCATCTGGATTCCTTGCCTGATGGAACTAAAGGAAGGGAATCAGGGTCCGAAGAAGCTGTAGCAGCTTTAACCACTAGTCCTTTTGTAGTAGGATGACGCAGGAGACATTGAGGGTCTCCCGGGGCAGGACGATGCCTATGGCCCACAGCTAGGTCAACTGGAGCTCCTGACACAGGCTTTGCCCAAGCTCATAAAAGAAGATCAAACAGAGACTCATTAAAAGGGAGCACGGATTCCACCCCTGTCTCGATCCAACACCACAGCCCTTTTAAATACTTCAGCCAACGAAGCACTTTCTTCCGTTGCCATACCAGGTAGGGAAAGTAAACCTGTAAATTGGGAAGGCCTCTAATGCACTAACCTCCCCCAGTTCGGTCAGCCAATTCCCAACCACTGGAAGCTGGACAAAATCATACAAAGGGTTTTCACCCCCAAAGTTCTCCTCTTCAGTTTCCAAACTGAGCATTTCCATAGCCAAGCACTGTAAAACACCACAAGGAGAACCCAAAGAAGCCGACACTGTCGGCACCGCGCCCAACGCAGCCCGATGCCGCTGAGGCATCGTGGCAACGTTGGGAATAGGATCGAGGTCTACCGCCGCCGCTGACATTGCTGGCCCACTGGGCACTGAAGTGCCAGGGTCAGCGTTGATCGACGCCGCCGACTTCAGTGGCTGAACAGATGCCGAAGGTGTTAAGCCCAAAGGCTTGTGCACCGGCGCGGTCTCAAATTCGACAGTGGATTCTGAGACCACAACTGTCATTGAAAGCAAAACCGCCTGTGAGGGCCCCACCAGGGTATCTCCTGCCTCCTTGGGGCCAGAGGGCGAACCAGAGGGAGACTGAAGACCAAAAACCTTTTGCAGGGAAAAATAATATTCCGGCATTTAGGTTAGAATTGCCCTAGCTCCAGGATACTTAGGGAGGCGCAGGGAAGACTCATAAAAGCGCTCTTCAACCGACTGTTGGGGGATGGCGTCAGACTTACATTTTGGCCGTTGGGATCTCGGAGCCCTCCCTGATGTCGACGGAGGCGACCCTTCACCTGAATGACTCCTTGACGGGTCTCTGGGCTTCGGTGAGGAGTGACGACGATGTGGTTTCTCAGAAAAGCGTGCTGCCAGGAGATTCATACAGCGCTCTTTTAATGGCTTCGGACGAAGGCGCTGGCAAGAACCACATTCCTCGAGTCGTGGTGTTCTCCGAGGCACCATAAACATACGGTACGCGGATCTGTGATCGACATCCGTCTACCACAAGTTCCGCAGGGTTTAAACCCAGACAATATCGCACACTGTTCTCTCCACAAGATGTCGAGATGGGCCTAAAAAAAGGCCCTTAACCGCTCTGGATCCGCACTGCAAGCGTGGAAAAGAAGGAACGGACGTCGGCGAGGGGGCTATATGGACTCCGTTGATGTCACATCTGGTGGACGACGTCGATACGGAGTCCCGCGACGCCCTCTGCCGGCGTGCGGACGTGCTATGGAAAAGTTTCAGGATCCAGTCTCGCGCCTGGGGAGGATTCTAAAATAAGGAATTTACAGCTAGATGTCTCTATCCGATGTATTTGTCATAGTGCCATAGCAGATACCACACTTCCTGCATTTTCTGCATTAATTTTTCTACTTTCATTTCGCAACATCACCTTTTTTAGCACTGCTAGTCACGCATGATTTTTATACTTTCATTTGCAACATCACCTGTTTTAGCTCTGCTAGTCACGCATGATTTTTTTCTTGAATCATGCTCCTCTCTTTTCCTTCTCCTCCACCAATACTCACAAAGGTGAGACCTATTGTCTTTGCCAAATATTGTTGGGTCTCGGCACAACACCCCTGTGATTCTGGGCAAATCAGTTAATCTCCACATTAGGAAAAAAAATGACCATCTTATGACAAACAAAGCAATTGCGCCCGTGTCCATGCCTCAGTGGAAATACATTTGGAAGCAGATGACAACTGTCGTCACAATAAACACCCATTTCAAAGAAGAAAAGGGCTTCTTTGAAGTGTGTGTGGCATAATAAAACATAACTTCAAATGGCAAGAGGTACAACAAGTACGTCAGGGAAGAAGAAAAAATAAAAGTAGCACCTCAATCACAGTGAGCGAAAGGGCAGCAAAAAAGCTGAAGCAATCAGTACTTGATCCATGCTCCAGCCAAAAGAAGAGGAAGTGAAGCCAGTATGTGCTGGCCACTTAGAAGGCAGAAAGTAAGAGTGACAATGAAGCCAACAAACGTTAATCAAGCCCCTTGTATACAATGACTCTCACAAGCAGGAGGGCATGCAGCGCATTCAGTTTCACAGGTGAGTCCTAAGAAAGAATATTTTACATTTGTTAATTCTAATCACCTAGCTAATTCAAGATCTTGTCCAGTTGTTGATAAAGCATTCAATTAATGTAAAATGAGAGGCTATTTCAAAAGGGGGTGCAAAGGTTTGGAGAAACACCAAAGTTAATTATGCAATGACTAAATATGAGGAGGCTGCTGGCGTGGACCCTGATAGGAATGGTGTCTTGAGTGTTACAGGGAAGAGGAAGGAAAACGTTACTTACGAGTAACTACAGTTTTCCAGCGTTGGTATTGTTGGCTGGACTTCAGATCTTTTTCAACTAGGTGAGTAGGCTACTAAAGTGACAATGGTTCAGGATAATGAATATTTCATATTGCCACTGTAAAATTGCTGTGGGAATACCACCTTGACAACCAGGATTGCTTCAAGCATGTGAGTCAATGAAAGATATGATGCTGGAGAGTAAGTGAAGTCTCACTGTTTTATAAAAATGGATGGCTTCAAATAGAGGTGATAATGGATTCCTGCACCTGGTACACAATTTTAGGCAAGAAACAGTACCAAAAAAAAAGAAAGTGATATGATAGAGTTTTTTTTCCACGTATGCTAGGTCAGGAGGATGCACAGCTCACAAAAGTGATACAATAGGTTATTTTTGGTCAGAAACTGATTTTGGAGAAAGACAAGAGCAAAGTTTTTCATGTTTGACAAAGAAGCAATTGTAGGTTGGCAGCATCACAAAGAGATGGGGATTAGATTGCACCTCAGGGCAGATGTCCACATTCACACGATTAAACAAAACATTGTAGAAGGAAATGATATCAAAGGCATAGTTGATGAGTTGCTGAACACACTTAGATTTAGATTTAACTTTAAGAATGCTTTAAGAACCAAGGTGGGAAGGTTTGTGGGATTAACATTTTGGATTACTGGTAAGAATAATGATGTGATCATTAGGCATTCTGTGAGAAATATGCCCCTTTCATACAAAGGCAAACATAATGATATTTTAAGCCATTTGTGTGAAAAAGGCATAATTGTGTCTATGGAATCATCACATTGGCTATATCCTGTTATTTCACTTAAGTAAATGGTGATCTCAGATTATGCGTAGATTTGCGCAGCCTTAATGATGCAGTGTCGGTGGTCAGTCACCCCCTTCCTATACTTCCCCAAATGCTATCTTCACCTTCAGGGGTGACTGTGTTCAACAGGCTAGAACTTGATAAGGCTTATCACGAAATTCAGGTTAGAAGAGTGTGAAAATGAATGAACACCAACTCAGAAACACGCTATAAAGCAGGGCCAATCCTGACTTGGCAATGACAGAGGTGACCTTCAAGATACAGAAGATAACATCTGGCATCACATCCCAATGACCAAAGGGAGAGTCATATGTTTGGTAGTAACCATGGCAAAGCAAAAGCATAGTCTTATCAAAAATCGGGGCAAAATGGAAAATATACCAAATCAATGAAGCAGACAACTGCAACCAGAGGCACGACAGTGAGGGAAAAGGCCTCTGGAGCAGACCTCTTCCAACATCATACTACAGGCGATTCAACCATCCCGGACTGGCCTTAAAACCAAGATTAGTGAAATTGGAATGGATGGTGTCCTTCTGCACCAATATTTAAGAAGGCAGAAAATCCTTTCTCTGAACTAGAAGATTCTGTGGTCTGACTGAATACCACTGTATCCAATTGACAAAGACCTCAAGAGAAATAGTGAACCTTGCCAAAGATGCTGAAGGTAGACCCAGAAAAAATAATCTGAGATTTATGAGTTTCCAAGGGGAGTGGAGGTCTCCTACCTGAAGGAATTTTTAGAGAGATGGCTCCGACAGATACTCCCAAAAGGTCGACTCTCTAACTGCTTCCTGACTGGGAGAGCTGATAGAGCACACAAACCCAGGCCCCCTCCTGGAGCCCAGGTGCATCCACACATAACTAGCTTGGCAGCTCTTAGGATGACATCAAAGACAGATATGTCATTCTAAAGGCCACCAAGGAGCTTAAGATTGTTCTCTTTGAATCTGGGAAGATATTATTTCCAGTCTACATCTGGCAGGTTCAGCGGCAGTGTCAATTATTCAAGCAAGTTAAAACAAAAAGCTCAACACAATGTACTTCAAATATATGCACCTATACTCAGCTAAACTCAAAATCATAGTCAAAGGAAAGGCCATCATTTTGACATGCCAGAGCAGGCCTGGGATTGGGTAGAGGAAATGAAAGAAACCAGGAAACCTTGGCAACTGACCGAAACATAGGAACAATAAAAAACACGACCCTGAACAAAACCCAAAGAACAGAGACAAAAGAGCTGCAGAGGATGACATTCCAGAAGATTTTATTTTAATGATACTGCGGCACAACAAAGAACTTGTGGAGAGCCACATAGAGGTTCGAGGGACACTAAACACAATCCAGAAGAAGGGTGGCAACGCCTGACAAAGAGCTGGATAATAAAGATGAATGCAACCTATAGCCAGGACTAGATGTCCAGCTAAGAAGCCCAGATTTTTAACTTTAGGGGAGGGAGTAGGCAAGGCCCCTAAAGATTCCAGACAATTTTGCGCACCCCGGTGATAGGGTTGTTGCCCAGAATTATGACCTTCATTTTATCACCATTGAGCTTGAGCGAGTTTTTGTTCATCCATAAGGAGATACGGCTCAAGCCCAGGTTAAGATCAGACGGTATATGATTCTGTGCAGATGACAAAGTAAAGATGATCTATGTGTTATCTGTATTTGAAGGCCGCCGCTAAGATCTAATAAAATAAGCGTGGCTGTACCGCCCTCATCAAGGTGCTGCCTCAGATGCTCCGTTACGCCCAGGAGGGTGGATTTAGTACTGTGTCCAGCCCTGAAACCTGACTGCGAGGTATGAAGAAAGTTTTGAGCCTCCACAAACAAGGTGAGCAGAGCATTAACATGTTTCGCCAAAATTTTGGAGAAAACGGGTAACAAAGGAATGGGACAAAGGTTTGACAAATTAGACGGGTCCAAATTAGCTTTTTTTTGGAAGCGGAAGAACCATCGCATGCTTCCACCCCTGTAGAACAAGTCTCTCCTGCAAAGAGGAGTTGAGAAAATCCATTACCACTAATAAAAGGTTTGAATTCAGTAACCTGAGCTTAGTAGGCGGTAGGGGATCCAGCAGGGATCCTGATTTAATGGTTTGCAAAATGGTCTTAAAGGTCACAGTATGAAAGAGGGGCCATGTCCTCATTTTAGATATGAACCACAATTGTTCAAAGTGCCAGTATCACCTGCTTGAGGAAGATTCAGAGTGTCAGTTTCTGCAGCAGGGTCAAACGAATGTACTCCATTCGTACAATCTTTCGCCAGCTGAGAGTGGATAGTTTCCACCTTTTGGATGAAAAAGAGTTAATTCCTCGCATTGGGTCTGAGAGAGGGAGGGTGAAGGAGACAAATTACTAGAATCCGAAAGTTCCTTAACCACTGTGAAAAGTGTCTTAGGACAATTGTGAGCACTTAGAATTTTATACAAGTAAAATCCTGCTCAAGCAGATTTGCAGAGACCATGATAATGTTTTAATGCTACTCTATAAATGGCTTTAGCCTCCTCCACATAAGGCTTTACCCAAAGTCTTTCCAAAACCTTACAAAGTTTTTTCTCATGCCTCAGTGTTTCATTAAACCAGGGAGCAGGCAAATGAGACCGGTCTGAACATTTTGCTGTGGCCGCTAAAACTTCCTCCACGGCCTCCATAAACAAATTATGAACAAGGTCCTGATCCAAGTCATCCATTTGTTTTAAACCAATCCTGGAGCTATGAAGTTGTTCATTCAGGGCTGGAACGTTCAATTTGGACCAATTCCTGGATTTAGTTGTAGACTTAGGTCGTATTATTAAAGGGTGAGTCGGGATTCTGACATTAAATGACACGGCAAAATGATCGGACTAAAGTAACGGAAAGGGAGGGCCAATAGTCAGATCCGTCACATTGGAAAAAATCGGATCCAGGAGATGGCCAGCCACATGAGTGGGAGCAGAATTACGCAAAGTCAAATTAAGGACACCAAGATCTTCTATGAGAGTAGTACTCGGACTACACTTGGGGTCTTCCAGGTGGAGATTAATGTCACCAAGCACAGAGAAATGATCAGATTTTAATATGTGAGGGGCTACTAAATCCGGAAGAGAGGTACATCAATTTCCAGCATACCCTGGGGGTCTATAAATCAAAGCCCCCTATATGTATGTGTGAGAGAAAGCGCAAAGAGCAAGGCTTCGCAAGCAGGAGCAGGAAATTCTTCAATTTTACACTAGTAATCTTTTTTTAAAGATGATAGCAATCCCCCCGCCTGTCCTATCTTGTCTATCTTTCCTAAATATTGACTAGTTAGGACGAAGTACTGCAATTACATCTGGTGAGGATCCCTCATGTAGCCAAGTTTTAGTAAGAAAGAGAGCATCTGGATTAATATCCCATAAAGTTAGTGAAGGATTCCCCTCAAGTGGAGCTACGCTATTATAGAAGGCACGTAAGAGCTAACAGCACTAAATGATAAAGGTATGGAAGGCATCCTGTTTGTACCATGGAATGCCAATGGGTTGTTAAATATTATGGTCAAAAGAGGGGCAGGGTGCAAGGGTTAAAGAGGTATGGTCCTGACATCCTCCTGCTTCAAGAAACCCATCTAATGGGTACTAAGTGTAGATTCCTTACAAGATGTGACTTTTGGCACGTGGTACATTCTGTGTTCTCCAGAGGCTCAATGGGAGTGGAAATACTACTAAGGAAATAGAGGCTATTCAATATCATGAAGGTATGGCATGATAGAGGAGGGAGATGTCATGAACTCTGGAGCAATGGACAGTGCCCAGCCACCCCGTCGAGCACTTTTCTGCTTATTCAGACTATAATTTGAGGCCCCAATGGGTTTTATGGTGATAGGATGTGACTTCAAAGGCGTAATGAACTAAGTTGTAGATACAGTTGGTCAAACAGGGGTGTGAGAGAGCCTACTGCTCTGGAGGTTTTCACAGCAGCATATGGTCGAACTAGATTTAGATAGACATACAAGTCCATTCAATAGACTAGGCTTGAATGTAACCTAAAGGCACATTTCCTGGGAATGGAGAGTATTGGAGGCCCTCATCAGTCTCAAAGTGAAAGACAGGTCTGGACAGATGCAGAATTCTTTAAAAAAAAAACACAAATACAAAGGCTGTAGATACCTGAAAAACATGATAAAATATGGGGTGGTTGGGTGGAATACCAAAGTATTCAGAGCTGAAGGTATTTGTATATCTGTATCTTAAAGGAAGCATAAAGAACAGGGATCTAATAGCCTTGTACACTGTGACTTACTGGATAAATACTGTGCTCTTTGAGGACACAACGTTGTGCTGCTGTGTATTAACTGTGTATACATGTACATTGTTAAAAATGCCAATAAAATGGCTTATGAAAAAAATGCTTAACCCAAAATTGAGTTTGGTGATCAATCTAAGTAATGTACAGCTTTACTGACTTCAGAAGGGCAATTTCAATTCAAGAGGATGCCTTTGACTCTTGCCAATAGTGCTTCAGTTTTCCAACGAGTCCTTGGCACTATTTTGAGTGGTTTACCTGGAGACATGGCATTTCAGGATGATACTTTAGTGGCAATGAGATATCAAAAAGAACTTGACTAACCTGAAAGGTGCAATGCATCTTCTGATGAAGAATGGATTAATCATGAAGCCTAGTAAATGCAGCTTTACCACTTTCCGAGGTGGACAATTTGAGTCATAGCACCACCATAGATAGCATCCAGCAGAAAAAAGAACCACATGTAGGCAATTATGGAAACACTGTCGTAATCTAATAAGGAAAAGTTTATTTCGTTTTTAGGACTATTGGCGCTCTATGCTAATAAGTGTTTAGAATGCTTTTGAAAAAGAATGCAAAGTTGAGAAAGTAGTTATTCTTATAAAACAATTGTTGGGACCACTTGCTTGAGATCGTTTGATGACTCGATTCACGGTGGCTGTGGAAGCAAGCAAATCTGGATCGGGAGCTGTTTTGATGCGAAGATGGGGCCAAGCTAAGTGGATTGTATCTTATGTTTCACTAATTTTAAGGGAGGTGGAGCAGAATTATTCCACAATACAAAGAAAGTTAATAGCATGCATAAGGGCTCCTGACTCATATCAGATATTTCCGTGGAGAACAAGGTTTGGGACCAGAAAGAACCACAAACACTTGGTACATAGGTTATCTCCATGCTAGTTTGGCATGTTCAGCTGTAACATTGCAAGTTTACCAGTATAGAATGAAGCACGTGTTTAGAAAGATTAAGTGCTTGGCAGATTGTCACAGTTGCCATTGTCAGTGTCTAGAGTAATAGTAGGACAATGAAATGAATGCAAATGGACTTATACTAGTAATGGTGTGGTAATACTAGCAAAGAGATCAAACTGATGTAGAGTAGTAATGCAACTGGAGATGCTGAAGGAGGTCAGGAAATTTGTAGAAAAAGGGTGGCCTAACGTCGAGCGGAGAAATACCATCTTTTTGCAAAATGAATGGAGATTTCACTTGTGAAGATAACCTTTTGTTATAGAGGATAAAATTATACCTTGTTTATTCTGAAAAAGTAGACAGTTCAGCTTTGTCATGACGTTCGTTGTGGTGTGTCAGCCTCTATTAGAAAGGCAAGAGGATGCTATTGTCGGCCGGGAAGATATACCTATGACAGGTTCTTCTATGATTAGATATTGACTCCTTGTATACTGAAATGACTAAGTACAATGTAGAAAGCTGGCTATAGGTATCCCAAACCTGTTCTCTGTTCGACCCCAAAAGTCTGATGCCAATGTCTTCATTAAATACTACTTCAAATGGTTATAGGGGCGTATGGGTGGGAATGTTGCCAATGAGGTTGTCCTTGAATTCATGGAAGACACATTTCCTAGGAGGGCTTTGGAAGAAACAGTGTCTCATAATGGTTACCCATTTACCAGTTCCAACATGCACGAGCGCTTAAAGAAAATTGGGATCAGAAGCAAAAGGGTGGCATTGTTCCATCATGGATAGAATGGTACGGTGGAGAGATTGAGTGGGGGTAATGAAAGAATTCATTTAATTAGCCATAAAAAGTAATGTGAAATGGAAGAAATTGTTACAGGGTTTGAAGCACGCCATGGTGGGCTTGCTCCTAAAAAAAACCCTATTAGACCCAACTAAGACTGAAATGTATAGGCCTATCTCGCTGCTCCCTTTTCCTTCTAAAGTTACAGAAAAATATATCAACAACCATCTTTTGATCTTCATTGAGGGGAAGGAGCTACCTCACAGGAGACAGTCTGGCTTTTGCCCCCACTACAGTACAGAGTCTGCCCTGTTGCTCGCCTCTGGGTCCAGCCGCCAAATTCCAGGCAGCGGTGACCCTGCGGCACTGCTGATGTTGGACCTCAGCACGCCCTTCGGCACTGTATCCCACAACCTCTTACTTGAACATTGTGGGGCTGCGGTGTCAGTCATTAGGCCTTGCGGTGGTCTGCCTCCTTTTTGCAGCAACGCACCTTTCAGGTGTCACAAAAACCTTTCCACTCTCAGGTTTTTTCGCTGCAGTAGGGGATGCCTCAGATCTCTTATTTGAGCCCTATCTTATTCAATCTGTATATGCACCCCCTGGCTGATTTCATTGAGCGATACGGTTTAAACATCATATCAGATGCCAATTATTGTCCCTCTCACAGAATGTAGTCAGCATGGCTGTTTTACTGAGGACCTGCGTGTCGGAGGTCGCTCAGTTGATGGATCTCAATTGCCTTAAACTAAATGCAGGGAAAACCAAAGTCCTCATCCTTGGCAAACAACCCTCGATAAGGTATTCTGCTTGGTGGCCAGACTCGCTTGGACATTTATCTTCCCCAAAGCCTAGGGTCAAGAACCTAGGCATTTAGTTGGATGCAAAGCTCACATTTGATAGCCAGATTACAGCTTTGGCAGGCAAATGGTATGGGATTTTAAAAACTCTCAAAAAATCCTTTGCCTCCTGCCTGAATCTGCCAGGAAAAAGTTAGTAGTGGCACTGGTCACGTCCAGGCTGAACTACTGTAATGTCTTGTACTTAGGAGTATCACAATCCCGGCAGCGTGTGCAGAACGCTGCAGCCTGTCTTTTGCTGAACCTTCCCAGAGAAGCCTCTATGGGATTTGCGCTCTCAAAGTTGCATTGGCTATCTCTGAATAAGCGGCTCTGTTTTAAAGCCCTATGCTATTGCTTCAGAGCTTTTATGAACAAGGGTCCCTGCTATTTGCACCCCCACATCAAGCCTTACTCTCCTGCAAGGAGCCTCAGATCTGGGGGGGCCTTGCTGGCTTGTATCTCCACTATAAAGAAAGCTTACATTGAGGGCTGCTCTGTTAGCTTTTTAGCATACAAGTTATGAAACTCCTTTCCCTTCCAACTAAGACAGGCAAAAACAGAATCGTTGTTTCGCAAAAACCTAAAAACGTGGCTGTTCAGGTCGAGCTGATTCTATTGTTCATTGGTTCTGCTGTGTTCTCCCGACCACTGGGAGCTAGACCTTCAGCGCTGGGACACTTTGCCTGAAGTAACTATACGCTAAACAAATTATATTAGTATTATTAAGCTACAATGTTGGTGTATAAGTCAACTCCAAATGGACAGAGCGTCCACCCCCCAAAATGGGGAGTGGACGCGGCGCTTAGGACCCGGGCCCCCATGGGCCGGGACTCTCGCGATCCGGCGGGATGCCGGCCTCAGGCAGACAAAACCGGATCTGGCCATAACACCTTCCAGCCCCCGCGCCTCTCGATTGGCGGGCGGCCCGAAGTGCGTAATTGCTGGGCGGCGCCGTCGGGATGGCCAGGGTAGGGGTATAAAGACCCTGTGCCCTTTGGCCTTGGCCTTTTTCTTCACCTGGCCGTTCCGACGACTTAGCGACCCAGCGCAGCATTTTATCTTCACCTTCACGCGCATTTCGGCGCGCGGCGTGTGGACTCAGCTTGGTTCCAAGCGGCGATCCTTCGTCCTGCGTCCCCGACCGACCCTAGTCCCGCGGTGGATATCGCAGCTGATTTGGGCAGACCAGGAGCTTCTGATTTGGTCGGCCTGGGGCGCTACCGTGGTCCCTTGATTTGGCGGCGTACATGTTCCGGCGCACAACGTGGTTTGGTGCTGGGAGAGGCTCTTTGGATACACGAGCGTGGGGCCGCATCTGCGCGGTTCAGAGCATGGGGCGCCGGTGTACGGACGCATTTTTCGTGCTGGGTGTCTCCTGTCATGCCCTGCCTCCCAGGCACAGGTCAGCTACAGGGGAGGTGCCCTCCTAGTTTGTGCACTGGTGACCCGGTGGCCCCTGAGCCAGGAACGCCGACCAGGCGGTGAGTACCTACATTGGTGGGCGGGTTGGGGTTGAATTCCTTCACTTTGGGTGTTCCATGCACGTGGTTTTACTGTGTTCTATGTGCTGTGTAGCTTAATTCTTGGTTTTTTTGTGTTGCCTTGCGAGGGCATTTTGTTTGACCTGGTGAAGGTGTCACTATTTCATAGCACCTAGCACAACATTGGTTTAACGCTGGGTAGCTTAATTCTTGGGTTTACTGGCGTTTGTTTGACATTGTACAGGTATCTTTTGTGTCGCCTTGTGTGTGTATACCACTGTTTTGTAGCGCCTAGGGCAGGGGAGTTAAGGGATTGGGGTTCTGGTTCAGCGAGCACAACATTGGTTTAGCGTTGTTCAGCTCCACCCACTAGGGATAGAGTCCAGGTTCTGAATCCCAATCTTTTCATCATGGCTTCGCAGGCTAAGGGCGGCCGGGTGGGCAAGAGAAAAGATAAGGACCCGGATTTAGCCCACTTATTGCGATTGGTATTGGCTAAATTAGATAAGGAGGGGGATGTAGAGGCCTCAGCATCAGGCTCTGAAGGGGAGAGTAGCCCAGTGGAGACGGTTCGTCCACGCCGCTCACATGTACCACCCCGTGCTGCATTCCCTCCGGTTCAGCGTAAGGGTAAGAGGGTGCCTCGCGCCCCTGATCCCTATCACGCCAGTTGAGTTGGGTGGGGTTTCTTTAGGCGCTATCCCACAACCCCTTGCGGAAGCCCTGGCATCATCCTCACCTACGCTGCCTGTAAATTCTGCCGCCACTTTAGTTACGCCTGGGGCGCCAATGTCCACTAGCATTAATGCACCCCCACCTACTGAGCAGCAGGAGGCTCGCGCAGCTTTGGATGCCATCAGGCAAACATTACTAGCGTTGCCTGTGGGTGGCGGCTGGAGGGAGTACTGTTCAACCCTTGCCCCCCTCGATAACTCCCTCGCTGGTGCCTACCCCGTCACCTTCCACACCCCTTCCTCCACCAACACAAAATGGAGATCTTGTAGCCCAGGCGTTGCTTTCAGTGGCACAGGTACTTAAAAAACTCGCTGTCCCACCGGCTAGTGGGAATCCTATGCCTTTGTCAACCACCCCCTGGTCTCCGTCCAATGAGGTTATGATAGCGATCGCTGACCTGAAGAAGCAGGTCGAGGCCATAGGGGCGGCCCGTTTAGGGGTTGGTAGCAGCGGTAGCGCAACATTATCATCTGACACTCAGGCACCACGGCCAAAAGATCCGCCAATTGCTGACATAGGTAAGAAACCTGACTCAGGGGGGGAGAAAGCGAGTGTGGTCTTTAACCCTGTGGGGAGACAGGAATCCCTATTGTCTAGGCCGGGGAAGTTAGCTTCGCATGTCCCACCAGAGGTGAAAGATAAGATTTGGAAAAATGAATTTGTTGACGTGTTTTCTTTAAGAAGGGTAAAGCGAAGGGAATGTGATCAGAAAGAAAAGGAGAGTAAGGACGCTTCCCCTAGGGAGAAGAAGCCTAAGTTTGAAGAATCTATTACCAATTGGTTGTTAGGTTTCAATGTGTATATGTCGGTAATGTTAGAAAAGAAACCGGAGGGGGCAACTTCCATGATTTTTTATTCCAATAAAATTCTGAAAGCGCACCATGTTTATGGGGGATCAGCTTGGTTGGATTATGACCAGGACGTTAGGTGGGCCAGGGTTGAGGATCCAGATATTGGGTGGGATCAGACAGAGGTTAATGTTTGGCTGGAAAGTGTCAATAATAAGGCCCCTTTTAAACCGCCTTTTTGTCAGCAGCAGTCAAGTGAGAGAAAGGGCTCCTGTTGGGCCTTTACACAAAAAGGTGTGCACACGCCCTCCAGGAACCTGCAAATACAAATACAGTTGCTCCTTTTGCGGCCACTCGTCCCACCCAGAGTTCAAGTGCAATAAGAAGTCCAAGGACAAGGGGAGGGAGGGAGCCAAATCCTCCAGTTAAAACTATACTGCCCACCCCTGTCGACGTTTTAAAATTGATCCCTTGGTTGAACGTATACCCGAGCAGAAATGCTGCGAAGTTACTCTATTTGGGTTTTTCTTTAGGTTTCAGGATACCCGTCTCTTCAGTGGCGCAAATGCTGCACTGCACCAACTTAGTATCTGCTCTCGCACACCATGAGGTGGTACTCAAAAAGATTGAGAAGGAAGCTTCTTTAGGCAGGGTAGCAGGTCCTTTTTCTACCCCCCCCCCCCCCTTTCCAAACTTTGTTTGTCCCCCATTGGGCGTCGTACCGAAAAAAGAACGGGGTCAGTTCAGATTAATCCACAATTTATCTGCACCCAGCGGCTCATCAGTGAATGAGGCCATTGATCCTCAGTTATGCTCAGTCAGATACGCGTCTCTCGATCAGGCCCTGACGATCTTGCGTAAACTAGGCAGGTGTGCTCTTTTGGCAAAGACAGACATAGAGGCTGCTTTCCGACTTCTTCCGGTCCACCCTGACGATTACCACCTACTGGGGTTCCAAATCGGAGGTGCCTTTTACCACGATAAACGTATGCCCATGGGTTGTAGCATCTCTTGTACCTATTTTGAACAATTTAGTTCCCTGTTGCAATGGATATTTACCTCAGCCACAGGCCACGGTGACATTATCCATTACCTTGATGACTTTTTGCTCTTGGGACCCCCGGGGTCTGACGTAAGCGCTGCGGCACAGGATACCTTGACTTCTTTCTTTCAGGATTTCGGGGTGCCCATTGCACTGGATAAGACCGTTGGTCCTACAACTTGCCTCACATTCCTAGGGATTGAGATTGACACTGTGGCTGGGGAATGTCGCCTTCCAGCTGAGAAGGTTCAGGCCTTCCGCGAGTCCATTGACTCTGTGCTGACATCCAAAAAAGTGACTCTCCATCAATTGCAGCTGCTGGTGGGCCAATTGAATTTCGCGCTGCGGGTTATTCCGATGGCTTGTGCTTTTTCACGGTCCATTGCTAGGTCAATGTCTGGTCTTAAGGAGAGGCACCATCATACCCGGCTTTCTAGTGAAGTTAGGGAGGACATAAAAATATGGGGAGCCTTTTTGCAGCAATTTAATGGCTCTGTGTTGTGGCCTTCTCACCAGATTACTAATACTGAGTTGGGCCTTTTTACTGACGCTGCTGGCAGCATTGGCTTTGGGGCAATTTTGGGCTCTGAATGGTGCATGGGCGAGTGGCCCGGGGCCTGGCACGACAATGGCACCACAAGGAATGTTGCCTTCCTAGAGCTTTTCCCTATCATTGTAGCTGTAACCATTTGGAGGGATGCTCTCAAGGATAGGAGTGTTATCTTTTGGTCAGACAACATGGCAGTAGTTGAGACGATTAATAAACAGGGGGAGTCCTGCCAAGGGATGCTGCGATTATTAAAGCATCTGATTTTACTGTGTCTGAAAGCTAACATCTCCTTCCGAGCTAAGCATGTACCTGGCATTCGTAACAATGCTGCTGATGCCTTATCCCGGTCCAAATTACAGGAATATCGTTGTTTTCACCCGCAGGCTGCAGCAGAGATGACAGAGTTCCCTTCATATCTGTGGAGGATTGGAGTCCCGCCTTATCGGATTTAGTTGCAGCTTCACTGGCAAAGCGCACCAGGGTGTCTTACGAGAAGTGTTTCGCAAACTATAGGTCTTTCTTACGGGCACAGAATGTTTCTCTTGCATTTTATCAGGGCACTATATGTTTATTTTTAAGCGAATTGAGGAGGCAGGGCAAGACTGTATCCTGCGCTCGTGCCCATTTGTCTGCCATTCGTTTTTTTTGCAAAACTTCAAGGTGCCTTACAGACATCCTTCCTCATTCAAAAGGCTTTGGCAGGGTGGGCCAGGATAGAGAATGCAGGGGCAGACACGAGGCGGCCTCTTAACACACTATTGCTAGGTCGTCTGTTAACTGTCCTCCATAAGACTTGTGCGTCCCCTTACGAGACAACACTCTTCGCCGCAGCATTCACTGTGGCCTTTTATGGCGCATTCCGGGCTGGCGAACTGGTGGGATCCGCACGTAATGATTCGGCGGGGGGTCTTCAATGGTCGGATGTGCAGCTGGACAAGGACTCCATGACCATAGCGTTGCGAAGGTCTAAAACCGATCAGGAGGGGAGAGGAGCACTGATCAAGCTCAGGGCAGCCCCGGGTCGCATATTTGTCCTGTTACCCGGATGGGGTCCTATTTGGCTATTCGCCCTTGCGTAGATTCCCCGGCCCTGTTCCTCCACCTGAACGGTGACGCCCTCTCCAAATACCAATTCACTGCAGTGATGTCTGCTGCCCTGATGGAGGCTGGCATCAACCCGAAGAATTATTCGTCCCACTCTTTCAGAATAGGTGCCGCGACAGAGGCGGCAGGAGCGGG
This sequence comes from Calotriton arnoldi, assembly GCA_963921515.1. Lineage (NCBI taxonomy): Eukaryota > Metazoa > Chordata > Amphibia > Caudata > Salamandridae > Calotriton > Calotriton arnoldi. Next base: position 122,111 of record CAWUFW010004226.1, on the reverse strand, counting down.
AATGTCAGATGCGGAAGTGAAAAGAGTGGGTCGTTGGTCCTCCAAATCTTATAAGCGTTACATTCGCCCTGACTTGCAATGAAAATTAGTTCGTGGATTGTTGGTGCCAGGTTCATGCATATTCATGTGTGTTTTGTCTTTCCCCCTTTTTTAGTAGGATGCCGTCCAAGGTCGTGTGGGTGATCGGTCACTCCTTTGTTCGCCGGGCGGCCTACAGGTTGCAACTGCTCCGTGGACCGAAGCCTTTTGCCCTGCGTGACGTGGCATTCCGATGGTGTGGGATCGGTGGTTTGCACATCTCACAGCTGCAACGGTTGATTCAGGTGGTTACAGGTTGTGAGGGACTCCAGTCCCCGGATCTCATCGTGGTTCACCTTGGAGGTAATGATTTGGTGAAAATCGGCCGTAAAAGCCTCAGGGAAGCCATTTTGTCGGAGTTTGCACAACTGGGTAGAGCCTTTCCTGGGGCGGCGATTGCATGGTCACACATAGTGCCACGAAAGAATTGGGGGAAGAATATAAAATCTAGGACAATCAATGTGTCGGTGAGACGTTTGAACACTGAGCTGTCAAGACTGTGCCCGGGCCCAGGCCACCTTTGGAATATACCACACAAACTCCTCAGGGGTGGGAACATGTTCCACGAGGATGGGGTTCATCTTTCGGACGCTAGGACGGATGTCTTCATCAGAGACATTTGGACATTTGCTCAGCGGATGTTTTGTGGTAGGGAGGGCGAAGGACCTGGGGCCCCTGGTCGCCCTCGTGGCGGGGTCTAGAATACATAAGTCACCCCCACCAGTTAGCGGGGGGGGAGGGTCCTTCGGAAGTGGTTCCCCTCCCCCCCTCTGGACAGTACCAAGGTGTAAGGTTAGGCAGTCCTGGGCCAACCAGAGGATGTACACCAGCTTGCGGGCTAGGGCGCACAGTTAGATCTTGGGGGTCGGCAAGGGGTGCCCTGCCCACCTTTTCCGCAGCCCCTGGGGAGCTTGGTGTTCGGGGGGTGGTGCCCATTGTGAGGACAAGGGTACAGGGGCATGGGACCGCCCCTCGCGGATGCAGGTGGTTGCACCTTGTGTGGTCCAATGGTGTCCAGGATTGTGAGGTGCCCCTTTGGGTGAATAGTCTGGATATTCTTCTACAATTTTCACATGAAGTTATGGTGTTGACAGTTTGTATCCTCATGATTTGACACTTCATTTATGATTGATTGACAGATAAGTATTGTGATTTTATGCACCTTTTTGTTCTTGTTTTGAATTCAACAGATTTGCACAAACTTTGCTATGTTAATGTTGAATAAAATGATCCACAAACTAAGCTCATCTTGTGTCCTGTTGGTAACTCGTTTGGGTGGTGTTGGGGTTCCGGTCCTATCGGGGGTTCCTGGTCCTATGGACAGAGTGTCCACCCCCCAAAATGGGGAGTGGACGCGGCGCTTAGGACCCGGGCGCCCGTGGGCCAGGACTCTCACGATCCGGCGGGATGCCGGCCTTGGGCAGACAAAACCGGATCTGGCCATAACACCTTCCAGCCCCTGCGCCTCTCGATTGGTGGGCGGCCCGAAGTGCGTAATTGCTGGGCGCCGCCGTCGGGATGGCCAGGGTAGGGGTATAAAGACCCTGTGCCCTCTGGCCTTGGCCTTTTTCTTCACCTGGCCGTCCCGACGACTTAGCGACCCAGCGCAGCATTTTATCCCTCCCACTGACCCTAATTCTAGGCTTACTGTGGGTCAGCGGGGTCTAGAATACATAAGTCACCCCCACCAGTTAGCAGGGGGGGGGTCCTTCGGAAGTGGTTCCCCTCTCCCCCCTCTGGACAGTACCAAGGGGTAAGGTTAGGCAGTCCTGGGCCAACCAGAGGATGTACACCAGCTTGTGGGCTAGGGCGCAGTTAGATCTTGGGAGTTGGCACGGGGTGCCCTGCCCCTGCCCACCTTTTCCGCAGCCCCTGGGGAGCTTGGTGTTCGGGGGCGGTGCCCATTGTGAGGACAAGGGTACAGGGGCATGGGACCGCCCCTCGCGGATGCAGGTGGTTGCACCTTGTGTGGTCCAATGGTGTCCAGGATTGTGAGGTGCCCCTTTGGGTGAATAGTCTGGATATTCTTCTACAATTTTCACATGAAGTTATGGTGTTGACAGTTTGTATCCTCATGATTTGACACTTCATTTATGATTGATTGACAGATAAGTATTGTGATTTTATGCACCTTTTTGTTCTTATATTGAATTCAACAGATTTGCACAAACTTTGCTATGTTAATGTTGAATAAAATGATCCACAAACTAAGCTCATCTTGTGTCCTGTTGGTAACTCGTTTGGGTGGTGTTGGGGTTCCGGTCCTATCGGGGGTTCCGGTCCTATCGGGGGTTCCTGGTCCTATGAGTTAGTGCGGTTTCACCTTTTGAGACGTTGGAAGTCATCAACTATTGTTGGTGCCTTGCTGGTTACTTGAGAGAAGGGTTCAGTCAGGAGAAAGTTCTGAGAAGGAAATTAGAAACAAAGTGGTAAGATAACAGGACAGAATGGGAAAATAGCGAGGTTGTATGAGAGGACAAAGTAGTTTGTAAGGATTATGGTAGCTGAATGGGTTCATGTTAAAAAACAACTTAATGATGCTGCTAAAGGAGGTGCAAGATGTTTTGGTCCTGTAAAGGTGTTGTGTTGAGATGTTCAGGTGCTCTCCAACAAAGCAAGACTATCAGATGGCAAGATATGGAATAGGAATAAGATTTCTATTTGTCCTAATAATGTGAAGTGGGATAGCTGTGAGGATGATGTTTATTCTATCTGGAAGTTTTGGAAAGTGAAGTTAGTGTCATGACTGGCGGGACACTGCTGTTGATAAAAGAAGAGGTGGAAGGAAGAGGTTTATACACAAGAAGCAGTGATGAATGTAGTTATATGGACAGCAGCAAGAGGCATACATGAAGCATGGATAGAAGCTGGAATAGAAGGAACTTTCCATTTAGATTTGGGGATGATGTAGAACATTATGTTTATATTCTGCGTTTTTCTCATTTTTTCCCGACCCAACTCTGCACCAACTCCTTGGCATTATAAACTTCCCACCATGAAAGAGCCGCAGCACTTCATTGTCACTTACCAAGTCATGTATCATTATGATTGATGGTATTTGGCATGTAGCTTGAAAAGCATTTAGTTTGAAACTTATATTTTGAAAAAGATTTAGTTAAAAAAAAGTTTTGGAAATCGATCATTCAACATTACCACAGCTAACCGTTACAACGTGTCGGCAATTGTGCCCAGAACATTAGTTAGAATAGTAAACCTAGCACGTTGGAGCAATGGCAAGGCAATCGCCAAAGACAAATTTATGGCCAGGTCAAGACTGCAAAAAAATAAATAAAAGAATATTAAAAAGCTTCTTTCAAACGTATAATATCCTTTAATCATACGAATAGAAAAAAAGTATTTATTTTAATACAAAGTTTCCTATTTCGAACTATTTTAAAAAGCACTTTCGTTTCCTATGGATACTTTGGAATTTCGAAATAAAGAGCTCGACTATTTATTTCAAACTAAATGTATTTCAAACATGTTATTTCGAACTTTCGGCCTAGATTCAAACATGACATGCTGTGTGTACGGATGCTTTCGGGGTTTCGGATGACTTTATATGAATGAAAACACTAAACTGAAAAATAAATTATAAATGGCTGCCATGTGGACGTCAGGTAGGACTACATCTTCCTCCATGTATATAAGGAATATAGTTCAAAATAGGCATGGTTTTAGATTTCTGGACTGTCGTCCCTGACTGATCCCACATTTATCTCATCATATTTGTTTTTCACAGTGTTCATATTTCCAAGGTCAGGCCTATAGTGTGTTCTCTCAAGCTATAAAAGAACAGGCGCGTTAACAGGCACTTTACAATTTAGCCTGAATATCGATCAACATTTTAGGTGCAGAAAAAGCGCGAAGTGCGACCGCCCGCAGTGGCACGGCACTTTCACCATAAGCATTCGTCAATGAAAAGGTAACGTTAAGGAGACCTACTTTTGAGAAACGTTAGTAAATGCGAGACAATGGACTAGCGGTGGAGTTCACTTCCACTCAAGCCCCTGACACGCAACCTGCAGAGGGTCGCTCAGCACTTGCTTCCTCTCAGAACAAATAGGAATCGGGGCGTGAGGAAACTGCGGTCGGAATCACGAAGTGGCCGAACAGCTGCAGCACTTGATAGATAAGCGTGGAAGGCGCGCGCCTCCAGCAGAAGCTTTTATAAACAATACACGCGTTCTCTGTGTCAGAGCTTACGTCTAATCACTATTCAACACAAGTAGGTGTTGGGCACGGGGACGTGTGCGCCAATGGGGTTTCATCACAGTCCGAGGGCAGTGGTGGAAAAAACATACAGAGAAGAGCAAACAGTAACGAAAAGAAGGAATAAAAAATAAAAAAAACAACACCAAGCAGAAGCAAAACATTCTAGGCAGAACTATAAAGAAGTTACGAAATAAAGCTGATGCCAACAGGGTCTGCTTAGCGCTAAATGAAACCGCATAAATAAATAAGGGCCAGATATATCAAGGCTTTTACAGGTCGCAAACGGGCCGATTCGCAGAATAAGCCCGTTTGCGAACGATAAAAAGCCTTTTGGGATGTATCATCCCAAAAGGAATTTGCAAAATAGGTAATCGCAATTTTTGCGATTACCTATTTTGCAAATGCAGTTAGGGAATCGCAATTTACGATTCCCTAAATGCAATGCAAGAAGCATTCTCAGAATGCGACTTTGCATTAAGGAATCGCAAATTACCACCAACTTCAAGTTGGTGGTAATTTGCAAATCCTTAGAAAAATGCACAAAACTGCATTTTTCCAAGTGCCATGTGGCGCATATACATGCCCTTAGGGCATGTGTGTGCGCCACATGTGCACACATGACATTTTTGGGGGTGCATCAGGGTGGCCTTTTGGCCCCCTGTCACCCTTGAAATTGCATTCGCAATTTGCGATTACCAATTTGGAAATCGCAAATTGCAAATGCCTTCCCATTCATTCCTATGGGCCTATAGGCCCATAGGAATGAATAGGAAGGCTTTCTTTAATAGCGAATCGCAATTTGCGATTCGCTATTAAGAAATATGTAGGAATCATTATTTCTTTTGCGAAACCTACATACATTGTATTTTGCGATTCTATAATAGCGAATCGGTAAATTTTGCTATTATAGAATCGCAAAATACAATGTTGATACATCTGGCCCAAAATCGCTCTTTAAAAAAAAATCAAACGTCTTAAAAAATAAATCACAGTTCAGGTAGCCTACAGAAATGCCGTGCTCCCTGAACTCTACAAAAACGACCAGAGCCTCACCCAAGAGGACTGCACAAAATACCTGGACAGAATCGGGCTTCCGAAAGTAAGCACCGAGGACACAATCAGGTTAGGTCAGGAGATTAGCTACACCGAAATTGAAATGGCGGTCAAATCACTGAAAAGGAATAAAGCCCCAGGGCCAGACGGGTATACAGCCGATTTTTACAAGACCTTCTTAAACCAGCTCAAACCGACCATGAAAAAGGTGTTGAACCACTCCGCAGAGAAGGGGGCAGTTCCACAATCCATGTCAGAAGCTAACATAATAGTCATTCCAAAGGAGGGTAAAGACCACCTATCACCAAAAAATTACAGACCCATATCCCTCATCAACGTGGATTGTAAAATCTATGCTAAGATATTGGCAGTCAGACTCAACACGGTTCTCCCCAAAATAATAAGCAACTCCCAGGTCGGCTTCCTACGCAACCGGCTGTCTAACGACAACACCCGACTTCTCTGCCACATATTGGAACATGTGAATACTAAAACAGAACCGGAAGTAGCGATCGCATTAGATGCCGAGAAGGCTTTTGATAAAGTCTCCTGGTCCTTCCTGGTACGCTGCATGCAATACTTCAATTTAGGGGAGGGGTTTATTCGTATGGTTATGGCCCTTTATCATGAACCTTCGGCTCGTATCACAGTCAACGGCTCACTCTCAGACCCCTTTACATTGCAACAAGGAACCAGACAGGGTTGTCCACTGTCTCCTGCGCTATTCTTACTGGCCTTAGAACCCCTCATCCAGGATATAAAGTCGAACGCTAGCATAAAAGGGGTAGATATCAATGGAATTGAAGTAAAATTAGCCGCCTACGCAGATGATATACTGATAGTAACGGAACAACCGAAATCCTCAATCGGGGCCCTGATGACTACGATAACAGAATACTCCAAGCTCTCAGGGTATAAGCTGAACAAGGACAAATCTGAATGCAAACCACTAAACATCCACTGCACAAAAGACATCCTGGGGGACTCGGAGTTGGCATGGCAGACGGGGCATATTAAATACCTAGGCATATACTTTGGTAGCGACCTAATAGATACCCTACACCACAACGAGAAGATACTACTAGAAAAGATTAAGAAGCTTCTAGATTCGTGGTCCCCAAAATTCATAACATGGTGGGGGAGAATCGAAACTATCAAAATGATGATCACCCCAATGATTAACTATCTGATCAGTATGCTCCCACTCCTCCTCACAGATGAGTTCCACCGGAAAGTCGATATCCTGATTTCTAAATTCCTTTGGCGTGGAAAGAAGGCACGGATAAGCATTAAGAAACTAAGATTGGATAAGACCCAAGGAGGAGTAAACCTAGCAGACTTCAGGTTATTCCAGTTAGCTTTTCTAGCAAAACAGGGCTCATACTGGATTTCCCGGCCGGCCGAATACACACCAGTTTGGCTTCAGGTAGAGGGCGATCTTGAACAATCTGAGCCCACTGGCCCTGCTAACAGCAAATAGATACCCCCATGCATCCAAACCTATCTTTAAAAACACAAAAATCGCACTACTAAAGGTAGACAAGAGGCTGGAGTTTAGTATCAAAGGGTCTAAGATGGAATCACTTTGGGCTAATAGCAGGGTCCGATATAAAGGGAAAAGCCTAACCTTCGATACATGGATTGAGAAAGGTATTTACTACCCCTACCAACTAGAGAACGGGGAGTACCCCATCACATTCACAGACCTCAAAGCCAGACACCACTTAAACGACATCGAATTCTATAACTTCCTGAAAATCAGACCTTCCCTATCGAAAACTAAACTATCGACCCCACAACCCTCAATCTTCCGAGTAGTGTCAAACATCAACATACTAGGACACCAAGTCTCGCAGCTCTACAAACTCCTTCGCCCCCAAACATCCAAACTTAATGATAAGACAATCGCCTACTGGGTTAAACAATCCAAAACCTCACTCAACGAACAAGAATGGGCTACACTATGGGCCTCGGCCTCACACAATAAGATCTCCCCAGTGCTCACACAAACAAAATTCTGGCTGCTCCACAAGGCGTTTTGGACCCCTGCACGACTATTCTCACTAGGCCTCAGGGAGGACGAGCTATGCTGGAACTGTAACAAGGGGAAGGGGGACCTAGCACACCTTATCTTCCATTGCCCAACACTCAAGGTATTCTGGGGGGAAATCTTTGGTTTCATAAACGATCTGTTTAACTGCACACTAGCAATGGAGTTTTCCACCCTCACCTCGACATTTATGTTTACGAAATTGAGAACGGAACAAGATAAGGACCTACTAGACCTATTACTGACAGCTGCAGTGAAAATGGTCCTAGCCAACTGGAAGGACACAAGTAAAACTACCTACAAAGGCTGGATCACGCATCTCAGAGGAGCGGACAATATCGCACTACAGTACTCACCCTGGAAACCGGCCTCCAGAGGGATGTGGAGATCTCTGGACACCTACCTAGACTCTTATGATCCCCCATGAAACTGCTAAGACACCAAGACAAATGTTTCGACTTGGACCCAATGGGACATATCCAATTATAGCCAGGTTGGGCCTGCATGCGTGCTCAAACATCTCTACAGAATGTCAGATGTAATGTATAGCGATGTCTCTCTCCGCCTCAGGGTCTGTCCCTACCTCTTTTTCTTTGTTTCACCACTTACTTTTCTGTCCTTTCCTCTTTGCCTTTCTCTCGTTTTCAAAATTGACATGTGGGGCTAGCAATATAAACACCGATGTATAACCTACTCAACCTATGCTAACCCTGTTACAGCTGCTGCAATTGCTTATCTGTACAAAAAGAAATAAAAAAAGAAAAAAAAAAAGAAATGCCGTGCTCCAGTGCAAGTGTAGTGGAAATATATAGCTAGTTCTTTGTTTGCACGGATCTTAAGGCCACACAATCACAATTCTTCAGTAAAAACCCTCCCGTGAGCAGAGGTTACATTGGTACGTCAACTAGGGAATTTACCTTGTTTAAGGTTTTGTGTCTTTTTAAAAACACATCAACTCAATTCCCACTTCATTTTCCACATACACGCAGAGTTAAAAGGCAAGTTAAGGTTCATTAATACATTGATAGTGGCTACCCCACAAAACATAAGAAGACATGAAGTTTAAAACTGAAGGTACTAGGCTTGACCTAATTCCACACATAAACCCAACCTTAGTCTCTCCCCACCATGACTTGTGAAAGGTGGAAATGAGATGTGAATGTGAGAGCATGTCTACGAGTGTAAAAGTGTTTGTATAACTAACTGTGTGATTGTCGCTGGAGCAGCAATGGATACAAATGGTAATTGTTGGATATTGATATTTTGAACGGGAACATAATTTCATATTTTGTTAATGGCACGACTAACATTGAGGACATTTTAGACATTCTCTTATTGTAATAAGGCGTTATTGTTGATTATAACATACACCATAGAGTTAAATATGTGTGTTGTTTTAGATTCTGTTATGGTTTAGGAATTGGTTCTGTCCTTATGTAATTCTTATGTCATTAACAAACTTGAAATTCCACAGACGCGATATTTAAAAAATGTGGTATTTTGTGTGTGAAAACATGATGGAAGTTGTTTAGGGTACATCTCCTGGCAGAAGTGATGATACATTTTCACATACTCCTTAGATTCCAGTTAGCGATTGTATTTTAGGTGCTGCATTGTGGCGATTTGTAGTGTTGCATTTTAAAATGTGGATTCCGTCAATGTATAATAAGACATGTAGTTTATAATACTTTACATTGGTCACTGTTAGAACTGGGGTTTCTGGTTGTAAGAGTATGCACCCTGTACAAGCAGGAACCACCACTCTAGTCAGGGTAAGCTAGATACACACTAAAAGATAACCTGTGCTCACCCTCTGGTAACTGGGCACAGAGCAGTCGGGCTTTTCTAAAGAGGCAATGTGTAAAGAATTTGTGCAACACACACATACACAGTAACACAATGAAAATACCACAAACATACTCCACACCGGGTTAGAAAAATAGATAATATTTTTATGAGTAAAACAAGACCAAAACGACAAAAACCCAACAAGTAGAACCGGAGTTATGCATTTTTAAAGAATAAATCAAAAAGTAGTGCTTGGAAGCAAACATCGCTTGGGGGTTACTTGAGGTCGTCCTGGACCGTAGTAAATCCAAAGTTCAGGCCAACTGCGATAGAGGGCAGGCCGGCTACAGGATTCGCGCAGGTCCTGCTGAAAAAGTACCCTGGATGGAGCAAGCGTTTACCTCGGAAACTTGATGCGGCGGTTCTGATACGTGAAGGCAATGAAGGCTTTGTCGATGAACCCTTTTACAATGCAGGCACTGCGTTGTCGTTGAGCCACACAGTCCGTCGAAGCGACGTCGATCGGCTCCTGCGTCGGGATCGAAGGGCAATGCGTCGGTTCCGATCGGCGCAAAGTAATCACTGTCAATTTTGATGGTTCTGGACAGCAGAAATCACCTTTCAAGGGCCTACAACTGGATTGGCACCACTTGGCAGGGCAGGAATCACAGATGGCAGAGTCCAGGTGCTGATGCAGAGTTGCAGGAAGTCTTTGATGGCCCGAGACTAGAACAGGGGGCAAGCTGGCAAGCTGTTGGAGTCACTGTGGGTTCAAGTGAGATGGATCCAATCCTTGTCCTCAGCAGGGCAGAGATCAGCAGGCAGCAGCACAGCAAAGCATAAAAGCAGTTCTTCCAGAACAGCAGTCAAGCAGAGTGGCAATCCTTGTAGCACAGCAGTCTCTACTCCTGGCAGAGTTCTTCACGGGTCCAGTAGTGTACTGTCTTGGTAGGGTCAGAGGCACAGTACTTATACCCAGTTGTGCCTTTGAAGTGGGGGTGACTTCAAAGCAGGCCCTTGAAGTGCACAAGTCTCATTTCTTCCCAGCCCTGGCTCCAGATTATCAGTAGGGGGTAACCAGCTCTTTGTGGGTGAAACAGGACATTGCCTATTCAGGTGTGTTAGCTCCCAACCTCTCTTCCTGTCCAGGGATAGCTTACAAAATGCATATGAACGCAGATGAGTTCTCTGTCACACCCACCCTTTGTGGCTGTCTAGAGGGAATGCACAAAGTTTAGCTGTCACCTACCCCAGGCGTGTACTGGAGACAGGCAGCAAGGCACACAGAGCAGTAAGAGCAGAGAAAAGTCCACTTTCTAAAAGTGTCATTTCTAAAATAGTAATGTTAAACCCAACTTTACCAGTAAAGAGGATTTATCATTACCATTCTAAAGGTATGAAACATGATGCAGCTACTCCTTTCCAATCAGGAATTAGAGCTTAAAAGTCTTTTAAGGAATTCCCAATGCTAGCCTATGAGAGGAGTAGGTCTCCAGTTGTGAAAAACGAATTTAGCTGTCACTACCATGACATGTAAAACTTAAAAGTACACGTCCTACCTTTTAGTTACACAGCACCCTGCTCATAGGGCTGCCTATGGCCTACCTTAGGGGTGACTTAGGTGTAATAAAAAGGGAGTTTATGGCTTTGCAATTAGTTTAAATGTCAAGTTGAAGTGGTAGTAATCTGCACGCACAGGCCTTGCAACGGCAGGCCTGAGACTGGTTTGAAAAGCTACTTGACTGGGTAGCACAACAAGTGCTGCAGACCCACTAGTAGCATTTAGATTACAGGCCCGGGGTATATGGTATACCACTTTACAAGGGACTCATAAGTAAACTAAATATGCAAATCATGTATACCAATGTCACCATGTTGAGGGGAGAAGCGCATGCACTTTAGCACTGGCCATCAGTGGTAATGTGCTCAGAGTCCTATGGCCAACAAAAAAATACAGTAAAAACAGGAGGAAAGCAGGCAAAACGTTTGGGAGAAGACCACCTTAAAGATGACACATCTAACAGTCACTCTGTTACTATCTGTGTTCAAACGTGTTTCACGTTGCTAAGTGTATGGTGGAGTCGGAGTTAAGGTTGAGTTAGCACGGCAATTTGGGAGATTGGCTTAATTTGATGTTTATCGTGTGGCTGTATGATGATGGGTGTTTTGAAATATGATTGCGTGTATAGTGGGTGTGTGCACATATAATGGCTGATGTTGGGGGTGATCGTAAAGGTAAGAACCCACTCAGGTTGGCACAGGAGAAGAGTTCAGCATACTTTATTTATGATACTGAGAAACGACCACCAACACCGCAGTACAGCACAGCTTAACTGACATACCTGGAACATTCACATGAGTGTTCCAGGTTCTACCATAAACATAAAGGAAATACCAGAACTAAACACCACAGCGATGTGGTAAGTGAGTGGCTGCATAATGTGAACGAGTTGGCCCATAATGGTGGTTAACGATCATCTGATGGTAGATATGTGGGTGCAAAATAGTGGGTAGGTAGGTGTGTGGTGGTGGGTGACGTATAATGATATATGTGTTGACATATGATTTTGCTGTGTGGATATCTGATAGTGGATGTGTGAGTGTGATTAACCCCTTCGATGCTCATGACGGAAGGTTCCGTCATGAGCATTGGTGCCCCTGTGCTCATGACGGAACCATTCCGTCATGAGGCCAGGGGCACGAAATCCCTCTGCTGCAGACAGCAGAGGGATTTCTATTTCAGCCCTGTGACCTTGGGAGCTGGAGAAGAGCTTCCCCAGCTCCCGAGGCCAACTCCCTGGTTTCTGTGCCATGAGGATCAGCGCGCACGTCACGCTGTCCTCATTGCACAGAAACCGAAACTGAAATGAGCCTTTAGGCTCATTTCAGTTTCACTTTCTATGTGCTCAGGGGCTATCTCAGCCCCCGGGCACGTAGAAAGACGGGAGAGGTATCATTGGAAATGGGAGAATATCCCCTTTCCAATGGTACCCCTCCCCAGTGGATCCCTGCTTGGGGATCGCCCCAGGAGGGCGATCCCCAAGCAGGGATCCACCCACTAGACACCAGGGAGGGGGGTGCGGCCCCTTGGGCAAGGGCTTTTGCTCCCCCCAATTTTTTTTGGTGTGATTTAGTCTTTTTGTCCCCCCTGGGGGGCAGTAGTAGCCCCCAATCTGCCCCCCCCCGGGGGGGCAAAAAGCCCACTAGACCCCAGGGATATTTTTGTTTGCCGCATAATTTATTAGGGTGGGGGCTGCCCATAAAGGGCATGTCCATGCTCCCACCCCGCAAAATTTACAGCCTTTCTGCCCCCCCCGGGGGGGCAAAAACCCCACTATACGCCAGGGATTTTTTTTAAAATTATAATTTGTGGTGGGGGCTGCTTAATATGGGCATCCCCATGCCCCCACCCACCGCAACAATGACAGCCTTTCTGCCCACCCTGGGGGGCAGCTGGGGGCATTAGCCCCAAATCTGCCCCCGGGGGGGGCAAAAAGCCCACTAGACGCCAGGGATTTTTTTGGGCAAACTTCAATTAGGGTGGGGGCATTGGCATGCCTGTTTTGGGCAGCCCCCACCCTAATTAAAATTTGCCCAAAAAACTCCCTGGCGTCTAGTGGGCTTTTTGCCCCGCCCTGGGGGGCAGATGGGGGCATTAACCCCCAACCTGCCCCGCCGGGGGGGGGGGGGCAAAAAGCCCACTAGACGCCAGGGATTTTTTTGGGGCAAATTTTAATTAGGGTGGGGGCTCCCAAAACGGGCATGCCCATTCCCCCACCCCTCCCCCGCAAAAATAACAGCCTTCCTGCCCCCCCGGGGGGCAAAAAGCCCACTAGACGCCAGGGATTTTTTGGGGCAAATTTAAAATAGGGTGGGGGCATTGGCATGCCCGTTTTGGGCAGCCGCCACCCTAATAAAAATTTGCCCAAAAAACTCCCTGGTGTCTAGTGGACTTTCTGCCCCCAACGGGGGGCAGATGGGGGCATTAGGTACTTGGGCCTCCCACCCGAGTGAGGCAACATTTTTATCGGGAGACCTGGGGGAACGCTGGGTGGTAGGAAATTTGTGTCAGCCCGGTGATGCCACAACTTTCCCACACACAAATGTGTGAAAAAAGTGATTTTTTCAGCAAAATTTCAGGTTTGCAGGGGATTCTGGGTAAGAAAACGTTGGGGGATCCACGCAAGCCATACCTCCCTGGAATCCCCCGAGTGTCTAGTTTTCATAAATGTGTGGGTTTGGTAGGTTTCCCTAGGTGGCCGCCGAGCCCCGGGCCAAAAAGTCATGGGACCCCCCTTGCAAAACCAGGTCGTTTTGTGATAGGCAATTTTGATGTTGCCTCAATACGTTTTGGGCCCTTGCCTGTCACGGGTACTTGGGCCTCCCACCCGAGTGAGTCACCATTTTTATCGGGAGACCTGAGGGAACGCTGGGTGGTAGGAAATTTGTGTCAGCCCGGTGATGCCACACACAAATGTGTGAAAAAAGTGATTTTGTTCAGTAAAATTTCAGGTTTGCAGGGGATTCTGGGTAAGAAAACGTTGGGGGAGCCACGCAAGACATACCTCACTGGAATCCCCCGGGTGTCTACTTTTCAGAAATGTGTGGGTTTGGTAGGTTTCCCTAGGTGCCGGCAGAGCTAGGGTTCAAAAACTACAGCTAGGCACTTTGCAAAAAAAGGGTCATTTTTCACTGTGAAAATGTGGTGTGTCCACGTTGCGTTTTGCGCGGTTTCCTATCGCGGGCACGAAGCCTACCCACACAAGTGAGGTACCATTTTTCTCGGAAGACTTTGGGGAACGCGGGGTGGGTGGAATTTTGTTGATCCACGCAGATTCCAGAACTTTCCACCACAGAAAAGTGAGGAAAATGTGGTTTTTTTGACAATTTTTTAGGTTTGCAAGGGATTCTGGGTAAAAGAACCTGGTGAGAGCCAGTCAAGTCACCCCATCCTGGATTCCCCTGTGTGTCTAGTTTTCAAAAATGTATAGGTTTGCTAGGTTTCCTTAGGTGCCGGCAGAGCTAGGGTTCAAAAACTACAGCTAGGCACTTTGCAAAAAAAGGGTCATTTTTCACTGTGAAAATGTGGTGTGTCCACGTTGCGTTTTGCGCTGTTTCCTGTCGCGGGCACTAGGCCTACCCACACAAGTGAGGTACCATTTTTCCCGGAAGACTTTGGGGAACGCGGGGTGGGTGGAATTTTGTGGATCCACGCAGATTCCAGAACTTTCCACCACAGAAAAGTAAGGAAAATGTGTTTTTTTGGACAATTTTTTAGGTTTGCAAGGGATTCTGGGTACCAGAACCTGGTGAGAGCCAGTCAAGTCACCCCATCCTGGATTCCCCTGGGTGTCTAGTTTTCAAAAATGTATAGGTTTGCTAGGTTTCCCTAGGTGCCGGCAGAGCTAGGGTTCAAAAACTACAGCTAGGCACTTTGCAAAAAAAGGGTCATTTTTCACTGTGAAAATGTGGTGTGTCCACGTTGCGTTTTGCGCTGTTTCCTGTCGCGGGCACTAGGCCTACCCACACAAGTGAGGTACCATTTTTCTCGGAAGACTTTGGGGAACGCGGGGTGGGTGGAATTTTGTGGATCCACGCAGATTCCAGAACTTTCCACCACAGAAAAGTGAGGAAAATGTGTTTGTTTTCACAATTTTTTTAGGTTTGCAAGGGATTCTGGGTACCAGAACCTGTTGAGAGCCAGTCAAGTCACCCCATCCTGGATTCCCCTGGGTGTCTAGTTTTCAAAAATGTATAGTTTTGCTAGGTTTCCCTAGGTGCCGGCAGAGCTAGGGTTCAAAAACTACAGCTAGGCACTTTGCAAAAAAGGGTCAGTTTTCATTGTGAAAATGTGGTGTGTCCACGTTGCGTTTTGGGCCGTTTCCTGTCGCGGGCACTAGGCCTACCCACACAAGTGAGGTACCATTTTTATCGGGAGACTTAGGGTAACACAAAATTGTAGAGCAACTGTTATTATCTATTGACTTTCGATGCATTTCTGCCTTCCAAATGAAAGACAATGTGTAAAAGAAGTCATTTTGAAAAATGACCTATAATTCTCATGCTAGTATGGGTACTCCCAATTTCGGAAATGTGCAAATATCTACTGTTTCTAAACTCTATATTTTGTTCCCATTTCAGAAATACATAGGTGTCTTTCATACCGATTTTTCCATGTATACATTTTCCCAGAATAATTGCTATATACCCGGGACATAATAAAAAACCATTGCAAGACGCTGCTCAGTTATTGGCTCTGGGTTCGTCGGGTCCTTGGTGAACCTACAAGTCCTATATATCACCACAACCAGAAAGGTCCAGCGGATGTAATGGCATTTTGATTTCAAATAGCTGTCATAATTAGAAGAAGTTACAGGTGAAAACGTCGACACAAATGGCTGTTTTTTTCAACTAATTTTCAATTTTTCCTATATTTAACTGTTTGTTTCTATAAAGAAAACTTGAAGGATCTACACAAATGACCCCTTGCTGAATTCAGAATTGTGTCTACTTTTCAGAAATGTATGGCATTCCAGGATCCATTATTGCTTTCATACCCATTTCTACCATTAACTGGAAGGAGGTTGAAAGCACAAAAAATAGCAAAAATAGGCTATGTCCCAGAAAAATGCCAAAACTGTGTACAAAATGTTGGTTTTCTGACAAAAGTCTGCTTGTCCCTGAAAGCTGGGAAGATGGTGATTTCAGCACCACAACCCCTTTTTTGATGCCATTTGCAGGGAAAAAACCAGATGCTTTCATCTGTAGCCCTTTTTTCGTATTTTTCCCCAAAAAAACAAAATGTTGCTGTATTTTGGCTAATTTCTGGGTCCCCTCCAGGGGAATCCACAAACCCTGGGTACATTTAGAATCCCCATGATGTTGGAAAAAAAGGACGCAAATTTGGCATGGATACCTTATGTGGTCAAAAAGTTACAGGGCCCTAAGCGCGAACTACCCCAAATAGCCAAAAATAGGCTTAGCACAGGAGGGGAAAAGGACTAGCAGCGAAGGGGTTAATAGTGAGTTAACTGGCATATGATGCCAAGAGTGTTGGCTAATAATGGGGTTTGTGTGGGCCTACAATGTGGGCTTTGAGGGCATAGAGTGGTGTGAATGTATGATGGTGTGTGTTCTGATGCAGATGTGTGACGGTGGGTTTGTGGGCATGTGATAGAGGGTATATGATGAGTGTTTCAAGGCGGGCACTTAGCTGTATGATGGTAGATATATGGGTGTAAGATGATGGGTGTGTAGGTGTCTGATGGTGGGTTTGTGGGTATTTATTGGATGCCGTTTTTGGTGCCCTTCTTTCCCTGTTGAGCTCTCTATTTCCAGTCCATGTCCTCCTCTCTGTCCCCCATTCATGTCCCTCTGTTCCTATCCCTGTCCTTGGTCTCCGACCCTTACCATCTGTCTCTGCTCCTCTAGCCTTGCACCTCTGTCTCCATCCTTGTCATTCTGCCCAGTCCCTCTGCTTCTCCCTCATTCTAGGTGCCTGACTATGATCCCCCACCCTCACAGATCTATCTGTCTCTGACTCTAGCCTTCTTTTACTGTCCCTCTCGCTCTACATGTCCCTGTCCAGCTGTCATTCTTTCTCCATCTCTGGCATTTTGTCACTGTATTCCAAGCTGTGTCCCTTTGTCCTGTCTGTCTGTATCTCATTTCTTCTCAGACCTTATCCCTTTATCCTTGCTGAAGAATGGGAGGGGTGAATATAGCCCCTCTTCCACCAATGACTTGCGTAAGTATGGGAGGCAGAATACTGAGGAACACATCCCCTGCCTTGCACAAAGGCACAGGATTGTATGATTGCCTACTGACTTGCAGAAGGGAGCAGGTCTGAACAATATGGGCTGGGGGAGTAGGAAAGACCACTCCTCCCACCCAAGGACGGTGGTTGAATAATTTTGCTATTTTCGCTATTAAGCCTTGCACATGAATGGAGGGTGGGAGTAGGTCTGTCTCTACGCCTTATCCTACGCCTTATATTTAGGACCGCAGGGGACTTGCATTTAAAAAAAAATAAAAATGTCCTCAGTTTGTTAATATAGGAGAATTAAGAAAAGAAAATGTGCAAGGGGGTTAAAATGCTCCCTCCCTTGCCAAAGGGGCGGAAGAGGTGTTTGCGTCTTTAAGGCTTGCCCTAGTTTGACCAAGGGTGATCAGGGAAGATTGAAAGACAATCCTCTGCCTTGTCCAAGAGTGGTTGGATGTATTATTGCCCTGTCCTCCCCTCACCCTGTTCAAGGGTCATGGGTTAACAATATTCACTAACACATTGACTCATCCCGGTATAGGAGGTTGTCTAATTGACCTCCTTTTTACCCTGTCAAGGGCAAGGAGGGATAAAGGCACAGGCAGCTAGTAGCTTTAATTAAGTGGAGGATCCGTCACTTGTTGTCTCAGCTCAATGCACCACCGGACACCAGTCAACTCATGGCCCAGCGCAGTGGGATTTCCTGAAAAGGCTGAATCCTGACCACCCTGCAGGTGCGAGAAGGGCCAAAGAGGTAAGGCATACCAACCAAGCCATGATGCCTCCAGGGCCGTTTCTACCATTAGGCAAGACTAGGCGGCCACCTAGGGCGGCAAAAGGGCTAGGGCGGCAAAAGGGGGAAACTTTTTTTAATTTGAAGGCAGCAGCACCTGATTGTGAGTGCAAGCGCACCTGCTTGTACATGCTGCGCAGCGCTGAGCGCACCCTAGCATAGTGGTGTGTGGAGCGGGCCGGCGGTACCAGTGTGTGGGTCCCCAGGGCCGTCAATCTTGTAGCGCGGGAAAGCGCTACCAATGACGGCCCTGGATCATTTAGCCAGTGGCGGTGACTCGCATGTCGCACCACCCTCTCTCTCTGCGCGCGGGGGACGGACTGTGTGTGTCGGCTCAGGTGAGGTGATCGCGCAGTTTCTTTCTCTAGCTGATTTTTGCTGACGGGGAGAAGTTGAGCGTGGCCCTCTGGGAAAGGGCTTGCAGGCCGCATGCCAGAAACGGAGTTTTCACAAACGCCACCATTCCCTCTCCTTCCCATGCTCTGTCGCATGCAGGTACTACAAACGTGTGCTGCAAAACTCCATCCCCACCATGTGGAACTGGGGCAGACCACTGCTGGTTGAAACCCCTCTCAGGAAAGTGGCCGAGGGGCTGCAGAAGTGATTCAGCGAGATCTATTGATGCAAGTGCAGCAAGCCTGCCCTTGGAGGGAAGCTCGCTGCTGGAGACGGGCAGTGTAGGCTGCCGCGGTTGAGTGTCTCTGAGTTGGCCGCATGCCTGCCTGCAGTAAGCTCCGAAGATGGTACTTTGGGAAGGCGGTAACTCTGTTCTAGCCACACAAGGATCAGAGTCCTCCAAAAACCAGCAAAACAGGCGCTCAGGTGCTTGCGTCTGATCTTCCGACTCCGCCAACGCTGAGAGACGACGCACTGCCCTGCCATGGGCACCTGGCATCTGACCCGGTTGGTCCTTGGAGACGCAGGGTGATGGTCCAAGGCCAGTGTGCAGAGACTGTTTCCTGTAGCGTTGCGGTGAAGCAGGTCTGCAATTTGCGCGTCTTATCCCTGCGAAAGAAACTATCGATCTGCAAAGGCAAGTAAGTTGTTGGCCTCTTGCATGTGTGCCGCCAAGAGGAGTGTTTTTCTGCATGCGTGTGTTTACTTAAGATGGCGGTTCCGGGCGCGCACAGAGTGGCATGGTTTGAGAGGGTTTCTTGCATCGAGCGTAGACGGGCATTTGAGTACGTTTCACACACTCTTCTTTTTAGTAGCTCTTTGAAGTTATTGCTAGTGACCTTCTGAGTACCCCAAACTGTAAGGTGTCCATGGTAGAAGTGGAGTGTTCCAGGTCACACCTTGTGGCCTACACCTCAGTGAGTATTGTTTATACCTACAACTAACAAGTAGAGTACACAGAACATTTGTAAGCTGATTTTAATATGTACCAAACGCATTTCAGATATTAGTGTGACAATAGCCATTGTATTCCAAGTTATCACGTTGTTCATGTTGTAGGGGTCTGCTGACCTAAGTTTCATGGAAAGAGTGCAACCCTTACACCCAAATGAGTGTCAGAGGGATATCACCGCAGACTCTAAGTGAAACACAGTTGTCTTCTGTCCGCCAACCGAGACTCGGAAACATGATTGGAAACGTAGAGGGAAATGCAGAAGAAAGTTGTACAGTCACTAAAAAGGGCTGAAATTTGGAATGGGTAAAAAGGAACATTTTAGGGTCCGTCAATGTGATCTGATCTAGATAGAAATAAAAATTGTTTGTGAAGGGACAGTTCTTTAGCAGTAATAATTGTGAGCGTGGAGCTTGGAGTCTTGTTTTAAAAAAAAAGCATTCCTTGTCACTTTCAGACAATGTTATTTACTTCACGTATTTTTTTTGCTTGGTAGTAAAAGGGAGGGGGCGGCATTTTTCAATTCTCGTCTAGGGTGGCAAAACACCTAGAAACAGCCCTGGATGCCTCACACTAAAGACATCTTAGGCCACATGAGACCAGAGGCTCAAAGAGGGCAAGCTCAAGTCACAAGGAGCCTTGGGGCATCTGATCGGAGAGAAGAAATGCAGTAGGTCCATATTTCATCTTTTTGGTGTCCTCTCTGGCTATAGAGAAGGACTGACCGTGCTTGTTCCTTTAGGTTTCAACAGCTGCAAGGCAAGTTTTGCAGGTATCCACCTTCATCACTGTCTAAAAAAGGTGACACGAGAAAAGCCAAGGGTTATGCTGTATTAACTCAAACTATTATAGGAAATGCAAAGTTTGATTATGCTATGAACGTCATCTAATTTTTATATGAATGATGCCCTTTAAAAATCATGAGCAAAAGGAACAAAGGCATGGACGGAATGCTGGACAATGCAAACATTCACCCCCAGTCACAAAGATCTGGGTTATCCATCGTCACCCCAAGTGGGACGGGTATGCCCAGACGTGGGTCCTGTGCTCTCCATGCCACTGGACTCAAAATTAGCCTGGCTGAGGAGGGGTGAAACCCCAAAACCAGTCCCAGGATGCCTGTTTCTGGTCCAGGGAGAGACTGGCATGGCAGTTCTGGCTGGACTATTTCCAAGGGTAGCAAGGTCAAGAGTGATTTGCATATGGCTAGGTGTAAACTGGAATGGCTTAGGGAGGAAAAAAACGATGGATTAGGACCAGATCTCTGTACTGGGTGAATGTTTGACATTGTTCAACATTCTGTCCATCAATTGTTGCTTTAAAAATCATGGGCACATAAAGCCTTTCTTTGTGTTAAAAATCTTTAATGGAAACATTCATAACTCAAAGATATTTGTGAAAAAAACAGTTTCCTCTAAAAGGTACCAAAGGACAGGAGGCATATTTCTACGGTTGAAATGTATTCATTCGCTTGTGGTTGAAATGTATCACCTCGACGGAGAATAATTCCTGGAAGTGCTCCAACAAGATGGGTGGGGGATTACGCTCATGTCACTTCATGGACACTCCAATCCACTGGTCTTTTTGGGCAGTTCATAAAAGATTGACGAATACGTTTATCATGCCTTGTTGATTTTATCAGTGTCGCTCACAAGTTAGTGTGCTCTTCTATAGGCCATAACTCTGGCCCAAGCTTATCAGTACTGCGAAGACATATTTTTGAATATGAGAATACACGTGCTACTCATCAATAACAATAAGGCCCGTCGCTTTAAGTTAAAGATGTAATATTATAAATCCAAAGTGACACTTAATCATTTAATGTTTTACTTTAAAAATGTTAATCTGGCAATCTTTGAAATGCTCCTACCATGTAACAGATATGTATAAATATGCTTTATGTAAGATCGGATTTAAATCTATTCTTCATATTTCATCTTGCTTTTATACACAGCTTTATTATGCCATTTTTCTATAGGTGATACAGCTGTTCTTTAATTTCTAAGTGCCGTAAATAATAAGTGTTACTATTACCCATTTAAATGGCAATCTGTTTACCGACCTCGAAGGATAGAGTGAAACGTGTAGAAAGAGATACACAATGCTTGATTAAGAAAGGAAGGTAGATATCAGGGTTGAGGGAGCAACAGAAAGGTGGAATAAAGATGACAAAGGGAGGGAGGAGGAAGTGATAAATACGTAGGCTAGATAGCAAGCCAAAGTAGTAAAGGAAACAAAAAGAAGAGATACTGAGAAGGTAGACCATAGTTTTCAGAAGAAAAGATGTAACGCAGAAGATCGATAAATTGAGTGAGAAAAGGAGGAGCAAGGACAAAAGAAAAAGGAGAGGGGACGAACCCCAAGGAAACAGTAAGCGCTTAGACTCACTTGTAAGGCACTGCTATTGCTGTAATTGTATTTGAATCTGATTAACTGGGGGGCATTTTAACTGGAATTTTAATCTTACCGGGGCATTTCGAAAACTTGCACTTTATTTGGATTCAGGCGGCACCCATAAGGAAGCGGGTCCGCCATCTTGTCAATACAGCGTCACTTAGGACGTTATATAAACAGCGGGCTGGAGCTTCCGCACCGCGGGCGCAGGCAAGCCCGTAAGCGCTTCAGCCGCGCTTCGCGCCAGCCATGCTGCAACTTTCACTCTGCAAGACAAAATCTGCTATACGCGTGACGAGCTTCTAAGCATTGGTAAGCGAACCAGCACTCTATACATGACTGATACTATTAAAAGTCACAGAGTTAATACAATGTCCACGGCCGCTGCGGGGGAGCGCGAGCTGGAACTCTGACCCCTGGTCTGAGATCTATTCTCTCCCCAGCAGCTCCGCTGTCCCGGAAGCCGCCACTAACCATGTCTCACCCCGTCCTGGAAGGTGTTCGAGGCCGCTGCTGCCCAGGTCCGTGATCGTGCCCCTCTGCTATGTCAGGATTCTGCTTTAATTCTGTTTTTATTTTCGTTATTGTGCCCGTTTTTCGTTGTTGCGCCGTTTTCTCTCCCCGCCGCTGACGCCCCTGCGGCCCCTCCCCTCAGCCGGTTCCCGCCTCCCAGCTGCACGTCCCTCCCCTATTTAATGGCGGCCGCTGCGCGGTCGTGCAGCGGACGCGCGCAATGGGCGCGCCAATGGCAAGCCCGTCTGCGCCCGTCCGCGACCCTAGCCAGGGACCCTGGTCCTCCGACCATCCACAGCTACGACGCAGCCGCCCTCCTTGCACTCAACCCCAGAAGAAACAACAACTGCCATCAGTCCACCCCGAACACAACCCACGGCCAGTTCTCCTGCCGCCAGACCTTCACCACCACCACCGCCCCCGCCACCAACACCGCCGACGCCCTGAGGTGCATCCTCCTCCATGTACGCTCAATGCACAGATATGCCGTAGAGATCTGGAACCTCCTTGACACCCTCTCACCAGACGTCGTCTTCTTTACAGAAACCTGGACTAACGCCTCCTCTGCCCCCAACATCGCCATCGCGGACGGATGCAAGATCCAGAGGAAGGGCCGCCCAACCACCCGTGAGGAGGTCTCGCCATCGCCCACAAAAACTCACTCCGCCTCCCCACCTCGAGCGACACCTTCTCCACCGCCGAACACCTGCCCTTCCAGGTCCAGACCAGCCCCAACTCCACACTCCGCGGCACCCTCGCCTACAGACTCTGCGGCACCCTCGCCTACAGACCCCCCAGCCCCCGCGCCCTCTTCGCTGCCACCATCACCGACCTCATCGCACCCCACGCCATCGCATCCATGGACTACATACTCATCGGAGACCTGAACTTCCACCTTGACCACCCTACCGATCCCAACTCCACCATCCTCCTAGACAACATCACCAATATCGGACTAAAACAACTCGTCACCATGCCTACCCACAAGGCAGGACACACCGTCGACCCCATCTTCGCAGGAGGAAACAGCATCCACTTCAGCCACACCACACAAGCCCCATGGACTGACCACCACTGCGTACACTTCCTCGTCGACAAACCCAAGCCGCCCAAACCCGCTCCGCGCCCCCACGCAGGAATTGGAGCAGAGTCACCGAGGAGCAGCTCAACTCCACCCTCAACCGCAACACTCACCCCGCTGCAACTGACGCCAACCTCGCAGCTAGGAAACTTCACACATGGATCTCCAACTGCGCAGACAAGCTCGCCCCGCTATGCAACTCCAACAGAGAGCGCCCCAGGAAAGCCACCTGGTTCACCACCGACCTCCAAGAAGCTAGACGCACCTGCAGACGCCTCGAGAAGAACTGGAGGAACAGCAAGACGCCCGAAAACCACACCACCTACAAGAACGCCTTCACGGAATACCACCAACGCATCAGAACCACCAAAAGAACCTTCATCCACAACAAAATCCTGGCCAACTCCAGCAACTCCAAGGAACTCTTCAGCGTCATCCAGGATTTCACCAAACACCCCAGCGAAGCCATGGACATCACCCCTACCCAGGACCTCTGCGACAAGCTCGGAGCTTACTTCCATCTAAAAATCGAGAAACTCTACGACAACTTTAACGACCAAACACCTGACTCCGCAACCACCCCGCCCTCCGTCAATGCCAGCCAGCCCACCATCTCCTCCTGGACACCGGTCACGACTGAAGAGACCACCTCGACCATGAAAGGCATCCACTCGGGGGCCCCCACAGACCTCTGCCCACCGCACATCTACCACAGAGCTGCCACCGCCATCGCACCAGAACTACGACACACCATCAACACCACTTTCAAGACCGGCACCTTCCCTGATGTCTGGAAACGTGCAGAAGTCAGACCCCTGCTTAAGAAGCCCTCAGCAGATCCCACGGACCTCAAGAACTACCGGCCCATCTCTTTCCTCCCTTTCGCGGCAAAAGTCGCAGAGAAGACCGTCAACGCACAGCTAACAAGGTTCATCGAAGACAACTCCATCCTCGACCCCTCCCAATCCAGATTCCGCAGCAACCACAGCACCGAGACCGCCCTACTTGCTGCCACAGACAATATCCGCACCCTCCTCGACCAAGGCCACACCGCAGCCCTGATCCTACTCGACCTGTCAGGAGCCTTCAACACTATCTCCCACCGCACAGTCGCCGCCCCCCCCCCCCAGCGCCTTGAGACCCTCATGGGTGAGTAGTGCGCTTACAACTCCCTGATTGATTGATTGAATGTCCATAAATATGCTGAAATGTGGTCAGCTGAACGCCAGATCTTTACCAAAATATGCGGAAGAGATTAACTTATTGCTCGACATGGGGGGTTCGATGTAATATTTATCACGGAAACATGGACTTCAGGAGACTCTGTCTTTGATCTGGACAGAGCCTGCCCAGATGGGTTTATAGGCTGTCACAAACCCCGAATTGCCAGGAAAGGGGGTGGACTAGGCATTCTCCATAAGGACAATTGGAACCTTACTGCCTTATCGCTTGACGAGGCAGACGGAATCGAATTGTTAGGATTTCAATTAAAGGGTCACAAGGAGAATGTGGCTATAGGGATCCCATGTTATAGGCCACCCAATACTTCAAGCTCCTCCCTTCCCTCTCGTCTGGACATTATTACCAATATGAGGCTCACGCATACTAATCTTCTTCTGCTGGGAGATTTCAATCTCTGGGCAGAAGGAGATCTATCTCCGGCGTATAAAGATTTGGTGAATACCTGGAAACTCTTGGTCTACAACAACCGGTTCAAGGCCCAACACATACAGCAGGCCATACTCTTGATCTTTTCTTTTCCCCAGAAGGCCTAGTATCAGTTAGGGAAATTATCCCGCTGTGCTGGACTGATCACTCTCTGATTACCTTTCACCTACATGTGGGTAAGGAGGGATTTCCGGAAAAAAACAAGTACACATCTGGTAGAGAACAGAGCATGGCATAAACTCTCAACAATTCAGTCTAAGCCCGTCCTTAATAATGTACACTTCTCTCCTGTAGACTCTATTGAAGATAATTATCAAAAGTTCGAAATAGAGATTCTAAAAACACTAGATGAATTGATACCCCTGACTCAGAAACCTCGTAAAAAGGTATCAGCCATTTGGTACGATGCTGCTTTGAAAGAAGTCAAACTGATCTGTAGGCAATTAGAAAGGAAATGGCCACGACATTACCTAAATGAAGACAAGATCTGTCTAAAAACTGCATTAAATGATTATAAAAATAAGATAAGGAAAGCTAAAGATAACTATTACTATGAGCCGATTACCGCGGCCTTCAATAAAGCAAAAAAGACCTTTGTAATACTCAACAAATTTACCAATCCCTCCCGCTTTAAACAAGAAAACATACTGTCACAGAAACTATGTGACAACCTGTCTGAATTCTTCGAAAACAAGATTAAAACTATCTTAGAAGGCATTGACAAACCCAGTGAATTAAAGACTTACACCTCAAACATCAATAATCCTCCTCAATCAGCCTTGCCACACTTCTAGAGTCTCCCTTCTGCGACCCTGACCAGACTTGACCCTATCTCTGTCGAGGCATTTAGAATATTGTATAGACCCATTAAGTCAGGATCACCTCTCGATACCCTTCCACCTAAGCAATGGACAAAATGGGAAGATGAACTGTTAGGCCCCCTCTTACAACTTTGTAATCACTCCCTTGAAACTGAGACAGTGCCTGACTGTTGTAAAACGGCTATAGTCAAGCCGCTATTGAAGAAAGCCTTGGCTTACCCATCAGTCCTAGCTAATTTTAGGCCAATCTCCCTTCTACCCTTCCCAACAAAAATATTAGAGCGACATGTCAGTAGTATCTTGTTGCAATATCTAGAGGAGCACTCTTGGTTGGAAGAAGAGCAATTTGGCTTTCGTCCTGATCACGGAACTGAAACTGCATTGATTTGCGTCACTGACTAAATACGCAGGACAACAGACAACCAGTAGTACTGGTTCTCCTTGACCTGTCAGCCGCATTCGACACAGTTAACCACCGCATTATGCGATCCAGACTAATGTCAGTGGGTGTCGGAGGCCAGATGTTAAATTGGCTAAAATCTTATCTGAATGATCGTTGCCAAGCGGTATCCATACCCCTGTTTCTCTCTAATTTTAGAACGACTCCAAATGGCGTCCCCCAGGGCTTCTCTCTTAGCCCAATTTTATTTAATATGTGTTAGACCTGGCACCATTGGCGTGGGTCTCCCTTCCATTTTTCGCTGATGTCTCCTCTGTTTTGCTGGTGTTAGAGGCTCTGGGCGCTGTGCCACTGCCATTCAGTGTCACAGCGCGAATGCTCCCTGTGTAAATATGTCTATGTGAATTGGTATATCCCTGATTGGCTTATTTGGTTTACCTGTTAGTCCCTAGTAGCGTGGCCTATGTGTGCCCAGGGCTGGTAAACCAAATGCTGCTGGTGGGCCTGCAGCACTGATGTGTGCCACCCACAGAAGCAGCTTGTAAAGTGTGTCTCAGACCTGCCACTGCAGTGTCTGTGTGCAGTCCAGAACTGCCATCTTGGCTGTGAAGTGCACCCACTTCCCAGCACCTGAACCTTCCCTTGGCATCTTGTAAGTCACCCCTATGGTAGGGTGCATTGTATGTGTAAGGTAGGACATGCCTTGGTGTGTGTAGCATGTCCTGGTAGTGAATTATGCCCCATTTCGTTTTTCACTACTGTAAGGCTACCTGTTCCTCATAGGCTAAAATGGGCAGTTTGACTATTACATTCTATAGTCCTAACTGACCCCAGGAACATGGTAGAAAAACGAATTTAGTATGCCTGAGCTCAGAATATTAAAATACATCTTTTAGTGAAGGTTATTTTTATATTCTGTGTTTGAAAATACCACTTTTAGAAAGTAGGTATTTTCTTGCCTAAGCCTTCCAGTGTGCTCTGCTGTTATGTGTATTGGCTGTCTGGTTTTAGAGGGGCAGGGCAGGCTGAGTCAGACCTGGGTTGAATAGAGAGATCTGCATTTAGAGTATGGGGAGGGGTGGCTCCTTGACCTGAATAGGGCTGTGCCTGGCAAGGTGAATGCTGGCTCCACCTCCTACTGTGTGTCTGATAGCAGACCCCTCTTTCTGAAAGGAAGGATGCAGCCTGGTAAACAAAGTGCTCCAGGCCTGAGCAGAACTGGTTCTGGCTAGGTTCAGTGACTTGTAGCTTCTGAGAACAAAGACGTTTGGGGTATAAATATCTGTGCTCAAACCCCTCCAATTGGTATTGCTTTTGGATCTGGAGAGGAAACTCTGTCCGTGCCACTGGAGGAATCTGCAGGAAGTGACTGTCCCTGTGCTTGTGTGTTGTTTCTTGCACTGGCCTGCAGCAGTGACCACTGGACCTTGAAGAAGAGGAAAAGGAACTTTTGAGAGAACTTTTATTTTTGTACAGCAATCACCCAAGGGCTAGGAAAAGAGCTAGCCTCCTGCTGGAGTCTCAGGCACATCAGACTCCACCACCAACCTCCTGCTTCCTCCCTGCGAGGATTGCTATCTGCTGATGAGGCTCCTGGGAGTTCCAGGGCCTCTAGTTTGCTTCAGAGAAAAGAGTGCTGGAAATCGACGCTAACGCACCTTTGCGAGCCGCTGCAGCCGAGAGCGCTGGAAAAATCATCGCGGTGCTGCCGCTGAGTGCTCGCAACACGAAACCATCGATAACGCCTCTTTGCGAGCCGCTGCAGCCGAGACGCGCTGGAAAAATCATCGCGCTGCTATCGCCGCGCACTCGCAACCCCTAAAGAAATCATCGCTACGAGACATCGCATTGCGGACGCCGTGCGTCCGCCACTTTGATCGCATCGCACCGAATCTCGTCGCTCCCTCACGGAGCGTCTTGTTTTCGCATCGCAACACGATCGCACAGCGCAACAGGATCGCCGCATCGACTTCTCCCACGCGGAAAGAAAGTCATCGCATCGGCGGTCCAGCGTGGAGAAGTTTGTCGCATCGTCTCCGCACGCATTCCGCAGATCGGTGCATCATCCTCCCTTGCGGCAAGGATTTCAACGCATCGCCGGCCTCGCGTGCCGAGAATCATCGCTACAGCTTATTTGCGACATTTTGTTGGTTTTGCTACTAAACCCAGGTACTTTGTGAGAGAAAGGGTCGCAGAGACCACTGCTTTGAACTTGAACCTTATTTTTGCAACCTTTGAACTATTTTTTGACAGCCCTTCAACAGCTATCCTATTTTTGACAGTATTGTGGCTTTTACAGTTATTGGTCTTGTGATAAATCTGCCTTTATATAAAGATACTTATTTTTATAACTACTTGTGTGGTGTCCCTTTGTAGTGTTCCTCACTGTGTTACTGTGTATGGTCATAAATGCTTCACACCCTGCCTCTGAGATAAGCCTACCTGCTCGTGCTACGTTACCACAGGGTTGAGCAGGGGTATCAAGGAGGGTAGCCCTCTTACTCTGACTTAGGAAGACGGGTCCCTACTTGGACAGTGGCCAGCCATTGCCAACTAGAGACCCCCATTTCTAACAATATTTATATCAAACCTTTAATCTCTTTCATTAAGTCCCACAAGATGAAGCTTATCAATTATGCAGACAATACCCAATTGATTTTATCATTAAATGAAGATCAGGCCCACGCCCATTGCAACTTTCAGGCCTGCATTCTAGATATTTTTAACTGGATGAGTGCTAACTCACTCAAGATGAACGGAAGTAAAACAGAGCTCCTTTGCTGTCCCGTCCAGCAAAACTTCCATATTCTTACCCCCTAATTTTCTGGCCTCTACCCACAGAAACCCCATTGGGCAACTCCACCGTGATACGGAACCTGGGGGTAATGCTAGACGAGGGCCTCTCTATGGAAAAGCAAGTGAACGGGATTGCGGGTTCCTGCTTCGCACTGATTTGTGGTCTCAGAAAATTGTACCCCCTGCTTGACGTCCAAGCTAGATCTTTGATCTCTAGAGGCGTCATATTAAGTAGGTTGGATTATTGTAATGCTCTCTTATTAGGAGCCCCCAGCTCGCTACTAAAGAAACTGGAACACATCCAGATAATCACAGACCCTGTCATTCTTCTGCCTCAAATGCCCCTACTGGCTGCTGATTAAATAGAGGATCATATTTAAATCACTCTGTATTGTTTATAAGGCACTACACAATAAAGGACCAAAACCTTTACAAGCCAGACTAAGGAAATACACTCCTGGCAGACCCCTCCGATCAGCTACATGTAATTATGTCCAAGAACACAGATTTAACAAAGTCCGACAAGGTAGACGTGCCTTTACCGTAAAGGCGGCTTCGAACTGCCTGCCTCATTAAGATCTCAAACCGACCTGCTGAAGTTCAGAAAGTCTTTGAAAACCTGGCTGTTTCCTCACCAGATTAAACTACTGAGACTTACTCTTTTCTATGCCTTTACTGAGTGGTCTAGCCAGCGCCAGGATACCATTTTGGTCACAGTGCGCTTTACAAATATACAATACAAGGTAAACATACTAGAGAGGTTGTGGCCTGGGTACAGAAATACTAGCCCCATTTGCCTTTGTAAGAATATTACATAAACACTTACACATTGGACTAGGGCCCGGGCATCATCTTCACTGCACCAAAAGGGGCTGTCCCGCGAGGCTGTGTTTTTACTGGAAGCATGATAATGTAAAAGGAAGAGAAGGAAAAAGAAAATAGCGAATGAGAAATTATGGAGAAAATACATCTGAAACAGCAAAAAAAAGTATAAGACCCCACTACACACGCATCTGGTATAAAAGTCTAGTGGTCAGGCACAGTCCAAATCTACAGGAAACTCACATTTTGTAAATACTGCAGATTCTGGAAATTATAGTCCTAGAATTTGAAAATTAGCAGTACAATCTGAAAATAATTCGCAGATTTTCCATCTGTGCCAATGTAATTTCTCTTGTTGCTATTGTCCCTGGTATTGAGAAAGCATGCTTCGGCTCTAGCGGCTAGACAGTGAGTGCAGCCATGGAGACCTGGATGCAGCGACAGCCATCAGATTAGTCCAGCAGCACTGCTGGCAGTCACTGGGGTACACAGTGAGCGACTCGTACCACTGGCCAGGTGTCACTGCACCTGCCACACTGATACTTCGGCCCATGGAGTTACTGGATTTGGTAGCGCAGATGAGGTTGGGCTGAGCAACCGGCACCTGCAAAGCGAATCTTTGCCTTTGGGCCGTCTGGCTCGAGTCAGACAGCCAGTCGAGGCACACTCTTTCCTACCTAGCCCAGGTGAATACCGCCCACTGCCTGCCATCGACTAAGCGAATTGTGACATTGCGCATATGTGTGCGCTGAAGGTCACGTGCATGCCATAAAAATGTGCCACCCAGTCCAATTACTGTTAACCTCCTCCTAAACTTTTTATTGCATTTTAGGCCTGGGAGTACCCCAAGGATACCAATGTCCACAGAGAACTACAGCCACACATTCATTTATGCCTTTAGGTATGAGATCACTTCTTCCTAGAAAGTGACCTACCATGGCCATTTGTTGGATTTGGTGGCATCAATCCTAAGCAGCTTTACTGGTATACAGTATAGCCCATTTAAGTAGTCTGACAAAACACAATGGTTTTACAGAAACTCTCTTCAGTATGCTCCTAACAGCAATGATTTTGGTTAGTGTTTTTTTTAACATTGAATTTGTGCAAGGAAGGTCCCAGAAAGGTCTTATTTTTAGTTTATAAAAGAAGTGTCCCAAGTAAGTTCTTGTTTGTGCGTTGATGGCTCTGTCGCTTATTTCTTGCCGTAGGTATTGATTTATGGAACTCTCTGTGTATGTTTTTGTCTGTGGCAGACCTTCACAAATGTGCACTACCTTACTATTGTTTGGTTTACAAGACCAAATTGCATTCATATCTGCACTGGAGACGCTTTTTTGGAAGTGAAAAGATATATCTGTAGATTTTGGCTACTACTGAGTCCAAGGACTTTGTGTCGCTCTCACATAATGCTTCACTGCCCAACGTCAGCACGGGGAGCAGTTTAACAGCCATTACTTTCAAGATGGGAAGTAGGGATGGTCCTTCAGTGTTTTATACAGCGTTTGGAAGGCTTTCATTAGCGTTATGCCTTTTATTCTTTGTTGACACAGTTGGGGTATGTATGAACCTCTGGAGTCAATCAGTACCTCCAAGTACTTATACTCACTCACTGTATCCATTTTGGTGTCTCCCAGAAACCCCTTTTGGGGTCTTTTGCGTTTCTTACCCACTACTATCACCTTGGTCTTTGCCAGGTTTATTTCCATGCTGTTGTTTTATATATAATTTCTAAGGAGTCTATCAGTCTCCAGCGAGCTACCTTTGTTTGGCTGATTAATACCAGATCAACGGTGTAGAGCAGGCTTAATAGCTTATAAGAACCTAGTTTTGGAGAGTGAGAGCTGACGCTGTTCAGCTGCAGTGTCCGATCTGTTAAATAATTTGGTGGTCAAAAGCAACCCTGCTTCATACCCGCGTATATGTTGATTTTGCTTGATATTCGTGTGCCTGCCCCTATTTGGATCCGTACTCAGGTGTTGGTATACAACATTTGGATCTGCCTTAACTACAGTGGTATTTTCCGGTGGACTAATTTTCCCTACAGTTTCTCGCGCTGCACACTGTTGAATGCAGCTTTGAAATATACAAAGCACAAGTACAGCGGTTTTTTTCCTCACTTGATGATCAATGGCAAGTGAAGACACTAAAATGTTTGTGGAGGTACCTACACCTTGGGAAAAGCATGTTTGATTTAACGGTATTATCTCCTTGGTCCAGGTTGTCAAACCTTGTAGCAGTCAGGAAGTGAAGTGGTTGGCTTCGTTATCTAAATTAACCTGAAATTCTCTGATGCCGACCTGTCTCCACATTTATATATTGGATTTAGGACTGAGCCCCTCCAAGAGTCCAGTATCAATTCATTCTGGAGGACGGAATTATAAACACCAGTCAGTTCGGCCGCCCTGAACCCTGGGATGGTCTTATAAATTGTTTAGGGTACCCCATTAGGTCCTGGTGCTCCATCACAGTGCTTCCCCTGGATCATTTTCATAACCTTACTTTCCATACGAGAGTGGATTTTATAGTCTTTGTGATGCAGCTTCCCTTGACCACATTGTTTAGCTGTCATAGCTGTTCAATGTCCAGCTGTTTCTACTTTTATTCATTTCTCATCATGCTTTTTATTTCCTTCAATTTGTGTGATCTCCTGAATGTTCACGTGTTTTTTTTTTTTTAAAGTAAATTACCCTTTCAACTTCTGAAATGTTTGAGTTATTTATACTGTAAGAGCAGAACCTCTTTGAATTTGAGGCTTTACTCAACCACAGCAGTTTTGTCCAAAAGATATCCTCCCCGTCAGTCGTAATCAGTCAACGAATGATAGAAATATGTATATATACGTGGTGCACCGCCAGAACAATATTCAATAGAGACCAATCCACATAGTTAGACGTAATCCATAGATAATCTTTATTTTCTTTTCTTTAATGGTGTCATCGAACAGCCAATGGTAACACCAAACAGCCAACGCCTTTTATTCACTTAAAGTGAACTTCCTCGGGGCGAATAATGTAATCCATCTAACAAGTTTTGTTGTATTTTGGTGAATCATTTCTTGTCTTGAGTTCTTCTATATTTGTTTTATCATATTTAGCATTGGAGCTAATATACATATCATGCTCGTCAGGGACATGTTTAAGTCCCAAGCGACACCTTAGTTTGGGCCGCACAACATTAGTCGATCCTGTATCCAGGTATGAAGCCGGTCAACGAATGATACTCCAACCTAACAAGGGTAGTAAAAGAACCCTGCCAGGAACATGATTAACTTTACTGGGTACTGCTGAGGGACTCAGCATGAGCTTGAGGGACCTCAAGAAATCAGATTAAGGTTTCCTTTCTCTCACTAGCTCATACTTTGAGCTGGAGACTTTAAATAAGGTATGCGTTTTATAGATCTCCATGTGTCTAGGGAAATTTATTGTAACCATGACCATCTGGCCTCCAACCCACATGAAGGATATTCCCCCTCAAAGATATGTCAGAGTATGTAAGGAAGGAAAGCTGTGTGCATCCTTTAGGCTTGCAGATTATCAATTGTAAAGACCCTCTTTCCAGGTCAACACGTGGTTGCATTTAGTTCTGGACAACTGGGAATGACGAGAAGCCAAATCTAGAAGAATCCAAAAGAAAAAGAGCCATAATACATAATAGTCCTGCACTCTCTCATACAGTAATGAACATGGTCTGACAGTAAGGGGACCATCTTTGTCTCATAGACAGCACACACTCCTTGAGGGGTTTATTTAAGCAACTTTAAGTAAGTAAGTCATAGTTTCTTTTGCTCATGAGATATTAATGTAGGTTTATTAAAACCTCAGACATTCACATAGAAAAGCACAGATAGTGACATTCTAACTAGGAATCAAACCCCACAAAATATAATTACATTTACTTCCCTCGAAATACACTGCTCATGAGTCCGCATAGTAGGGGTAAGCCACAAGGCCTCAACTTGAATCATGCATAGCATGATGGGCCACAGTGCCGGGACATAGGAAAGCCCCTATACCAAATATCTGTGTGACTATCATCCAATGTGCAGGGGTTGGCTGAAAGGTCTGGCCTGCACCAAGCCCTCAGCCCTACTTCCAACCCTCAAGGAGCAGCAAGGAATGGCTGCTGGCTCTACGCTCAAATCCAGTGCAGCCAATCCCAGATGCGCATACACTTTAGACAGTGCAGGGTTGCTACAGGGCATGGTTTTCAGCCACGCACAGCAAGAGTTTGCAACATAGTCTGGCCTCCAACTGCAAACTGCGATTTCCACCTTGTAACTCTGATCATTCACCTTATTAGACACTAGCATAATTATTGGGAAGACTTTCAATAATTCTGAATTCTTGAACGATGGATACTATATTTATAGAAATGAGAAGAGAGAAGTGATGAAAGAACTAGCTCAATTTTTTTCTCCAGAATAAGCTATTCTGAAAAGAGCCTTTGCAGTAGTTCATCACGACAATTCTAATGAATGGGCTTTTTTTCTCCAAAAATGTCCTTGCAGAAAGATTCTGTTACGATTCAACTTGCTGAATGGTTGGGTGCTCTTTCTTTTGGTGTCTGAGGACTTCTCAGGAGCATTCACTCTCATGTGTGGATTTCAGTTTGTTTCTCGTGCTGGATGTACCAATTGAACATATTCTTGCATGGCCACTGCCGAGTACTTGATGACAAAGTTCACATGTGACTTTAAGTGCATGCCCTTTTCCTCATGGAAATGTGTGAGAAAATGCCACTTTAATTACAGCACAGTATTCCACACATTCTCCTTTGAGATGGTCTGCCACTGTCCTGTCCAGAAAGAAGTTGCTCCCCCTCTCCAATGGCCAAGGTAATCTCCAGGGCTCTATTAATATGTGGGCAGGACGTCTACTGTGTGTTCCTTTGTCCCAGTCGCTCCCGTTCTCTCTCTCTTTGCCCCTGCCCCTCTCTCTGTCCCTCCTCCACTGTGGTCTCTCTTTAAGTCTGTCCCTCCCCATCTGCCTCTGTGAGCCCCTTCTGTTCACCCCCCACTGTCCTTCTCTCTCTGCCCAACATTCTGCCCCTGCCTGTTTCTCTGTCCATTCCTGAATTTACCACTCTTTTTCTGTTCCTATGCACATCTTTAACTCTGTCCCTCCCTCTCCCCCTGTCTGTCCCTCCTTCTGTCCTGGCCCACTATCCCTCAGCTCTTTTCTGCCTCTCCCTCTGTTACTGTCCCTCTCTCTCTCTCTTACCTCTTTGTCCCCCACTCTCTCTCTCTGTTCCTGCTTCTGACCCGGTCTCCTCCACAGTCCCTGGCTTTCTATCCCCCTCTACCACTCTCTGTCCCTATGCGTCTCTCTGTCCCTCCCTCTCAATACTTCCCTCTGGCTCTATCCTTGCCCTCCTGTCCCCCACCCCTTGCCCCCGACCCTCACTCTGCTCCTGTTCCTCCCTCCAACCCTCCCCATGCCCCACCCAGGGTTCCTTCCATTCTGTCCTCTCTCCCTATTCGAAAATTATCAAGCAGCATTTTGGTAGTTTAGGAATGGCAGCCCAAAAAGTTTAGATTTTGTAAATGAACACTGAACTTTCAAACTTTATTTATAATGGAATCGCAGTGTCAGTAATGCAGTGCGTGGTTGGTGACACTCTTGCAGCGCTCGCCCTAACAGTAAGAACTTTGTAATTAAATACTTTATGCACGCTTTTGGGCTGCTGTTTTGCGATTTGACGTCTTTCTGGTAACAAAGATTTCTGTATGAGATTCCAAACAAGCGTGTGGGGTGCTTGTACCATTGGTAGCGGCTCAGTGACGGTAAGGTGTTGGACAGCAGCACAGAGGCAGCTCCTCCGTTAGGGCGTTGCCCCACTGATTTCTCGCAGTGCGAGAAGCAGAAACATTAAAATGGTAAAACTACCCTTTTATGTTTCTGCTTCTCGCACTGCGAGAAAGCAGAAGTGCCTGGTTGTGGGCGGGCGGGTCCGCTGGAAAGCAGGGGAGGCGTGGCTAGCCCACTGTTGTGGGTCCCGTTTGTTTGATCGGCCCTCTGGGGCCGACCAAAGCAGTCATGCGCACTCTCCCTTTTCTCTATGTAGGCTGCATGCAGCCTACATAGAGAAAATGGCCTCCCATTATGCACCCGGCTGGGCGCTGTCCGCACCAATCACAACGCTGCCATTGCAGCGTTGTGATTGGTGGAGGGCAGGGAAGGCAGGCTGCCTGTGGCTGTTTCCTTCCCGAGGAGAGCTGCGGCAGCAGGAAAACGCAGGGCCCGGGGGAAGGTAAGTTTTATTTTATTATAATTAAACCCCTCCCGCCTCCCCCCACACGCGTGCCCCCCCCCCCCCAACGCGATCCCACCCGCCCGTAATGCCGGCCTCGACTGCTTTCTTCCACTTTCTGGTATACTTTTGTTATGTGTGCTTACAAATACATGACTCGAAATGGCGGACAGAGGTTCATGCGCATACAATTCCCATGAATGCCACAACGGGCATCATTTTTGGAAGACTGATGGAATAAAACGGCTCAGCACTTTTTTAATATCCTCCTCTCTCCCTGCCTCTCTCAACACAGGCTGTCCT
Source organism: Calotriton arnoldi (assembly GCA_963921515.1). NCBI lineage: Eukaryota > Metazoa > Chordata > Amphibia > Caudata > Salamandridae > Calotriton > Calotriton arnoldi. The sequence continues at coordinate 85,977 of CAWUFW010004226.1, read as the reverse complement.
CATCTTACTCTTCCAAAAAACCATCACGCCCTCATGCTACGCTCTCAATCTTAAAGTGTATCCTTTCTCGTTTTCTCCTTCTGCCCTCCTGTCTTCTGAGATGCCCACTGAAGCTGAAAAAAAGTGCCATAGTGCGTTATATCACACGCCAACTATACATTGACTCATACACTGGGTACTTGCATGTTTGACAGTTTGTAACCCACTAGCGCCAACCCAGATCTTTTGAAGGAGGGCCAGTGCGCAGCACTACATTGAGTAGGTCGCGGTGTGTGCTATGTAGGTGCTCCATTGCTATTGCTGTTAGAGTGGGTTGGCTGGGACCGAGTGTCTGTGTACCCACCTTCCATCTGCGGCGTTCACTGCTCCCCTCCCCTTCCCCAGACCCCGTGAAATGCGAAGGAAAGCTTTCTTCATCCTGCATTCTGCCTAATGATGCCCCTGGGCCAAACTGCCTGTTGCAATTGTAGCAGGTGGGGGAGGGACCTTCTGTGCAGGTGTATGCTGAAAATGAGCCTTTAATGACCAGAACTGGATGGGTCGCACTGCCTCTAATGCTTGACTAAGTGCACTTACAGAGCGCACACAGGCCCAACAGGTCTGCAGTAAGACAGAGGCCTGTAATCACCAGGCCCTTACATGCCAAACCGGGCAGTCTGCATCTAATGACAGAGCTCTAAAATCCACGGCCTTTGATATCTGGGGCTCGAATGGCCTGTCCCCAGTAACCCTGAGTTCGGCACTGCCTGTACTAGTAATAACCAGGACTAAACTGTACCCCGTGACAAGGAGCTCTGTGGTCCTCTTACCCGACCTACAGAGCCAGCCAGCCTGTCTCTAGTCACCAGGTGCTTGCGCTCGCCCTGTGTTTAATATCCAGGATAGACTTGTGACCCGGAGCTCAGTGCAGCCCTTCCCACGCCTTCAATGTCGACGACTGGCCCGGCCTGCCTATAGGCCTTTGTGCCGCCGCTTGAAGCACCGAGGTCTGACCCTGCATGTCCCTAGTGACCGGGAGCTCTGCACTCCTTGCTTTAACATACAGGACTAACGCAGCAAGTTCCCTGTGTCCTGGAACTCGCTGCTCCTCTTGCATTTAATATCAAAGACTGGCACAAAGGGAGCGTAGATATCACAAGTGCAGCGGGTGCAGTGGCACCGTGGTCCAAAGCAGTGACAGGCCAACTGCAGCCCAGTTCTGGCAGTTTTACAGTAGCCAGCACCGCTGAGAGAGATCGTAAGAGCAACGGTACGGCCAGTGACGCTTTTGGCAGCAAGAGTAGTGACAGCCATGCTTGTAGCGTTGGCGGCATTAATTTCGAGAGAGATCGTAATGGTACTAGCAGTGATGCTTTTGGCAGCGATAGTAGTAGTAGCGTGCCTGCATGGTGGCGGCTGTACTGCTGAGAGATCGTAAGGGCAGTGGTACGAGCAGTGACGCTTTTGGCAGCAAGAGTAGTGGCAGCGCTGGCGGCTATGCTGCTGGCAGTGATGGGGATGACTCCGGTGCCAGTAATGACACTGACATCCATTGCAATATTGAAAACACATGTCATCACTATCCATGAATATTATAGATAAACACCTTTAGAATTTTTGAGGAATGGCTGTGCACTGTCAGTGACCTGGTCAAAGAGGGCATGAAACAGCTGAAACTGGACCATCTATTCAAAGCTGTTCCTAACAGGGGCCCCCTAAATATGTTTGGCCCAGGGCCCCCAAAATCCTTAAGATGTCCCAGTTTGCCCATTCTTTTTAAAAAAATGTCTCGGGGGGAGAACGCCCCCCGAACCCTCCTTAGGTTGTTCAGGCACGCTCGCTCGCCGCGGTGCACTCTCACACAAATTTTACGCCTCTCCACTTTCAAATGTCACCAGCTGTCACTGCAGCAGCACGATGAAAGTTTGCTAAGTGAAAACATATGTTAAATTCAGAAGTGACAAGTTTTGGGCCCCTTTCTTTGTAACCTTCCGACTGTTTGGCCAATCGGCACCAAATTTGGCTTGCTCCTGGCTTTAATTATGAACGATGATCCTCTTAGGTGTGTTACAAATTGGTTAAGGGAGAACAAAGTTATTACGAAAACAGCATTCCCTGTGGAAATGGGTGTACTGTACTCACTGTCCAGCCATAATTCGGTTATGTCACTATAGGACCTGACCAGCATTGCTCCACAGCAAACAAACAAATACATAAATAAATAAATAATAAAAATCAGAATTCTTCTTCCATAGTTGCAACATTCTTCCAACATTACTCACCAATTAATTGAACCACCATCAACTTGTTTCAGGATCAGCTTTTTCCAGTATTCGTGCGTAGCACTGATAATGCTATGAGCAAACATCTATGGCAGAGAAAAATCGTAAGTACAGAATTAGGAAAAATGTATGCGTTTTGATAATGCTCTGAACATGCTGATTCCACATGTCAGATAGATTATGTTACAGGTTTTTCTTCCATAGCCAAAGAATTTTAAAGTATAGAATAGTAAAACAAGTGTTTGTTTTTGGTGCAGTCCGGCACTTCAATAACATGGAGGTTGCCTGCGCTCCACAGGTAAGCCATGGAAAATGCATGTATCAGGCAAGACTGAATCTACTTAAGATGGCTTCTAGGCACGCCAAAAAGTTTTACAATATTAAAAGAATAAAATCATTGCAAATTCACAATGTGTGTTTGGACATGCTTAACCACTGAATGGTCTTAGAGCTCAGTTCTGTACAAGATTCTTGTTGCCTCTATGAAGCAAGAATGAACACTTCTGTTGCCTGTTACCCCCATACACCTCACTGAGGTCCACGAGAAAATTGTGTTGAATGACAAGTTTTCACACGTAGACTAGAGCAGGGGTTCTAACCTTTTCTGTAGTAAAAGCTACTTATGTTCAATGAAAGTCATCCCCAGCTACTAATATTATTAGAGTTTTAATACTGGCCACACATCAGACAAGATAGCATTGGTGGCCACCATGTACATGATCACCAGCAGTGTTTCAGGCACGGTTCCCAGCAGCAATGTAAAAAATGCTTTGTTGAATGTGGAATGCCTCTACATAGGTATTAACTAACAGCCATAGCTGTAATGCCCCTTGTTAATATTAGTAATATGTCGACCCAAACATCACCTCGTGAGTTCTGGAAATACACACAGTTTACTCTCGAATACACACTTTTCAATTTTGGTATACATATATTAATTCAACCAAGCAAAAGCTTCTAATCTAGTATGCTGGGCTGCACACGGGAGAGCTACTTATAGGTAGCTGGAGAGCTACCAGTAGCTCAAAATCCACTCGTTGGAGAAGCCTGGACTAGAGCAAGCAGAAATTGACATCAGCGCAGAGCTCAATGAAGAGACTGATGTGCTGCGGCCCATTGGGCAGCCTTAATCGCATGAACTCACAAAGGAACTAGTGGTCTGGCTGAGAAAGAATCCGAAGAAAGGTAAAAGGAGGAATTGGAACGGCAATACAAGCTCTCTGTCACAGCCTCGCTGTGGAAAGAGAGAATTTTCTACTAGTCTGACATACAGACATGAGTATAAGCGACAAGTAAGGGCTACATATTCCAGAAATGTAAAAGGGATTTCCCTTGCCCCAAAAGGTGTGGAAGAAATGCTAAATTAGAGGACAATCTACCTGTTGTTTCTAAATGGTTGCTTTTGATTCTTGAATAGGCTTAGTAATCCCTCCTTAGTACCGCCTTGTCTGCATTCATAACCTCCCATAAGGACTAGACTTTTTACTTGTGCTGTTACACGGCTAGTTTTATCTACAGTCTGTGAGCACTATTTTCTTAAATGATATTCCCCTATTGCAGGCACGAACTGCTTTCCTGCAAGGGTGCCTTCTTTGCCTCCGGGCGCCGTGCTACGGTTTCAGTACTGCGTCCGCTTTTACATTTTTATTGGGCCAACTTCACAAACAAATGCTTTTTTTTTTTTTTTTTAGAAAAACGCCCTGTACCGTGCTTTCACTTTAATGGTGGCCACGCACCTTTCTTTAGACGAGCCGGGTCTAAATAAAGGGGCGTGGCCACCATTATAGTGAAAACGCGGTATGGGGCACTTTTACAAAAAAAAAACATTGGTTTGTCAACTTGACAAACAAATGCTTTTTTTTAATAAAAGTGCCCCATACCACGCTTTCACTATAATGGCGGCCGCGCACCTTTCTTTAGACGAGCCGCGTCTAAAGAAAGGGACGTGGCCGCCATTAAAGTGAAAGTGCAGTATGGGGCGCTTTTACATGCATTTACAATGCAATAGGTCTCGCATTTGCGAGATTTTTAGCTACCGGCATTGTAAATGACAAAGCCTTTTATTTATGTGTTGTTTTTTAAAACATAAATTAAAGGCATTGTCATTTACAATGCCAATAGCTTAAACTCTCGCAAATTCGAGACCTATTGCTGTGCAAATGCTTATTGTTTTATCCTGACAGCATGCATCGGTTGTGATGAAGAAAAATAAGCTCACGATATAGTCAAGCTGCACAATTATAATTTTGAGTATGGTCCTAAAATACATAGTTAAATTGAAAAGAAAGGTAATTAGGTCTGTTTCCTTTTAGCTGTGAACGCCTAAAACGTGCGACTATGGCCAGACTGGAAACCAAAAGTAGCCCTGGCAAATTTGATTAGACCAGCCCCCATACTGCATGCAGCGAGGAAGCCTTAGCAATGCAAAGGATTTGGAGTATTCTGCCCCCAATAAATGTTTGACTAAAAAAGGCAAAAACAGTGGCGTAACAAAGGCCCCCGCAGTGCGGGGAGGCCCTGAGCGCCAGGGAGCCCCCTCAGCACAGTACCCTGGCTTGAGAGCTCCAGAGTGAGTCCGGAGGGGGGGCCCCTCCATGTACTTTGCAGGGGGCCCCCGTAAAGTTTCGTGATGCCACTGGGCAAAAATGGTATATTTTACAATACATTTTTCATTATATATTCAAAAGCCATATCCTTCATTCACCCTAGAGCTGCCACATAAAAGGGATACTATCTTACTGCAATGCAGCCTAATTTTTCCAGTCTACTTTCAGGAAGGCATCTAGTGCAGGCCTACTGCCTCCGGGTCGCCATGAGGATCACCTAGTCAGTTAAGCGCTTCTCTTATGTGTTGATTTTACTTTCAGGAATGAGCACTGCTGACCAGTAAACCGTCATGCACCCTGCTGGGGGACACATTTCATAGGCTTCTGACTAAGGCCTGGACACAGACGAGGCAGTGAGTGTCCCTTGAAAGACACTCGGTCTGGTCAGCAGCCGACCGTCAGTGGGGGAGGAAAGGTGGATTGTCTCTGGAAGCGCACCTATTAAAAATAAACTTACAACTTTGCATTTTACAGATTTAAAAAATGCACAGTTTACACATGTATGCACAAACTGTCCCAGTATGAACAGACATCTCAAATAATAGTTATCAAGTCTTGATTTTCCTGTGCATTCTAGTACATATAGTTCTTGATTAAAAAATGGAATAGTAAATATACACAAAACAATGCAAGCAAAAATTGAACTGTATTAGTTATTCACACTCGACATGGAGCAAGTCGAGATCTCTGTCACGTGATGTAAAAAGTTGAATGCATGTTTGCGTCAAACAATATTTTTTTGTTATGTAAAGGAATTAAAGTGTGCAAGCCAAAGAAGAAGTAAGAAGCTGGGACGTGACATGGGATACGTTTAGCGAACTCAACGTGCACGATTTTATACAGTCATTTTTTCTTTGCATTCTCACACTTGAACATTTCCTATTTTAATTATAAGCACATGTTAGACTTGGCATCTTTTGGCGTGTTTCCCCTGACTTTTTGCTTTCTGACCTCCCGGTTTTGACTCTGTTTTTGCTGGTGTAATGATTCTGCGCACTTTCCTCACTGCGGTCCAGTGGGAAAGTGCAAGTGCTCCTGTATAAAATGTGTTATGGATTGGTGTTTCCATGATTGGCCTATTTGGTTTATCTGTCAGTCCCTTGTAAAGTGCACTGCGAGTGCCAGGGCCTATAGACCAAATGCTGTTGGTGGGCTGCAGCACTGGATTGTGCCACCCACGCAAACAGCCCGTAAAGTGGAACTCGGGCCTGCCAACGCAGAGCCTGTGCGCAGCCTGGGGCTCCCATGTCGACTTGGCAAGTGCACACACTTGCAAGTCCCTAAAACCTTCCCTTTGCTACATGTTAGTCACCCTAAGGTAGGCCCAAGGTACCCCTGTGGGCAGGGTGCGTTGTATGCGAAAGGTAGGACATGCCCGGGTGTGTGCGGCATGTCCTGATAGTGAATTACAGCCTAGTTCGTTTTTCACTATTGCAAGGCTACCTGTTCCCCATAGGCCAGAACGGGTAGTTTTGATTATTACAGCTTATAATCCTAACTGACCCCGGGAACGTGGTAGAAATTCGAGTTTAGTATGCCTGGACTCAGAATGATAAAATGCATCTTTTAGTGAAGTTGGTTTTAACATTCTGTGTTTGAAAATACCACTTTAGAAAGTGGGTATTTTCTTGTCTAACCATCCAAGCCTGCCTCTGCGAGGTTGTGTATTCCTTGTCTGGAATGTGAGTGACAGGGGCTGGGGGATGCCAGGAGACAGGGTGAGTCAGCGCAGGGCTGAATAGCCAGATCGACCTGTAGATGGGTGGGAGGGGTCGCACCTGGCCCCTGAATAGGACAGTGCCTTCCCTCCACAATGCTGGCTCCACCTCCTGTGGTGCGTCTGATGTCCCTGGCCTACTCACTGAAAGAGGGGACGGAGACTTGTCAACAAAGTGCTCCAGAACTGGTTTGGACTAGGCAAAGGCCTCTCTGCCTTCAGAGAACAAAGGAATTTGGGATATAAATATTGGGGCCCTGACCCCATGAATTTAGATCTCGCTGGAATCAAGGAACCTGCCAAGACGAAGAGCTGGAAGAGCTGCCAGGAGGAGTACTGCCCCTTTGCTGTGTTGTTGCTTTGTTGGGTTGGCCTGCAGCTGCTGCTTCTGCCTTGGGCAGTGAAAGGACTGGACTGAACTTTCTACAAACTTGTGCTGAGTATCTCCAAGGGCCAGGAACCGAGCTGGCCTCCTGTTAAGAAGTCTCAGGGACTACAAAGACTTCACAAGCCTCAGTTGCCACAGAGGAAGGGAACTGCAACCGACTCCGTCAACCGAATCCATCCCTGGCCGGTGACCTGTTTGCACCGCAGACCGCATCCCCCGCTTCACATCGCAACCCTGGTCTCACCGTGGCGACGTCCGACGCCGCCAACATCGAGCCGCTGCTTGCACCGTGACCTGTGGGCACCGCAGTTCGCATCGCATCGCTTCACTGAACCAACCGGACCCGACCGACGCGGTCGCTGAAACTGGCTCAAGAGTCGAGACCGCACCGCATTTGGGGCACCGCTCGCACGTCTGCGACGCACCGCTCCGACTCGCACCACTGTCCGACACCAGCTCCCGCACTCCGGCTAGGTCGCCTGCATCGCAACCTGTCAGCACCGCATCGAGCATCGTCTCACCCTGCATCGCACGCCTTGGACTCACCGACTCCGTCTGCACGACGCTCATCGAGCCGCTGCCTGCCCCGCATCGAGGAACACCGCACCTTGCATCGCTCCGTCTTGCACCGCAACCGCGACGAACGCCGACCGGCTCGTACACTCCGTACCAGCCACAACGAGAAAGGTACTGTAACCGAGTCTGTTCATGACTCTGCTGGCCCGTATCGACGCGGTCGGCTGGAACTGTTAGACTCTGTGGTTTTCAGCATCGTGGTAGGCTCGGACGGAGCTACCGACTCGTACGAACTTTGTTTTTGGACTATTCCTGCAAAGAAGAAGTTACCTTATCAAGTATTCGTTTTTAAAGTATAGTATTGTGGATTTTTTGTCGTAATTGGTCTTGTCTTGAGTATATAAAATATTGGTTATTTTTTCTAAACTGGTGTGGTGTCCGTTTGTAGTGCTTACACTGTATTACTGTTGGTTATGTGCAAATGCTTTACACACTGCCTCTGAATTAAGCCTGACTGCTCGTGCCAAGCTACCACGAGGGTGAGCAGGGGTTACTTCACGAGTGTAACACCCTTACCCTGACTAGGAAGAAGGGTCCCTAATTGGACAAAGGTGCAAGCCCTTGCCAACTAGAGATCCCATTTCTAACATTGGTGGCAGCGGTGGGATAGGACTTGTGTTTGCACTTGACTTACAGTGATTGGTGTGCACTACTACCATATCGCAGACCATTACGTACCACATACTGGTTCTTTTTCTTTTGGCCTATTTTTGATCTTGCCAGTTTTCAACTCACGACTTTTGTCATGCCTGAATCAATTGCATCATCCGTTGCATCTCTGGAAATTATCTTTGAGGAGGACAGGTTGGAATCCTACGCCGTAAAGGAGTTACGAGCGATTTGTAAAAACCTGAAAGTCCAAATTAAAGGCCTCACAAGGAAGGAGGAGCTACAGAAGGCGCTGAGGGCCTGGGTAGCAGCCAGACATGCCAATGGGCAGCCTGGTGATCTCAGCGAGGAGGTGGAGGAGCCTATTTCCAGGGTGGATGTGCTTTTGGGTAGGGGGGAACCCGCCAGATCAGGCAGCAGCAGTCTGTCCCCAGAGGAGCTGGAGGACAGGCGGGAGGCAAGGTAGTTTGAGCTGCAGAAGCTCAGACTGGAGAGTGAGCGGGAGGAGAAGAGATTGGCCATAGAGGAGAGGAAGATGCTCTTAGAGCATGAGAGAGAACTGAAGGAGCTAGAACTTAGGAGTAAGTCAGGCTCAGATGGTGGCAGCAATTCGTCCAGAAAGGCAGACAGGATTGTGCACATTCCCAAGAACGTAGGCAAGGAGTTCAAGAAGGGGGATGACATACAAAGGTGGTTTCCAGGGTTATGAGGCAGCCATACACATGAATGGGGTCCCTGAGGAGAATTGGGGAGCAGGATTGTGGCCGCTTTTCCCGGAAGAAGCAAGGGATGCTCTGATAGCTTTGGGTAAGGGGTATCACCTCACCTATGCTGACATGAAGGATGCCCTTCTCACGAAGTATGGTCTTACTCCTGAAAAGTACAGGGATCAGTTCAGGTCCAGTAAGAAGTCTGATGCCAACACTTGGTTGGAATGTGTGGATGTGTTCTGCAGGTCTCTGGATGGTTGGGTGAAGGGCAGTAGTGTAACAGATTTTCAGGGGCTCTACAACTTGATTGCATGGGAGCACTTGTCTAGTCTATGTTTTGCAGATCTGCGCCAGCACCTAGTTGATAGTAAGCTAACTGACCCCAGGAAGCTTGCTATGGAAGCGGACCGCTGGGTGAGTACCAGGGTCCACAAGAACGCGTTTGGGGAGACTCAGCCAAAGGTGGGCAGGGTCCCCAGCAGAAAGGTGGGGGGACAAGGGTAAAGCACAGGAGTTCTCTAAAGGGCCCCAAACTAGTACCCAGGGTAAAGGTTCCCAGCCCCCGGTGATAAGAAGAAAGGGGTCTCTACAGGGAAGCCTGTTGAGACCGGCCCCCGCAAGTGTTATGCATGTGACCAGGTAGGTCACTTTAAGGGGGACCCCAAGTGCCCGAAGGGGACACAGCCACCCACCGGTGGACAGTCCAAAGTGTTGGCTAGTGTAGCGCTTGGGGAGGAGGGGTGCCCACAGGAGGGTGGGGATCCCGCAGAAATGACCCTTGTCTCACTAGGGGACAGTGAGATGGTCCCAGGAAACCAGGTGCCCCCTAACACAAAAAAATATAGCACCTGGGTGACCATTAATGGGAACAGGGTAGAGGCTCTCAGAGATACTGGAGCCAGTGTGACCTCAGTCCGGTGTCACCTGGTGTCTGAGAAGCAAGTAGTCCCAGGAGCATTCCACCAAGTAGTTGCTGTCGACAACTCTGAGCGCCAGTGTATGGTGGCGCAGGTTCCCTTTGAATGGGGGGGGTCTCAGGTCCCTTGAGGGTGGTTGTGAGCCCTACCATGCCTGTAGATTGTCTGCTAGGAAACGACCTGGAGCAGTCCTCATGGAAGGAGGTTGAGCTCAGGTCCCACTTGGAGATGCTTGGGTTGCCAGAGTGGGCATGCGTGTCTACTCGGTCAATGGCAGCCAGAAAGGGTGATCAGAAGGACTTGGAGCCTGAAACAGTGGCCCAAGTCCCTGCCAAGAGAAAGGGCAGGGGCGCGGGAAACCGGCCCCCAAAGTTCCCACGGACCGGGAGGAGGCGGACCTCGAGGGGACGCCCGGTGCCTACAGGGGAGCAGGTAGCCGAACTGGGAGACATCTCTGAGCTGACCCATTGGCAGCAAGAAGGGGGTCCCACCAGGGAGGAGTTCTGCAGAGAGCAGAACGAGTGCCCTACTCTGGAGGGTCTGCGGCGGCAGGCTGCAGACCAGGCAGCTGGTAATCAGTCCGGGTCACATCTGATCTACTGGGAGAGTGGTCTCCTATACAGTGAGCCTAAGGTTGCTGAGCCTGGGTCAGCCCGTGTGCTGGTGGTACCCCAGCGCTTCAGGACCTTCCTACTGGGTCTGGCTCATGACGTGCCTTTGGCAGGACATTTGGGGCAGGACAAGACCTTTGACAGGCTTGTCACCCACTTCTTTGGCCCCAAATGCGAAGGCAGTCAGATGCACACTGCAGGTCTTGCCAAACTTGCCAGGCAAGTGGTAAGAGTGGGAGGAAGGTCAAAGCTCCTCTCCAACCTTTTCCTGTTGTTGGAACACCCTTTGAAAGGGTAGGGATGGATATTGTGGGGCCACTGGATCCCAAGACAGCCATGGGCAACAGGTACATCCTGGTCTTGGTGGACCATGCCACCCGGTACCCGGAGGCAATCCCTCTCAGGACAACGACGGCGCCAGTGGTGGGCCGGGCGTTAATGGGGATCTTTTCCCGTGTGGGGTTCCCCAGAGAGGTGGTTTCTGATAGGGGACCAATTTCATATCGAAGTATATGACATCCCTGTGGAAGGAGTGTGGTGTAACCTACAAGTTCACCACTCCTTACCACCCACAGGGAAACGGTCTGGTGGAGAGATTCAACCAGACCTTGAAAGGCATGATCAAGGGTCTAACAGAACCCATGAGGCGTAAGTGGGACGTCCTCTTGCCATGCCTACTCTTTGCATACAGGAGGTGCCTCAGAAGTCTCTTGGGTACAGCCCCTTTGAGCTCCTGTATGGCCACCCTGTCAGAGGACCTCTGAGTTTGGTAAAGGAAGGCTGGGAGGCGGCTCCCAGGAAAACTCCCCAGGATGTATTTAGCTACATGCTGGCCTTTAGAAACCAAACTGCCCGCTTCAGGAAACTCGCTCAGGCGAACCTAGAAGCCAGCCAGGAAGAAATGAAGAGATGGTATGACCAGAACGCCACTCTGGTCGAATTTCAACCTGGGCAAAAAGTGTGGGTAATGGCCCCAGTGGCACCTTGTGCCTTGCAGGACAAGTGGACTGGGCCATATGGAGGTAAAGGAGCGCAAAAGTGACGTCACCTACCTGGTGGATTTGCAGGCTCCAAGGAACCCGTTGAGGGTCCTTCACGTGAACCGCCTCAAGCCCCACTTCGAGAGGTCCGAAGTGAGTATGCTCTTGGCGACAGATGATGGGGTGGAAGAGGAGAGCGAGCCTCTCCCTGACCTCCTGTCTACCAAGGAGCATGATGGGTCAGTAGAGGGTGTGATCCTCTCCCCTACTCTGACTCAGGAGCAGCAGGGGGACTGTCGCCAGTTGTTGGGACAGTTCGCCCCGCTGTTCTCTCTGACCCCTGGTGTTACTCACTGGTGTACCCATGACGTGGACACCGGTGACAGCCATCCTGTGAAGCACAAAATTTACAGGTTGACTGACCGGGTCAGAGCCAGCATCAAGGAGGAGGTCTCTAAGATGTTGGCGTTAGGGGTGATTGAGCCCTCCCACAGTCCTTGGGCCAGCCCAGTGGTCTTGGTCCCAAAGGCTGCGGCGCCCGGTGCCACTCCAGAACTCCGGTTTTGTGTGGACTACCGTGGGCTCAATGCCGTCACCAAGACTGACGCGCACCCCATCCCCAGAGCTGATGAGCTCATTGATCGGTTGGGAGCTGCCCGGTTCCTCAGCACATTTGATTTAACGTCTGGGTACTGGCAGATTGCCTTAACCGATGGGGCCAAGGAGAGATCAGCATTCTCAACCCCAGAAGGTCATTACCAATTCCGGGTGATGCCCTTTGGGTTGAAGAATGCCCCTGCCACCTTTCAGAGGTTGGTCAATCAGGTGTTGGCTGGGCTGGAGGATTTCAGTGCCGCCTACCTGGATGACATTGCTGTGTTCAGTTCCAGCTGGGAAGAACATTTACAGCACCTTGAGAAAGTGTTGAGGGCTCTGCAAGGTGCAGGCCTCACGATCAAGGCCAGTAAGTGCCAGATCGGGCAGGGTTCTGTGGTGTACTTGGGACACCAGGTAGGAGCGGCCAGGTGGCGCCCCTACAACCCAAGATTGACACCATTCTGGCTTGGGAGCCCCCAAGACCCAGACAGAGGTGAGAGCCTTCTTAGGTCTCACCGGCTATTATAGGAGATTTGTTAAGGGCTATGGCACCATCGTTGCCCCTTAACAGAGCTGACCTCTAAGAGGCAGCCCAGGAAAGTGATCTGGACTGAGTCCTGCCAGAAAGCTTTTGATGCCCTGAAGGCAGCCATGTGCACGGCGCCCGTGCTCAAGGCACCTGACTTCTCCAAAGAATTTGTCGTGCAGACTGACGCTTCAGAGCATGGTGTGGGAGCGGTGCTCTCACAACTGAACGAAGAGGGCCTGGATCAGCCTGTAGTCTTCCTTAGCAGGAGACTACTTCCCAGGGAACAGAGGTGGAGTGCCATAGAAAGGGAAGCTTTTGCTGTGGTCTGGGCACTGAAGAAGTTGAGACCATACCTGTTTGGGACTCACTTCCGGGTTCAGACAGACCACAGGCCCCTCAGATGGTTGATGCAAATGAGGGTGAGAATCCAAAACTGCTGAGGTGGTCCATCTCCCTACAGGGAATGGACTTTACGGTGGAACACCGTCCTGGTACAGAACACGCCAACGCAGATGGTCTGTCCAGGTTCTTCCGCCTTAGTGAAGAGAACTCCAATGGGGTTGGGTAGTTCTCCCTACTTTCAGCTGGAGGGGACATGTGTTAGACTTGGCATCTTTTGGCGTGTTTCCCCTGACTTTTGCTTTCTGACCTCCCGGTTTTGACTCTGTTTTTGCTGGTGTAATGATTCTGCGCACTTTCCTCACTGCGGTCCAGTGGGAAAGTGCAAGTGCTCCTGTATAAAATGTGTTATGGATTGGTGTTTCCATGATTGGCCTATTTGGTTTATCTGTCAGTCCCTTGTAAAGTGCACTGCGAGTGCCAGGGCCTATAGACCAAATGCTGTTGGTGGGCTGCAGCACTGGATTGTGCCACCCACGCAAACAGCCCGTAAAGTGGAACTCGGGCCTGCCAACGCAGAGCCTGTGCGCAGCCTGGGGCTGCCATGTCGACTTGGCAAGTGCACACACTTGCAAGTCCCTAAAACCTTCCCTTTGCTACATGTTAGTCACCCCTAAGGTAGGCCCAAGGTACCCCTGTGGGCAGGGTGCGTTGTATGCGAAAGGTAGGACATGCCCGGGTGTGTGCGGCATGTCCTGATAGTGAATTACAGCCTAGTTCGTTTTTCATTATTGCAAGGCTACCTGTTCCCCATAGCCAGAACGGGCAGTTTTGATTATTACAGCTTATAATCCTAACTGACCCCGGGAACGTGGTAGAAATTCGAGTTTAGTATGCCTGGACTCAGAATGATAAAATGCATCTTTTAGTGAAGTTGGTTTTAACATTCTGTGTTTGAAAATACCACTTTTAGAAAGTGGGTATTTTCTTGTCTAACCATCCAAGCCTGCCTCTGCGAGGTTGTGTATTCCTTGTCTGGAATGTGAGTGACAGGGGCTGGGGGATGCCAGGAGTCAGGGTGAGTCAGCGCAGGGCTGAATAGCCAGATCGACCTGTAGATGGGTGGGAGGGGTCGCACCTGGGCCCTGAATAGGACAGTGCCTTCCCTCCACAATGCTGGCTCCACCTCCTGTGGTGCGTCTGATGTCCCTGGCCTACTCACTGAAAGAGGGGACGGAGACTTGTCAACAAAGTGCTCCAGAACTGGTTTGGACTAGGCAAAGGCCTCTCTGCCTTCAGAGAACAAAGGAATTTGGGATATACATATTGGGGCCCTGACCCCATGAATTTAGATCTCGCTGGAATCAAGGAACCTGCCAAGACGAAGAGCTGGAAGAGCTGCCAGGAGGAGTACTGCCCCTTTGCTGTGTTGTTGCTTTGTTGGGTTGGCCTGCAGCTGCTGCTTCTGCCTTGGGCAGTGAAAGGACTGGACTGAACTTTCTACAAACTTGTGCTGAGTATCTCCAAGGGCCAGGAACCGAGCTGGCCTCCTGTTAAGAAGTCTCAGGGACTACAAAGACTTCACAAGCCTCTGGGTACCGCTTCTGGAACGCTGTTTCAGTTGCCACAGAGGAAGGGAACTGCAACCGACTCCGTCAACCGAATCCATCCCTGGCCGGTGACCTGTTTGCACCGCAGACCGCATCGCCCCGCTTCACATCGCAACCCTGGTCTCACCGTGGGCGACGTCCAACGCCGCCAACATCGAGCCGCTGCTTGCACCGTGACCTGTGGGCACCGCAGTTCGCATCGCATCGCTTCACTGAACCAACCGGACCCGACCGACGCGGTCGCTGCAACTGGCTCAAGAGTCGAGACCGCACCGCATTTGGGGCACCGCTCGCACGTCTGCGACGCACCGCTCCGACTCGCACCACTGTCCGACGCCAGCTCCCGCACTCCGGCTAGGTCGCCTGCATCGCAACCTGTCAGCACCGCATCGAGCATCGTCTCACCCTGCATCGCACGCCTTGGACTCACCGACTCCGTCTGCACGACGCTCATCGAGCCGCTGCCTGCCCCGCATCGAGGAACACCGCACCTTGCATCGCTCCATCTTGCACCGCAACCGCGATCGAACGCCGACCGGCTCGTACACTCCGTACCAGCCACAACGAGAAAGGTACTGTAACCGAGTCTGTTCATGACTCTGCTGGCCCGTATCGACGCGGTCGGCTGGAACTGTTAGACTCTGTGGTTTTCAGCATCGCGGTAGGCTCGGACGGAGCTACCGACTCGTACGAACTTTGTTTTTGGACTATTCCTGCAAAGAAGAAGTTACCTTATCAAGTATTCGTTTTTAAAGTATAGTATTGTGGATTTTTTGTCATAATTGGTCTTGTCTTGAGTATATAAAATATTGGTTATTTTTTTCTAAACTGGTGTGGTGTCCGTTTGTAGTGCTTACACTGTATTACTGTTGGTTATGTGCAAATGCTTTACACACTGCCTCTGAATTAAGCCTGACTGCTCGTGCCAAGCTACCACGAGGGTGAGCAGGGGTTACTTCACGAGTGTAACACCCTTACCCTGACTAGGAAGAAGGGTCCCTACTTGGACAAAGGTGCAAGCCCTTGCCAACTAGAGATCCCATTTCTAACAGCACAGAACTATAGTTACTGGCTGGAATGAAGGAAAAGACAGCATTCGGTACCTAAATAGGTTTCTGTGTTCAGATGTGATAAGGTGTTAAGGAAGTTACGGAAGTCATCACTCATAAGGCACGCAAATCAAACACAAAGGTGTTTTACAATAATAGATATGCCACAATGTTTAAGCTTCAAACAGGCCAGTTTCTGTAGCACTTCGTGACAGTGAAGCTATTTAAGGTAGGCCTGAGCGGTGAACTTGAGCCTGTTCGCTGTGTTTGCAGAGTTTTTCGGAACTAACAGATACATCGTTACCGAAGGTAAGTAACATGTTCATCTGATAGAGACTTCTAGTTGTAGATTCCTTACCTTAGAATAGATACCCCAGCAACACCAACCCCGGAGGAGAGTCTGCGAACCAAGCTCACACGAGGAGGCCCAAACGGGCAAAGTATCCACCCCTCTGGACTTGGCTGTCCAGGCAGTAGTGTCTGGTAAACGTGTGCAGGGATGCCCACGTTGCCGCCTGACAGATATCCAGGACTGGGACTCTGCATGTTAACGCAGTGGTTGCCGCTGTTGCTCTAGTGGAGTGAGCAAGTAACCTCACAGGATGTTCCTTTTTTGCCAATGTGTAACGCAAATTAATCCAGAGGACAACCCATCCAGAGATGGTCCTTTGCTGTTTTGGGGTCCAGGCGGTCTCTCCTCTTCCTTGGAGGGATGCGGGGGTGGGTAAAAGGTGGGCAGAGTAATGGATTATCCCACATGAAAGGGCGTAACCACTTCAGGAAGGAACAAAGCTTTTGTTCGAACCACCACTTTATCTGGATGGACAGACAGATAGGGAGGCTTGGAAGACAGAACCTGGAGCTCACTAACTCTGTGAGCAGAGGTGATGGCAATGAGGAAAGCAGTATTAAAGGTTAGAAGCCTGAGAGGGCAATTATGAAGAGGCTCAAAGAGAGCACACATAAGAAAAGTCAAAACCAAATTTAAATCCCATTGGGGCATTATGATAGGAGACGGAGGAAACAAGTGAGTAAGGCCCTTAAGAAACCTATTGACAATGGGAGATTTGAACAAAAAGGGCTGATCTGGAAGTCTCAGAAAGGCAGAGCTAGCCGAAAGATAACCCTTAAGTTTGCCCAAAGCAGAACTCTGCTGGGCCAAAGAAAATATGTACAACAGAACCTCTGAAAGAGGGGCAGAAAGGGGATCAACAGCCTTTGCTGTGCACCAGGCCACAAATTTGTTCCCTCTACAGGCATATACCGTTTTAGTGGAGAGATGCCTGGCTGCCAAGATGACATCACAGACTTCGGGTGGAAGGTCGAAAGCGGTCAACTGCCGCCACTCAATCTACACGCAAGGAGGTGGAGACTGGACAGTTTCGGGTGAAGAACCGTCCCCTGCTGCTGCGAGAGAAGATCCTCCCGAAGGAGCAGTCTACTCGGAGGATTGATGGCCATGCTCAGAAGGTCAGAATACCAGACTCTTTGTGCCCAATCCGGAGCTACAAGAATGACTTCAGACCGGTCATGCTTGATCTTCCTGAGCACTCTGGGCAGAATTGGTATAGACGGAAAGGAGTAGAGGAGGCCAAAGCTCCACTGGCAACGAAAAGTGTTGCCGAGCAAGCGCCGCCTTGGAAACTCCCACGCACAATACTGCAGACATTGCGCATTCTCTTTGGAGGCGAACAGATCTAACCAAGGCTCTCCCCATCGCTGAAAGAGACCTTGCGCCACCTCCGGATGGAGACGCCATTCGTGATCGAACAGGCACCGACTGCTGAGTTAATTCACTCTGGCGTTCAGAGAACCTGCCAGGTGGTGAACCACCAGGGATATGCCCTGATGTTAGCCATGTCCAGAGGCGGAGAGCCTCCTGACAAAGGGTCCACGACCCCACCCCGACCAGTTTGTTGCAGTATCACATGGCGGTGGTGTTGTCCGTGAATGCCTGCACCACTTTTCCTTTGAGAGAGGGAAGGAATGCCTTCAGTGCCAGTCTGATCGCCCAGAGCTCCAAAAGGTTGCTATGGAGACTGGACTCCGCCGGAGACCAGGCGCCTCTGATCTCTGCCTCTCCCAGTTGGCCACCCCATCACAGGAGTGATTCATCCGTCACCACCATCAGATCTGGCTGGGGAAGGGAGAGGGATCTGCCTCTGACCCAATCTTAGTTCATTAGCCACCACTGCAGTTGGTGCACAGTTTCCTCCGAGATCTGGACGTAGTCGGAAAGATTCCCCTGATGCTGCACCCACTAGAACTTCAGGTCCCACTGCGGAGCCTGCATATGCCATCTGGCATGATCCACCAGCAGGATGCAGGAGGCCATGAGGCCCAGTAGCCTCAGAGTCATTCTCACCGAAATCCAGGACAGAGGCTGAAACATCGGTATCATAGTCCAATATCCCAGACTCGCTGCTCGGGAGGATAGGCCCGAAACTGCACTGTGTCAAGAATCGCTCTGATGAAAGGGCGCGTTTGAGAGGGAGTCAGGTATGACTTCGGCACGTTGATAGTTAACCCCAGCGAGTGCAAGAGGTCCACCGCAGTAGCGACCCGTGGTGAGAGTGCTGCCGGGCGGTGACGCGGGGCGGAGGAGGGGCAGGGTGGGGGGTAGTAAACTACAGAATACGCCCGAATAGATGTAAGTAAACATATAAATAAATAAAACGAATTTCATTGCGCGCGCAACGAAATTCGTTTTATTTATTTATATGTTTACTTACCTCTATTCGGGCGTATTCCGTAGTTTACTACCCCCCACCCTGCCCCTCCCCCGCCCCGCGTCACCGCCCGGCAGCACTCCCACCACGGGCCGCTACTGGTCCACCGTAGTGTGGAGGTAGGAGACGACAGCCTGGGGCGAGCCTGCCTTTAACAGTCAATCATCGAGATAGGGGAAAACTGGTACACCTGATCTGCGCAGATGAGCTGCGACCACCGCCATCACTTTTGTGAACACCCGAGGGGCACTGGTGAGGCCAAAGGGGAGTACAGTGAATTTAAAGTGCTTGTGGCCCACCGTGAGTAATGTCTGGGGGCAGGCAGAATGGGGATATGGAAATAAGTGTCCTGCAAGTCCAACGCTACCATGCAGTCTCCTGGGTCAAGGGCAGAAGGGACCTGGGCCAAAGTGAGCATTCTGAACTTCTCCTTCCGAAGGAAGAAGTTGAGGGTCCGAAGGTCTAGGATAGGACGCAGGCCTTTGTCCTTTTTGGGCACCAGAAAGTAGCAGGAATAACAACCACGTCCTACTTCTGGCACAGGGACCCTCTCTATGTCTCCCTTGGCCAAGAGAGACGTAACTTCCTTGCGGATAAGCACCAAATGATCCTTCGACATATGATCTTAGGTGGGTGTCATGGAGGGAGGGGTAGTCTCGAAGGGGAGGGAGTAGCCCCTTCGGACTATCTGCAGAATCTACCTGTCCGACGTGATGGACTGCCAGCGGAGGAGGTGATGGCGAATCCAGCCTCCGACTGGCCAATGATGGGCCTGAAACGGTGGACAAGGAGGGTTTGGAGACAGTGGCAAAGGGGGAAAGGGTGGACTGGCCCGCCCGCCCGCTGGCTCCCTGACCCATGAGGATGCTGTGCCCCACATCCATAGCAACGCAGAGGCTGGACAGCTTGCATGACTCCGGTGGCTGGGCAGGACGTGGCTGGGCGCCCCTTCCGTAGCCACGAAAGGGACAAAAGGCAGACGGCGGGTAGCTATGAGGCCCAAGGATCTAGCCGTAACCTGAGGTTCCTTGAAGCGTTCAAGCGCCGAGTCTGCCTTCTCACCGAAAAGGCGAGTGCCATCAGAGGGCATGTCCATCAGAGTAGATTGAAAAGCCAGAAGTTCTCAACCAGGCGTAGCGCCGTAATGCTACCGACAAGGCAACCGTTCTGCCCAGTGAGTCAGTGGTGTCCAGTCCACAACAAATGGTGAATTTTGCAGCGTCTCTCCCGTCAGCATCTGCCTGAGAGAGAACGTCCTGGGCTGCCTCTGGGCACTGAGGCAGCACCTGCGCAACCGTGTCCCAGATGGTATGGGAGTATCGGCCCAAGAGGCAATCGGTATTCACCGACAGCAATGCCAGGCTGGAGGAAGAAAACATCATCTTCCCAAGATGATCCAGCTTCTTGGATTCCCTAACGGGGGTGCAGAAGGGAATGCACCTTTGGAAGATGAGGCTTGGGCAACCAAGCTCTCAGGGGAAAGATGTTGCTTAAGGAACACTGGGTCACCCAGAGTGGGGCGGCGGTGGCAGGAGATTGTCCTGTTCACAGGAGCCCCTGTGCTGGGCTTGGACCAAATGCCCAGAAGGACATCAGTGAGGAATTCATTGAAAGGCAAAAGTGGTTCGGAGGTAGAAGCCGCAGGCTGAAGCACCTCTGTCAAGAGGTTAGTCCTGACTGCCACTGAAGGGAGCCCGAGGCCAAGAACTGCGACTGCCAGTCTCATCACCACGGCGTAGTCTGCCCCCTCTCCGTAGCCACGGTAGGGGGAGAAAGCAAGCCAGTGTCAGGGGAAGTGTTCAACCCACTGGCCTCACCCAGGTCCATCTGCCAGTCCATGGGGTCTTCAAGCTGGTCTGTTAAAGGGTCCAGCTGCCCCTCCCAGTCCTCTTCACCACCTCCTGGCACAAAATCAACACCAGGGATGAACACAAGGAAAAAAGTCCCTTCTGGCATCGGAACCGACGTTCATCGATGCCGTCCGGCTCCGTGTCCAAGTCGGGGACGAGGATGATGCCGACCGGGAACACGGTCGACGTCGGGAGCGTCGCCGCTGGGACCGGTGTCGGGGAAGGTCGAGTTGGAACGACCAACGTCGGTCCAGATCCGATAACGGATCTACGGGGGCCCTCCGGAGCCCAGGCCGAAGTCACCGGCATCGAAGGCTTGGGGCCCACAACCGACTCAGCAGGACCCGAAGGCGCAGCAGCGGAGTCGGGCTGCCCAAAGATGAGGTGCAGGCCTCATAAAACATTCGTAGTTGGGCAGGAGACGCTCTGGCTCCCGGAAAAGTGGGGAGGTGCAGAGTCGTCTCGGAAAGAGGATCCCGGGACAGAGGCCTAGAGCGACGACGCTCTGTGTCCCACGTCGCGTAAGCCGACGGACGGGGTGAAGTCAAAGAACACCAATGCTTCTTTGATTTCTTCTTGTTCTTACCCGAGTGCCCCAAAGAGTTTGAATGGGACGAGGAGTGCGGGCTCCGCGACCGTTCTCCGGACCTTCCTCCCAATCGAGAATGGAAGCAACGAGGAGCCGAGCGCCAGGCCTCCAACAGCTTTCGGGACCGCTCCCGCAAAGCCTTTGGATTCATGGTCCGCACTCAGAGCATGACTTCGAATCATGGTCGTGCTCCAAGCACCAGAGCGACATGAGGTGCGGATCCATAACGGACATTCAATGACAGGATCCGCAGGGCTTGAATCCGGTCCTACGTTGGGACATCTCGACGACACCAGGAGTCCGAGACTCAGACAAATCTCGACAAAAGTCAAAAAAAGGTTAGCCAGAAAACGGCTAAGGGGTAGCTCTCTCCGGATCTGCGCTTAGGCTAGCACAGAAAAAAAAAAGAACTAAAGTTAGCACGCCCGGACAGCGTCTATTTAGTCTATTTATTTAAGTAGGGGCAGTAGTGTCTGCCAATTTTCCTAATCATCCTGAGCTGAAGAAAACAGGATGATTCTTCACCCTTGAAGCCCTCGTCCAAGTTATCCTCCCTCTAGTGATCTTACGAATAGATTATGCAAACTCTCTCTACCTTGGTCTCCCGGACTACCTGACTAAGACACTGCAGCTGGTACAAAACCAGGCGGCCAGGCTGATTTACCGGCAACCTAGGAGGTGTCATATTACCCCCTTGATGAAGAAATTACATTGGTTGCCAGTGAAACAGAGCGTGTCCTTTAAGACTGGATGTATCATTTTTAAATCCCTCTATTGCAATAGCCCTGAGTTTCTCGCTTTCCGAATATTCAAAGGTATACTCCCTCCCGGAACTTGAGGTCATCCCATCTCAACCTTCTGGCTATCCCCCCCTTTAAGAAGAAGAGACTAGGAGGTTTCAGATTCTCCGTCCTGGCCCCTCGGTTCTGGAATTCTCTTCCACTCCTCAGAATGACTGTTGATTACCTTAGATTCAGGCAACTTCTGAAGAGATGGCTTTTCACACAAGCCCACGAAAGACATTTTGTGCCGTAGCCCTGTCCCTATACTCGGGTGCCAAGAAACTGATCGGTGAACGAGCGCTATACAAATAATTTTAACATAACAAAACAAACTCATTCAGACATATTCATATGTGAATAAACTAAATTTTCGGAAACCAGAGACCTAAGTTGAGGAAGGAGATGAAAGAATAAGGGTCTTTCACTGGTAAAGAAAATGCCATTCACATGGGCAGTCTAGAACTTGTAGCTCCTACATGGCCTTACCTTTTTTAATGCATGGTCATGCTTCACCTGCTATAACAATCATAGTACCCCTACTGCTTGAACAGAAAAGTTGTGTGAATAATTCAAAACTGAGTAAAGAGTGCAGTTTCCCCAATAAAACTATCAGGAATACATCACTCAGCGAATGCAAGCCTCTGCTTATCCATGGGACAAATATAGGACATTAGTGTTTGTTTTGTAAACATGATCTACCTATTCCCCATTTCCTGAAAATCTAGTACAGGATCCTTGGATTCTACTTCTGTGACCAATGCCATTGCCTGCCGAGTCGGTCTGATAGAACATTCGCAACGAAGGTGTCCTATCACTACTAGTAATACTAATTCAGAATTGTGAGGGTTTGGGTGTATTATATGATATGGCTGTGGGGCCTTACTGTGGAATAACTCGCAAAAACTGTCTTGGGTCCAGTCTGGCTTGTTTGAACAACCTTAAGCTCAACCCTGGGTGGCCATGACTTTGAGGAGCAAGTCTTGAACAAAGGAACTTAGTGTAAAGAATTTAACAGTACCAAACAACGAAATAAGAAGGCCATACCACAGCCCTCATCCTACTCGACTTCTCTGCAGCCTTCGACACAGTCTCCTACCGCACACTCGCCGTCAGACTCCACGACGCCGGCATACGGGGAACTGCCCTCCAATGGCTCTGCTCCTTCCTTACCGGCAGGACCCAAAGAATCAGACTGCCACCCTTCCTCTCCGAACCCACAGAGATCAACTGCAGAGTGCCTCAAGGATCGTCACTCAGCCCTACGCTCTTCAACATCTACATAGCCCCCCTCGCTGCCATCGTCAGACAGCACGGACTCAACATAGTCTCCTACGCCGACGACACCCAACTCATCCTCTCCCTCACCAAGGACCCCGTGACCACCAGGCTCAGCTTTCAGGAAGGAATGAAGGACGTCGCAACCTGGATGAGCAGCAGCTGCCTGAAGCTCAACTCGGAGAAGACAGAGGTCCTCGTACCCTCCCCCACCGCTTGGGACACAACCTGGTGGCCCACCGCCCTCGGCAGCCCACCCACCCCCACCGACCACGCCCGTAACCTCGGCATCGTACTCGACTCCTCCCTTTCCATGACCCAACAGGTCAACGCCGTCGCCTCCACCTGCTTCAACACCCTCCGCACCCTTCGCAAGACCTTCAAATGGATCCCCCCCAAATCAAGAAAAACAGTCACCCACGCACTCATAACCAGCAGACTGGACTACGGAAACGCTCTCTATGCCGGAATCAACAAGTCTCTGCTCCGCAAACTCCAGACCATACAGAACACAGCAGCCAGACTCGTCCACGGCGTCCCTCGACATGAACACATCACCCAACACCTGCGAGACCTCCACTGGCTCCCTGTCAAGAAGAGAGTAACCTTCAAGATACTCACCCACGCCTTCAAATGCCTCCACAACACCGGACCCCAATACCTCAACAAGAGAATCTCCTTCCACGCACCCAAGAGAAACCTCCAATCCGCCGACCTTGCCCTCACCAAAACCCTGCACATTCGCAGAGCCAGAACGGGCAGAAGGGCTTTCGCCTATATCGCGGCCAAGACCTGGAACGAGCTCCCGATCAACATCAGACGCGCCCCCTCTCTGAACATCTTCAGGAAGACGCTCAAGACCTGGCTCTTCGATTGAATGGAGCTGCTTACCCCCCACCCCCAGCGCCTTGAGACCCTCACAGGTGAGTAGCGCGCTTTACAATTCCCTGATTGATTGATTGATAAAAATAGATATTTTTAGGAGTTTGTAGAGTCCTTGATGAGCAAAATCCACTGGAGGGTCCCAGAGATGCAGATTTTTAAAGGTTTTATCACTTTTTAATTCAACCACAAATAAGCATTGGTCAACAGAAAGTTTGGAAACTTTTCAAAAGTTTGTAAACATTAGTTTGGCTACTCCAGCTTGGCTTGGGCAACCAAATTTGACCGGATGATGGTCTGGGGGGCCAATGGAGTAGATTTGGACAGTTCATGGCCACCAGAGCATTTTCCAGTCCAGTTCCAAACTTTATGGCATGACCGCCATAGGCTTTAATAGAGTGGTCCTGATACTGCGGATCTAGGAGGAAAAGATGCTCAAAGGTTACGCTGCGGTCAACAGGGGTGCCTTTGTGGTGGTTCCTCAGTTCACATGTCATGTGGGGCGTCAGCTGCAGCTGGGCTACCGGTCTCCATTCACCATGGTTGGAGTGAAATCCTTTAGTGGAGGCTCTTGGGAGACCAATCTTGACTCTGACAACAGTCCCTGGTCCAGCAGACTCGGGTGCAACTTTTGGCTGTCGAGGATCGTTCTCCTGGGGCGCCCAGTGGCAGTTGGTGGCGATTCCTTCGAAATGGCTACCAACTCGCCTCTTTGGGCTTCTTCAGCTTTAATTTGATTTGATTGTGAAATTTATATAGCGCACGAATGCCCGAGGGCATATAAAGGGTGCTGTTCCAGGGAGCCAACCAAATGACCCTTGCAGTCACTGCTTTCGTCTGGGGCTAAGGAGTGACTCTCCTCCCCCCCCCCAAGTCAGGAGCCCCAGGCACAGTCCTAACTTCACAAGCCCAAAGGTGCATCCATTGCAGTCCAGCAGACAATGCAGCCTCTCTGTGAAGTCCAGGGGCAGCAGGGTGGTCTTTCTTCGGTCCTTGTTCCTATTTCGGCATGTTTTCAGGTTCAGGTGCCAGGGGTGCCATATTTAGCTCGGGAAAGAACCCAGAGGGGACAAAGTGGTCACTAGCCAATGGGCTACCAGTTGCCCTCCCTCTTGGTGATGATCTTCCGGCAATGTGTGGCATCTGGCAATCCCAGAGTGCACTATTCTGGCCACTCTCAAGATGTCTGAACCTTTGCTCAACTGTGAAAAGCTTAGTAGCCCACCCTAGAAGTGTGTCTACCTGGGGGCTTCACGCCCATGGGAAAATCGGTTTGGGCACTGGCCTTCCCTCTCCAGCCCGGTCTCCAACCTGTCTACCTAAACAAAGGGCAGCCCCTCTGGAGTGTTATCGCCATTTGCCCACCAAAGGCGGCTTCGCCTTTGAAGCTCGCCTTTTCGGCTAACACCCTGAGTGGCTTCCTGCAAGGGGGAGGTGACACCTCTCCCTGTAGAGGGCTGCTATTACTGTCAAGCCTGGGAGTCATTCACACGACTCCCTAGGTGGGCAGAAAGCTGTCTATGGGCCAGTGCCCATGTGAGGCTACTGGACCAGCTGGGTCACAGTCGCCGCAATTTTCTGAAAGTTGCTTTACTTTAATTGTGACATTAAATTCGACCTGTGCATCAGGTCAGGTTTAATGGCACGTTTAATTTGATACCTTACAGTACCAAGTTAGGTAGTCCTATTCAGAAGTTAGCCAGGCTGGGGTGCCAGCCTGTAGCCCTGTATTAGCCAATGGGGATACTAACTTTTCCATAGCAAAACGACAATTTGAGGGGTTTTGCAGCAAGAAGATATATAAACATACATGGCCCACTTAATAATATACAGCTCCCTGCCTTAGGGCTCTCTAGGCCTTCCTTAGGGGAGGCTTACATTTACTGTTAAGGGAATGGGCGGTTTTGCCATTAATGGTAATGGCAAAGTCAAACTGGTAGCGTGCCCTTTGCCCTTCCAGTCTGCAGTGGCAGGCTGGGGGCCATTTTGTACTTTGTCACACAAAGGTTGGCACAATCAGTCCTGCAGCCCGGGTTGGACACTCTGCCTTACTCGTCCTTGGTACCCTGGGTACCATATAGTAGGGACTTATAATTAAGTCAGTACTTGCCAATTGGGGCTAGCCAATTCGACATGCACTTTGTAATGGGTAAGAACATTGGCACTGAGGCCTGGTTAGCAGGCCTCGGTGCACTCTCCGAGTCGAAAAAACACAGCAGCTAGCAGCCCGAATGGGTGCAAAAAGTGGGGGGAAACCTGCAAAAAGCCTGTTTCCTTACAAGAACGGACTACTTCAAATTCCACAATGCAAGCAGCAGAGGAGTGGCAGATCTGGCTCATCCCTATTTAAGTAAGACATTATTATAATGTTGTCCGTTATTATCTTAACAATTTATATAGCGAGAGAAGGAAATGCCTTCCCTGCCTGCAAGACCAAAGGTAATTACAGAATGTTGCCACTGTTTCTCTTAAGAATCTGTCATGATCAACTCTGCAGGGAGAATGGGCAGGGAGGGCAATAATGAAAATGGACTTGAATAGGACTGCCCCTCAGAAGATTGTGGTATTGACTGAACCATATTAAGTATGTCTGAAGCAATGGGGAAATCAAAAAAGGTCACCATTTTGTGCCAGTGAAAGTTATGCAAACTATGAATGTCCATCATGCTTCTTTTTTTTCTTTCTTTAAAGGAGCACCATGAGCAACAGCAAACAAGGGCAGAAAGCCTACAATACTCAGATGCAAACTTCCATTGAGGAGGTGTTATTAAAAAAGGAACATTACTTTCTGGAGCTGCACCATATCAAAACAAAAAGTGCGAAGAATATCCTCTGTACTATGGTTATTCTCTGACGTAATGTGTATTCATGCTACAGGGGCAGTGCAGACTGTCACCTTTGTTGCAGTGAATGACTCTGTGTAGATTTTCTGTATTCCTCAACACTTCCACTGTGGCCCTCATGGCTTGGGCTTGATGTTTTTATTGTTTGTGTTGATATACAATGAACTCAATAAAATGTGTTATTTAAAAAAAGAATATCCCCTATCAAATGGAGCCCCTGGTAGGTATCTGAACGAGCTTTTATGGCTCACTAAGAACTCCAGAATTAAAAAACTTAGCCTGTTGACCAGATTTGGGTATGAGTAAATTCTCTGGAGGCAATTATAAGCAATCATCATATAGTATTTCGGTCAATACTCTTGAAGCCGAAAGGTTGACAGTTGTGCCAATCTTGACCATCAGTCATAAAGCTATAAACACTCCTTCAAATGATATTGCGTATATTAAGGAGATGTATCTCATTTAACGTCTTCTGCTCCTCCGTAAAGTGACCTACCAAAGTGATCTTTAGAATTTTTGCAGTTTTAGTCATTGTGCTGGAGAAGTGTTTTCAAACAACAACACATGAATACAATATTTTAAAGTATCTTTGATCCTCCCCTCATACCCCTACCCTCAAGAGGCCTTGGAAATGCTTGTTCAGTCTTGCTGCATGTAGTGGGTATCAATTGTTTTAAATTCAAAAACGTTTTACAGTAGGCATTGGCTGGTAAACACCCACGTCCTATAAAGAGTGGTTCATGAAGTTAATCCTTTTTTTTAAACATTATACCAGTTGACGTTCTTGAAAAACGCAGAACTCCCAATAACCTCTTCAATATTTTCATGGAGGAGATCTCTCAGATCATCCTTCTCAAGTGGTCCCTGCATCTGGATAAACTACTTCCAACACACGCAGGCCGAGAGTTAACAACCTGAGGTCTCTGTGTAAGTCCGTGCCTTTCCTTCGTCTGATCCATTGATGAGAGGCCGGTCTCATGCACACCCTCTCTCCTGCTGCAAGAGTAAAAGCAGTGCTTACTTTGAGACCGCTGCTGGCTTCTGCTGCAAGGCTGGTTCTCGAAGCTTGCTTTTAAACCAGTCTACTTTCCCTTCCACACCTAACAATACATGTTAATAGTTTACATTAAGTGAATTGCTTAGATTTTAGAGGGCCCTTGCCAAATGTATTGACCCAGGATAAGATGCTGTATAAACTGTTAAACATCTTTTTGCGCGCAGATTTCATTTACCATCTATAAATTATGACTCGAATCATAAATTTGTCAAGAATATTTTTCTAGTCCACTTTTTTGATTTTATCTATTTAGGGATTTGCAAAACTCTGCTAACAATACTGCAGTGACTTCAGAAAGTTTTGGGCCCGGGTACATAGACCGGGTGTAGCAACCTATAGCACAGAAAGAACTTTGCGGAACATTCTTGTGGAGAACTTGTTGCTCATCGAGCAGCAATGTACAGCTTCTAAAGATTGCCCATGTGATGGCACGTCCTCAACATGATGACAAAGCCTTGAAAAGAAGAGTCCTGAGCGCACAGTAGACATGAGAAAACCATTCTTAGGCATCTGATCAAATGTGTTAGAGCAGGCCCTTAGTAACACAGGCCATGTCCATTATAAAGGGTTCTTAGTTATGATGTTCAGACCACAGTTACAGTAGATACACCGCGGCCCCATACAAACCTTTTTCATTCTACTTAAGACATTGGTATGAGGCGGTAAGCATACACATGCACATCTACAATTTGCATACATTTCATTTTCAATGGACACTCCTGTTTATTTTTGTGAATCCCGAAAAATCTCTAAATTTGCACATGCTATAGGAGGAAACCTACGAGGCTATATATTTTTTTTTTAAAGCCTTTGTTGATTTACTTCTATGGCAGACTCTGCAATTCGCGGCCAGCGGCCAGAGCAGTTCTGCAGTGGTGAGAAGAATGAATAAGCCTATCCAGTTTTAAAGCTGAGCCTTTGGTACATCTAGCACTTAGATGTGGTTAACAGTTTTAAGCACTATATATGGCGGATGATCACATGGTATCAGTGCTGTTAGACTTTCATTTCCTCATAAAACTTCATGTATCAATTCAAACATGGAGCCTCAAACATATTGCTTCTGTAATTTTCTGTTATCTTTACCTTATCTTTAAACTCTCCATTAAAACCAAACTGGTTTTCCGGATTTCCATTTGGGACTTTGTATAATTTTAGCCAGTTAACCGTAGCTTCGAGGTAACCCGGTTTATACTTCCTGACATCATCAATATCTGAAAAAAAATAGCAAGTTATATAACAAGCATCTAGAAAATATTTTGCACAATAGAATATCTGAGAAACTTAACTATTTCATGCCTATCACCTGGGGTACACGATAGGGAGGACAGCCTGCTTTATCCATCATGCTCTAGCTAGCAGAGGGTGACAATCCCTTCCCACTCACTTCCCATCGGTTTCTCCTTCACACACATGTGCCCTAGGCCAGGGGCAAGGGATAATGCTTTGTGATGTGGTAACACTACCAGGAGCAATTTCCCTTTGCTGGGCCTGCAACAAAGCGATACAAAAGGGGATGATGGACGGAACGTTTGAGCCAATCAAACACTCACCCCCAGTCAACTGATCTGGGTTTAATCCATCATTATTCTTTAGCTCACTCCACCACCCCAGTTCAGACATGGCCATATGCAAATCAGTCTGACCCTGTGCCTCATGGGAACAGTCCAGCCCGAACTGCCAAGCCATGTCTTCCCTGGACCGGAAACAAGCATCCTAGGACCGGTTTCTGGCATTTCAGCCGTCATCAGCCAGGCTTGCTTGAATCCAGTGGCAAAGTGAGCAAGGGACCCACGTCTGGGCATACCCCCGCCAACTTAGGGCGACCAAAGCGATACAAAGGGGATGATGGACGGAACGTTTGAGCCAATCAAACACTCACCCCCAGTCAACTGATCTGGGTTTAATCCATCATTATTCTTTAGCTCACTCCACCACCCCAGTTCAGACATGGCCATATGCAAATCAGTCTGACCCTGTGCCTCATGGGAACAGTCCAGCCCGAACTGCCAAGCCATGTCTTCCCTGGACCGGAAACAAGCATCCTAGGACCGGTTTCTGGCATTTCAGCCGTCATCAGCCAGGCTTGCTTGAATCCAGTGGCAAAGTGAGCAAGGGACCCACGTCTGGGCATACCCCCGCCAACTTAGGGCGACCAAGCGATACAAAAGGGGATGATGGACGGAACGTTTGAGCCAATCAAACACTCACCCCCAGTCAACTGATCTGGGTTTAATCCATCATTATTCTTTAGCTCACTCCACCACCCCAGTTCAGACATGGCCATATGCAAATCAGTCTGACCCTG
This sequence comes from Calotriton arnoldi, assembly GCA_963921515.1. Lineage (NCBI taxonomy): Eukaryota > Metazoa > Chordata > Amphibia > Caudata > Salamandridae > Calotriton > Calotriton arnoldi. The sequence continues at coordinate 56,163 of CAWUFW010004226.1, read as the reverse complement.
TGCCTCATGGGAACAGTCCAGCCCGAACTGCCAAGCCATGTCTTCCCTGGACCGGAAACAAGCATCCTAGGACCGGTTTCTGGCATTTCAGCCGTCATCAGCCAGGCTTGCTTGAATCCAGTGGCAAAGTGAGCAAGGGACCCACGTCTGGGCATACCCCCGCCAACTTAGGGGCGACCAAAGCGATACAAAAGGGGATGATGGACGGAACGTTTGAGCCAATCAAACACTCACCCCCAGTCAACTGATCTGGGTTTAATCCATCATTATTCTTTAGCTCACTCCACCACCCCAGTTCAGACATGGCCATATGCAAATCAGTCTGACCCTGTGCCTCATGGGAACAGTCCAGCCCGAACTGCCAAGCCATGTCTTCCCTGGACCGGAAACAAGCATCCTAGGACCGGTTTCTGGCATTTCAGCCGTCATCAGCCAGGCTTGCTTGAATCCAGTGGCAAAGTGAGCAAGGGACCCACGTCTGGGCATACCCCCGCCAACTTAGAGGCGACCAAAGCGATACAAAAGGGGATGATGGACGGAACGTTTGAGCCAATCAAACACTCACCCCCAGTCAACTGATCTGGGTTTAATCCATCATTATTCTTTAGCTCACTCCACCACCCCAGTTCAGACATGGCCATATGCAAATCAGTCTGACCCTGTGCCTCATGGGAACAGTCCAGCCCGAACTGCCAAGCCATGTCTTCCCTGGACCGGAAACAAGCATCCTAGGACCGGTTTCTGGCATTTCAGCCGTCATCAGCCAGGCTTGCTTGAATCCAGTGGCAAAGTGAGCAAGGGACCCACGTCTGGGCATACCCCCGCCAACTTAGGGCGACCAAGCGATACAAAAGGGGATGATGGACGGAACGTTTGAGCCAATCAAACACTCACCCCCAGTCAACTGATCTGGGTTTAATCCATCATTATTCTTTAGCTCACTCCACCACCCCAGTTCAGACATGGCCATATGCAAATCAGTCTGACCCTGTGCCTCATGGGAACAGTCCAGCCCGAACTGCCAAGCCATGTCTTCCCTGGACCGGAAACAAGCATCCTAGGACCGGTTTCTGGCATTTCAGCCGTCATCAGCCAGGCTTGCTTGAATCCAGTGGCAAAGTGAGCAAGGGACCCACGTCTGGGCATACCCCCGCCAACTTAGGGCGACCAAAGCGATACAAAAGGGGATGATGGACGGAACGTTTGAGCCAATCAAACACTCACCCCCAGTCAACTGATCTGGGTTTAATCCATCATTATTCTTTAGCTCACTCCACCACCCCAGTTCAGACATGGCCATATGCAAATCAGTCTGACCCTGTGCCAAAGTGAGCAAGGGACCCACGTCTGGGCATACTTTGCCACTGGATTCAAGCAAGCCTGGCTGATGACGGCTGGAATGCCAGAAACCGGTCCTAGGATGCTTGTTTCCGGTCCAGGGAAGACATGGCTTGGCAGTTCGGGCTGGACTGTTCCCATGAGGCACAGGGTCAGACTGATTTGCATATGGCCATGTCTGAACTGGGGTGGTGGAGTGAGCTAAAGAATGATGATGGATTAAACCCAGATCAGTTGACTGGGGTGAGTGTTTGATTGGCTCAAACGTTCCGTCCATCATTCCCCTTTGTATCGCTTGTTCGCCCTAGGTTGGCGGGGGTATGCCCAGACGTGGGTCCCTTGCTCACTTTGCCACTGGATTCAAGCAAGCCTGGCTGATGACGGCTGGAATGCCAGAAACCGGTCCTAGGATGCTTGTTTCCGGTCCAGGGAAGACATGGCTTGGCAGTTCGGGCTGGACTGTTCCCATGAGGCACAGGGTCAGACTGATTTGCATATGGCCATGTCTGAACTGGGGTGGTGGAGTGAGCTAAAGAATGATGATGGATTAAACCCAGATCAGTTGACTGGGGGTGAGTGTTTGATTGGCTCAAACGTTCCGTCCATCATTCCCCTTTGTATCGCTTTGTTCGCCCTAAGTTGGCGGGGTATGCCCAGACGTGGGTCCCTTGCTCACTTTGCCACTGGATTCAAGCAAGCCTGGCTGATGACGGCTGGAATGCCAGAAACCGGTCCTAGGATGCTTGTTTCCGGTCCAGGGAAGACATGGCTTGGCAGTCGGGCTGGACTGTTCCCATGAGGCACAGGGTCAGACTGATTTGCATATGGCCATGTCTGAACTGGGGTGGTGGAGTGAGCTAAAGAATGATGATGGATTAAACCCAGATCAGTTGACTGGGGTGAGTGTTTGATTGGCTCAAACGTTCCGTCCATCATTCCCCTTTTGTATCGCTTGTTCAGCCCTAAGTTGGCGGGGGTATGCCCAGACGTGGGTCCCTTGCTCACTTTGCCACTGGATTCAAGCAAGCCTGGCTGATGACGGCTGGAATGCCAGAAACCGGTCCTAGGATGCTTGTTTCCGGTCCAGGAAGACATGGCTTGGCAGTTCGGGCTGGACTGTTCCCATGAGGCACAGGGTCAGACTGATTTGCATATGGCCATGTCTGAACTGGGGTGGTGGAGTGAGCTAAAGAATGATGATGGATTAAACCCAGATCAGTTGACTGGGGTGAGTGTTTGATTGGCTCAAACGTTCCGTCCATCATTCCCCTTTTGTATCGCTTTGTTCGCCCTAAGTTGGCGGGGTATGCCCAGACGTGGGTCCCTTGCTCACTTTGCCACTGGATTCAAGCAAGCCTGGCTGATGACGGCTGGAATGCCAGAAACCGGTCCTAGGATGCTTGTTTCCGGTCCAGGGAAGACATGGCTTGGCAGTTCGGGCTGGACTGTTCCCATGAGGCACAGGTCAGACTGATTTGCATATGGCCATGTCTGAACTGGGGTGGTGGAGTGAGCTAAAGAATGATGATGGATTAAACCCAGATCAGTTGACTGGGAGTGAGTGTTTGATTGGCTCAAACGTTCCGTCCATCATTCCCCTTTGTATCGCTTTGTTCGCCCTAAGTTGGCGGGGTATGCCCAGACGTGGGTCCCTTGCTCACTTTGCCACTGGATTCAAGCAAGCCTGGCTGATGACGGCTGGAATGCCAGAAACCGGTCCTAGGATGCTTGTTTCCGGTCCAGGAAGACATGGCTTGGCAGTTCGGGCTGGACTGTTCCCATGAGGCACAGGGTCAGACTGATTTGCATATGGCCATGTCTGAACTGGGGTGGTGGAGTGAGCTAAAGAATGATGATGGATTAAACCCAGATCAGTTGACTGGGGGTGAGTGTTTGATTGGCTCAAACGTTCCGTCCATCATTCCCTTTTGTATCGCTTTGTTCGCCCTAAGTTGGCGGGGGTATGCCCAGACGTGGGTCCCTTGCTCACTTTGCCACTGGATTCAAGCAAGCCTGGCTGATGACGGCTGGAATGCCAGAAACCGGTCCTAGGATGCTTGTTTCCGGTCCAGGGAAGACATGGCTTGGCAGTTCGGGCTGGACTGTTCCTATGAGGCACAGGGTCAGACTGATTTGCATATGGCCATGTCTGAACTGGGGTGGTGGAGTGAGCTAAAGAATGATGATGGATTAAACCCAGATCAGTTGACTGGGGGTGAGTGTTTGATTGGCTCAAACGTTCCGTCCATCATTCCCCTTTTGTATCGCTTTGTTCGCCCTAAGTTGGCGGGGGTATGCCCAGACGTGGGTCCCTTGCTCACTTTGCCACTGGATTCAAGCAAGCCTGGCTGATGACGGCTGGAATGCCAGAAACCGGTCCTAGGATGCTTGTTTCCGGTCCAGGGAAGACATGGCTTGGCAGTTCGGGCTGGACTGTTCCCATGAGGCACAGGGTCAGACTGATTTGCATATGGCCATGTCTGAACTGGGGTGGTGGAGTGAGCTAAAGAATGATGATGGATTAAACCCAGATCAGTTGACTGGGGGTGAGTGTTTGATTGGCTCAAACGTTCCGTCCATCATTCCCCTTTTGTATCGCTTTGTTCGCCCTAAGTTGGCGGGGGTATGCCCAGACGTGGGTCCCTTGCTCACTTTGCCACTGGATTCAAGCAAGCCTGGCTGATGACGGCTGGAATGCCAGAAACCGGTCCTAGGATGCTTGTTTCCGGTCCAGGGAAGACATGGCTTGGCAGTTCGGGCTGGACTGTTCCCATGAGGCACAGGGTCAGACTGATTTGCATATGGCCATGTCTGAACTGGGGTGGTGGAGTGAGCTAAAGAATGATGATGGATTAAACCCAGATCAGTTGACTGGGGGTGAGTGTTTGATTGGCTCAAACGTTCCGTCCATCATTCCCCTTTTGTATCGCTTTGTTCGCCCTAAGTTGGCGGGGGTATGCCCAGACGTGGGTCCCTTGCTCACTTTGCCACTGGATTCAAGCAAGCCTGGCTGATGACGGCTGGAATGCCAGAAACCGGTCCTAGGATGCTTGTTTCCGGTCCAGGGAAGACATGGCTTGGCAGTTCGGGCTGGACTGTTCCCATGAGGCACAGGGTCAGACTGATTTGCATATGGCCATGTCTGAACTGGGGTGGTGGAGTGAGCTAAAGAATGATGATGGATTAAACCCAGATCAGTTGACTGGGGGTGAGTGTTTGATTGGCTCAAACGTTCCGTCCATCATTCCCCTTTTGTATCGCTTTGTTCGCCCTAAGTTGGCGGGGGTATGCCCAGACGTGGGTCCCTTGCTCACTTTGCCACTGGATTCAAGCAAGCCTGGCTGATGACGGCTGGAATGCCAGAAACCGGTCCTAGGATGCTTGTTTCCGGTCCAGGGAAGACATGGCTTGGCAGTTCGGGCTGGACTGTTCCCATGAGGCACAGGGTCAGACTGATTTGCATATGGCCATGTCTGAACTGGGGTGGTGGAGTGAGCTAAAGAATGATGATGGATTAAACCCAGATCAGTTGACTGGGGGTGAGTGTTTGATTGGCTCAAACGTTCCGGTCCATCATTCCCTTTTGTATCGCTTTGTTCGCCCTAAGTTGGCGGGGGTATGCCCAGACGTGGGTCCCTTGCTCACTTTGCCACTGGATTCAAGCAAGCCTGGCTGATGACGGCTGGAATGCCAGAAACCGGTCCTAGGATGCTTGTTTCCGGTCCAGGAAGACATGGCTTGGCAGTTCGGGCTGGACTGTTCCCATGAGGCACAGGGTCAGACTGATTTGCATATGGCCATGTCTGAACTGGGGTGGTGGAGTGAGCTAAAGAATGATGATGGATTAAACCCAGATCAGTTGACTGGGGGTGAGTGTTTGATTGGCTCAAGCGTTCCGTCCATAATTCCCCTTTTGTATCGCTTTGTTCGCCCTAAGTTGGCGGGGGTATGCCCAGACGTGGGTCCCTTGCTCACTTTGCCACTGGATTCAAGCAAGCCTGGCTGATGACGGCTGGAATGCCAGAAACCGGTCCTAGGATGCTTGTTTCCGGTCCAGGGAAGACATGGCTTGGCAGTTCGGGCTGGACTGTTCCCATGAGGCACAGGGTCAGACTGATTTGCATATGGCCATGTCTGAACTGGGGTGGTGGAGTGAGCTAAAGAATGATGATGGATTAAACCCAGATCAGTTGACTGGGGGTGAGTGTTTGATTGGCTCAAACGTTCCGTCCATCATTCCCCTTTTGTATCGCTTTGTTCGCCCTAAGTTGGCGGGGGTATGCCCAGACGTGGGTCCCTTGCTCACTTTGCCACTGGATTCAAGCAAGCCTGGCTGATGACGGCTGGAATGCCAGAAACCGGTCCTAGGATGCTTGTTTCCGGTCCAGGGAAGACATGGCTTGGCAGTTCGGGCTGGACTGTTCCCATGAGGCACAGGGTCAGACTGATTTGCATATGGCCATGTCTGAACTGGGGTGGTGGAGTGAGCTAAAGAATGATGATGGATTAAACCCAGATCAGTTGACTGGGGGTGAGTGTTTGATTGGCTCAAACGTTCCGTCCATCATTCCCCTTTTGTATCGCTTTGTTCGCCCTAAGTTGGCGGGGGTATGCCCAGACGTGGGTCCCTTGCTCACTTTGCCACTGGATTCAAGCAAGCCTGGCTGATGACGGCTGGAATGCCAGAAACCGGTCCTAGGATGCTTGTTTCCGGTCCAGGGAAGACATGGCTTGGCAGTTCGGGCTGGACTGTTCCCATGAGGCACAGGGTCAGACTGATTTGCATATGGCCATGTCTGAACTGGGGTGGTGGAGTGAGCTAAAGAATGATGATGGATTAAACCCAGATCAGTTGACTGGGGGTGAGTGTTTGATTGGCTCAAACGTTCCGTCCATCATTCCCCTTTTGTATCGCTTTGTTCGCCCTAAGTTGGCGGGGGTATGCCCAGACGTGGGTCCCTTGCTCACTTTGCCACTGGATTCAAGCAAGCCTGGCTGATGACGGCTGGAATGCCAGAAACCGGTCCTAGGATGCTTGTTTCCGGTCCAGGGAAGACATGGCTTGGCAGTTCGGGCTGGACTGTTCCCATGAGGCACAGGGTCAGACTGATTTGCATATGGCCATGTCTGAACTGGGGTGGTGGAGTGAGCTAAAGAATGATGATGGATTAAACCCAGATCAGTTGACTGGGGGTGAGTGTTTGATTGGCTCAAACGTTCCGTCCATCATTCCCCTTTGTATCGCTTTGTTCGCCCTAAGTTGGCGGGGGTATGCCCAGACGTGGGTCCCTTGCTCACTTTGCCACTGGATTCAAGCAAGCCTGGCTGATGACGGCTGGAATGCCAGAAACCGGTCCTAGGATGCTTGTTTCCGGTCCAGGGAAGACATGGCTTGGCAGTTCGGGCTGGACTGTTCCCATGAGGCACAGGGTCAGACTGATTTGCATATGGCCATGTCTGAACTGGGGTGGTGGAGTGAGCTAAAGAATGATGATGGATTAAACCCAGATCAGTTGACTGGGGGTGAGTGTTTGATTGGCTCAAACGTTCCGTCCATCATTCCCCTTTTGTATCGCTTTGTTCGCCCTAAGTTGGCGGGGGTATGCCCAGACGTGGGTCCCTTGCTCACTTTGCCACTGGATTCAAGCAAGCCTGGCTGATGACGGCTGGAATGCCAGAAACCGGTCCTAGGATGCTTGTTTCCGGTCCAGGGAAGACATGGCTTGGCAGTTCGGGCTGGACTGTTCCCATGAGGCACAGGGTCAGACTGATTTGCATATGGCCATGTCTGAACTGGGGTGGTGGAGTGAGCTAAAGAATGATGATGGATTAAACCCAGATCAGTTGACTGGGGGTGAGTGTTTGATTGGCTCAAACGTTCCGTCCATCATTCCCCTTTTGTATCGCTTTGTTCGCCCTAAGTTGGCGGGGGTATGCCCAGACGTGGGTCCCTTGCTCACTTTGCCACTGGATTCAAGCAAGCCTGGCTGATGACGGCTGGAATGCCAGAAACCGGTCCTAGGATGCTTGTTTCCGGTCCAGGGAAGACATGGCTTGGCAGTTCGGGCTGGACTGTTCCCATGAGGCACAGGGTCAGACTGATTTGCATATGGCCATGTCTGAACGGGGGTGGTGGAGTGAGCTAAAGAATGATGATGGATTAAACCCAGATCAGTTGACTGGGGGTGAGTGTTTGATTGGCTCAAACGTTCCGTCCATCATTCCCCTTTTGTATCGCTTTGTTCGCCCTAAGTTGGCGGGGGTATGCCCAGACGTGGGTCCCTTGCTCACTTTGCCACTGGATTCAAGCAAGCCTGGCTGATGACGGCTGGAATGCCAGAAACCGGTCCTAGGATGCTTGTTTCCGGTCCAGGGAAGACATGGCTTGGCAGTTCGGGCTGGACTGTTCCCATGAGGCACAGGGTCAGACTGATTTGCATATGGCCATGTCTGAACTGGGGTGGTGGAGTGAGCTAAAGAATGATGATGGATTAAACCCAGATCAGTTGACTGGGGGTGAGTGTTTGATTGGCTCAAACGTTCCGTCCATCATTCCCCTTTTGTATCGCTTTGTTCGCCCTAAGTTGGCGGGGGTATGCCCAGACGTGGGTCCCTTGCTCACTTTGCCACTGGATTCAAGCAAGCCTGGCTGATGACGGCTGGAATGCCAGAAACCGGTCCTAGGATGCTTGTTTCCGGTCCAGGGAAGACATGGCTTGGCAGTTCGGGCTGGACTGTTCCCATGAGGCACAGGGTCAGACTGATTTGCATATGGCCATGTCTGAACTGGGGTGGTGGAGTGAGCTAAAGAATGATGATGGATTAAACCCAGATCAGTTGACTGGGGGTGAGTGTTTGATTGGCTCAAACGTTCCGTCCATCATTCCCCTTTTGTATCGCTTTGTTCGCCCTAAGTTGGCGGGGGTATGCCCAGACGTGGGTCCCTTGCTCACTTTGCCACTGGATTCAAGCAAGCCTGGCTGATGACGGCTGGAATGCCAGAAACCGGTCCTAGGATGCTTGTTTCCGGTCCAGGGAAGACATGGCTTGGCAGTTCGGGCTGGACTGTTCCCATGAGGCACAGGGTCAGACTGATTTGCATATGGCCATGTCTGAACTGGGGTGGTGGAGTGAGCTAAAGAATGATGATGGATTAAACCCAGATCAGTTGACTGGGGGTGAGTGTTTGATTGGCTCAAACGTTCCGTCCATCATTCCCCTTTTGTAGGGCCTGCAACAAAGGCAGGAAACAGCCGGAGAGATAATAGACAGACTTATCAAACAGCACAGGACAGCAGACAACGTTAAATGGACGGACAATAAGGTCTCTGCGGATAGCTTTAGTTAACTAAAAAACAAAAACACAGCCCTCTGCTCAAAGCTACTTAACTCGGAGTGTTGATGTATGAGAAAGTGCACATTTTTTTAAATCTCGTCTAATAATGCAGGCTTTTTTTATTTTAGAGAGTGTTGACAAAAACAATTAATTCACCTCAGGGGTCACACGTCCTCAACGTGAATAGCTTTTCTCTCGAACTGCAAAACACGACACCTTGTACATTTAAAAACACGGTTTTAAGCCCATTTAATTATCAAAAGATTACAAAAGGCACATCTTCAACAGCATTACAATTTTTGATACGCACGTTTTAATCACACCGAAAAAAGTATCCATCAATAAAAAATGACTGATGTTTTTATAGTCCTATGGGTAGATGAGATGGATATGGGCCGGGGGACGGTGTGACCACACTAAGAATTAATTTTTATTATTTCTTTCCCGAGTCTCCTCAATACAAATACCTGCGTATAGGTAGGAGATTAAAAAACATCCATACTCTCAACCCTGTGTTGAATAACTGAGACAAAGTCGTGTTTTACACGTTATTCACGACATACTCAAAGTAATGAAGGACTGCCTGTACTTTCAAGGAGGAGGCTGAGACACTCAGGGCGAAATGAAGATGGTATCTTCAAAGTATTAGATTTTCCTGCCTATCAGTCAGTCGTGAGCAGTAGTGAAAGAGGAACATTATGCTGTTTGAGGTAGGATTTTGGGCCCTCTAAACATTGCTATTTCTTTGGTACAACATGAAGTACTGAGGTAATCTGCAGTGTAATGCATCTGTGAAAATGCCGAAGCAGGGAGTGTAAGGCTCTTGTTTTCCATGTGTAATTATTTCTACCTCTAGATGGAACAGAGTGTGCAAAGCTAAGCACATGGCAGTATGGTACTCCGTGTTTCATCTCTTATAAAGAGAAAAGCAACTGAAGGAACAAACGGGTCATTCTCACTACTCGGTAGAGAAACTACTGTCACATGGTATTGTTTCCAAAGGCTTTCCCCCACATGCACAGTGAAATCAAAATGTTAAAACTCACTATGGGAGCACTTGTGCCTTAATTAAAAAGGTTGTACAGTGAAGAGAGAAATTCTGGTTCAAGGCTCAGGTGTTCTGGTACTGGGAGACTTCTCGAGTTAGAATATCCGTACAGGGGCGGCTCCTCCATAATGGCGGAGGAGCATTGCCCACTCGTCAGTCAGTCACCGAAAATAAAATGATAATGAAACAATATAATTTTATTTTTCCTTGACTTATTCTGACGTGCGGGGCGGGGCCATGACAGGCAGGTGGTGGCACTTAGAAGTGCGCATGTATGTTTGGCCGGCCGTCCTAGGCCAGCCAAACATACCTTGCGCACTTCTATTTCTCCAACCCAGCTGTGCTCACAGGCAGTGTCTGAGCGGCAGAGCAGGCCAATCAGACCAATCCTGGCGCTGCTGTCCTAGAGCAGCGCCAGTATTGCTGAGCAGCCTCTGCCTTACCAGTCACTGCTGGGAGAGCTCCGAGGGTTGCGCGGCCGTCGGCTTTGGAGGATCCAGGGAAAACGTAGGTATTTTTTTTTAATTATGATTTTTTTTCCTCCCCCATCCTTCCCTTCCCCGTCCCCCCCTCCCCCCCACCTTTGTGTTGTGGCGGCCACCACTTTATCTGTAGCCATGTTATGTTATTATATTTTGTAAAGCGCGCTTCTAACAGCAAGGCATCTTGGCGCTGTGTCTAGGAGAGTGACACATCACAGGCAAAAAGAAAGACCAGATCAATGGACAGAAGGGAATAACCAGGTTTTTAGGAGCTTTCTGAAGCTAAGCAGGCTTGTCTGCGCTCTCAGGTAAACAGGCAGAGTATTCCACCAATTGTAGGTATTGTAGGAAAAGCTTTTTCCTCCCCAGGTGGCTTTCCTTATCCTGGGAACCACCACCTTATTAGCAGTGAGGAATCGTAGGTTGCGTGAAGGTGTGTACCAGTTGATCTTTGATTGTAGGGAGAGAGGGCCAACTTTGTGAAAGCCCTTATGGGGCAAGCACAGGGCTTTAAATTTTATCCGCCCTCCAATGGGCAGCCAGTGGAGATTACGAATGCTCTGAGAGATGGAGCTAAACTTACGGAGGTTCAACAGGATACGGGCAGCTGCGTTCTGCAGCATTTTCAGTTTATCAAGGGTATTCTGCTGGGCGCCCACATACAATGCATGACAGTAATCCAGCCTTGAAATTACAAGGGCTGAGATCACGGTTTTCTTTACGTCCAAAGGAAGAAATAAAAGGATTTTTTTCAATCCCTTTAAGGTGAAAAAACAAGCAGAGGCAACCTGGTTTACATGATTGGAAAAGTGAATTTGATGTCAAAATGACCCCCAGATTCCTAACTTTGTGGACTGGTATTGGGGGAAGGGGGCATAAGCACAGAGTGGCGAGAGCGAATCCAGTTTTTATATACACGATGAGCTTTCTCACAGCAATGAACACCTAGCCCAGCTCGCTCTTAGCACCTGAGGGGTTAATTGTGAACTGAAGCAATTTGTTAATAAGAAAATAATTACAACAATATGCAAAAGTCTGCTACACAATGTATCTTTATCTCGGACCCTCATAACCCATGTGTAATGCTTAAGCTCCCCTGCAGGCTGTGCCAGTAGTGGCATTCTGCCATTCTGACCTTTGCCCTTGATGTTCCCCTTTATTTGTCTGGCTCAGTTCGAAGGGTCTCTTGATCCAATGGAGACCCAAATAGACAAATCTTGTGGTCTTCTAGAACGCCCATAATGACCCTGAACTAGAGAGACCCACAAACTGCCCCTCACATGAGGGGTAACATCAGGGGGGTAACACCACTTGACCCCTTTATCTTACCCCTGGCTGGTGACAGCAAATATATACTTGGGAGTTGCAGGACCTGCACCCAGTGGTGGTGGCTACAGGTTCGCAGTGTAAATTTAACCCAGCAACCTGTGGTAGCTGGAACCTATTTGATGCAATCGCTGTGGGACTACAGTTGCCAATCTGGTTATGAACATCGGAACATGTATAAATGGGGATGTGAAGGTGATCATCTCCCGGGCAACTGTCAGTAGTGTTACATCTGTCTACGCAAATGCAGTATACAAAATGGACAGATGCGACTCACAGAAATGACAAGGAAAGACCATTCCTCACATCTTTGCCAGGGCCTATCTGGATATGATATCAGTGGCGGCCGGTACGTTACGGGGATCGCGGGGGCTGGGGAAAAAAGAAAATTCACTTACCTGATCGCCGCGTCTCTCCACTGTCTCTCCCACGTCGTGTCTCCTCCGCTCGTCTTCCAGGAAGCACCCAGGCTCCCCTGATCCAATCACAACGCTGCGTTAGGATTGGTCCGAGAGCAGGGGTTCGGCGCTCAGACGGGGAATAGGAGCCTGGTATGTTCTCCACCCAGGCTGTAAGGCAGCCTGGTTGAAGAACATGCATGCAAAGTGCGCATGACGTTCGGCAGGTCAAAGTGTCATGTGCACTTTAGAGTGCAGCAACCACTCCTCCTCCCTGATGTCAGGGAAGCCAAGCCCTGCCCTACCCTAATCTGATACTAAAAATAAAATGATAATAACTTCAGTTATTATCATTTTCTTTTTTCTTTTACACTGCTCGTGAGCAGTGGGGCGGCGTTCCTCTGCCTTAGCGGAGGAGCCGCCACTGTATGATATACAAACTTTTCAGGCTGCACAGCACCAGGAACTATCTCTTTGCATGGAGCCATGAAGGCACTTAATCATGCAAAGCATTCTGTGAGCAGGACAAGTCTGCTCTATACATCATCCTCTCTGAGGAGTTAAAACTTGCTGCAACCTGACTGGTTAGATTTGTATCCTATAAATATGCATCTGTACTAGCAGACAGTGGCCTCCTGCTCAATTGCCAAGAACTGAATATAGGCTAGAGCTGCACTATATAATTTTAAATAGCTACATAGAGGCAGAACTCTGTGGACCCTTCAGCAGTTCTGTCTAACTTTGGACCCAAGTCCTGCACACGTCTTCAAAGTTAGTATTGAGCCTGGTGAAGCTCTGCTGGCCTGCTCCTGACCTCGCCTGTCTGACAGCCCTAGACAATCCAAACCATTGAAGGATGTTGACCCAAAGCATCAAGAGGCCCTCTCTACCTCTCACTAGATGCCATAGGAGGCTTGACCACGATCAGCCTACAAGTGAGTGTGAGTTTAGTGGTGATTATGCCTGACAAGCACACTTCCCGTCTCTTATCACATTTCCTTTTTAAACTGTAGTGGGCCCCCTAGAACCCCCACCTTGCCCTTTTCCAAGCGTTGTGGCTTTAGCATAGGCCCATCACAATATTCTGTGGTCTATGCCATTAAAAATCCCCCCGAGCCACACTTGTTGGTCCTCTGTGCCAATGTACCCACAACTCCAAAATCATCGGAAGGTCTGAACCGCATCTCAACCCCTTTAGCTCCAAGATCTGTCCTCCCTGGGTGTGGAGCAGTTCACTAGGTGGGGTTAGAACCTTTGATTTATGACATATCCAACTTTCCATGCATTGTGAAAACGTTAACCATAAAGGAGGAGACAACGCATGATTACTGGGTGAATTACTTATGAACGCAGACACTTCATATAAAAGTATTAATGTCTTGTTGAATTTCCCCATAGTTTGCACTTCTTATATTTTGGGTTCCTCAAAAGTTTCCAAAAGACTGCGACCAGCTAGCGATTGTAGACAATATAGAAGGAGGTGTAATTTTGATTTGTATATATACAGATATTTTAAGGTGTTATTAAAGTGTAACTAAATAACAATCCTGGCAGGACATCTATTTTCATTGTTGTGATAACTGTGTTATATTTTACCTGCTTTTAACCTTCACACCACCTCCTAAGATTACAACTTTACTGCTTGACCAAGCTACCACAGAGAGCGAAGGAGGCCGTGGAGGTCAACTTTCCATCATCCTAGTCAGTGTAGAACATCTGCAGTCGCACTCTGATGTTGCTAGGTGATCATGCAACTCCGCAAATCTGCAGGAATGCCAGCTGGGCACAGTTGAGGCCTGCCTAGTGGGCTTTGGAAGATGAGAAGAAGAGTGAAAGGCCCAAGCGCAGGGTGCACCAGAGCACACTAGAGATAGCCATGGGCCTTGTTGTATTAATCGGGTGGGGGTAATAAACATAGGACCTGGCCCACAATCAGAGTCTGTGGGCTCAGCGTCTTTTCCCACTAAATAGAAGGTCTGGCTAATGGCCAGCTCGCTGCACCCAGAGGTTGCAGAGTTGGTCCAGAGCCAACAGAGGTGCAATGCAAGTAGGTTCTGGGCACGGAGCCCTTCCCACTGAACAATGGCCCTAGCGGAAGGCCAGTATCGACACCCAACACCTCCTGGGTTCGACCGAAGATTAAGACTAGTCAATAACAATACATTCCAACAAGGCCATCCTGATACAATGCAGAAAGAAACTTCAAGTTGGTACAGCTCAATTGAAGCCACCATAGTGGGAGTATAAATCTGATGGCATTAGAACACAGGTGCACTACCAGAAGGGGTGCATATATTGTGGATTGAGGGGGGATAACATGGTGCTGGGGGAGGAGAGATTTGGGTAATTTGGAGATCTAAGGTGTCCCACATTGTGTATCCATCCCGGTGTAGCATGTAGCAACACAGGGAAGTGCATCAAAGTACAGAGAGTGAGGAGAAAAGCAAGGAAAGGCAGAGACGAGACTGGTCACATGAGATCCGTAATGCAACCCAGTGGAACTCTCCTTTGCTCTCTGACTACAGTCAATCTTAAACCCACCTATGTGAGGTCACGATGTGAGGTTTCCCACTGTAAGTGGGCTGGATAATAGAATGGGGGACCCAACGGGTGAGGGCCATCACAGTATTTTAGCCATATTCAATCGTAGTTGTCTGACCCACAGGCTATAAACCACATGCTCATAGATCGCAAGCCAAAATAGCTCTGCCAGCCTTTCTATAATCACTGGCGTTTCAGTCTTTCTTCAGAGCCGGACTATACAGACATTGTCCATGAAGAGGGGCATGGCCATCCATGTACATCATTGAGAGGTCGCACTGCTGAGGCCAACAGTTTTAATGAGCAGAGTGTTTGGCCATAGGTTAGAAAAGACAATCGTTAGTGGCCCGTAGGACATGGCAAATTTCCCGCCAGAAGGAGGATATCATGGGACAAGACTACAGTAAATGTAGTAAATTACACCCCTGTGGTTCGCACCTCCAGTAAAGGTCATTCTGGGTAGCCTTGTCCTATGCAGTTTGACTGATGACCAGTACCAGTGATTAAGTATTTTAAAATATGTGCACTTGAGGCATGCTACTCATCATATAGACATATGGACTCTGGCACTCTGTGTCTATTGTGGGTGTTACGAAGGGAAACTCATTCCTCGGGTAAGTAGTCCAAATGAAAGAGCACATTCCTTCCGAGTCTGACCTCTTGCTCCACTGTCTTGGAATGTACATGGGCGATCTGCTTACCATAAAGGCCAGAGACAACCTCTCTAGTATTGCCCCATTTCGTCAAGTAAGAAAGCATTGAAGAGTCAATTGGCACACTTGAGTACCTGCTCTTAAGAGAGTGCACCTGCCTGTGCCATCAGTTCTAGGAGGGAGTTATGCAGAATTCTTGGCCAAGAGCCTTAAAGGAATTTAGGGTGTCACCTGAATCAAGTAATCTATTGTGTATATGCCTCAGGTAGCCCATGCTTGGCCATCAAAACGTGTTACCCCCAGTCATCAGTACTGCATTACGCCAGATGGGGCCCCACTGCCTATGTGCTGTTCCCTTGGAGTCATTTGTGCACTGCATCCCAAAAAGCTTGGATAGCACAACTGTGGGGGGCAGAGGAGAGTCAGACGTTTTCCTCTTGTAATACATGCAAATAAGGACGGGCAGATTGCCAAAGTAAGGATGCTCAATGTTTGTTTATAGAGGTGGGTCACTGCAATCCGAAACCAAGCATGTTAACTGTGATAGTTGATCTGCCAGGTATGAGTATGTCAGCAAGTCTTATTGCTACTTACAGTGGCTCCAGCACGAGCAGAAACAATTAGATGAAAGTGAGTAAGCTTGTCTCTTTTTAAAGGTACCAGACAAGAAACCCCCACAATCTTCTAGGGATGTTAGGTCGTCATAAAGCCATCACACTTTGGCTAGGACCATTCACTGCCTATTTCCGGCATACGAAAGAGGAACCCCCTAGTTGACGAGGTCAAGTGCCTTTTTGGCATCCAGAGTAACCTCTATAGCTTCATCGGGTCATCGTTTGCTTCCCATGTGACTTTAGACAGAAGACCTGGGGGATTTCTAGACATACGTCCGGGTACAAAGCCGCCTGGTTGGTCATGACACAAGCCTAGGATTGCTTTACATAAGCGGATCGCCAGAACTTTGGCCAGGATGCTAGGGTTTTATGAGAAATCAGGGCCTGTAGCAAGGGGGTCACTGCCTCGTATGGAAAGGACAATGATAACTCATTTATTACATCCCCCAAAGATCCTTCCTAAGAACTCTGTCTCTCTGAATACCTCGTACGGTACTCAGGAGATCAGAGTTTTGTTGATTCTGTAAACCATGCAAGGTAAACTATCGTCCTTAAATCTTGTCCACGTTAATTCCTCAGATATGGATCCATCAATAAAACACAAATTAACTTCATGATGTACAAACCATTTACTCCACCCCAAATAATTCGGTCTTCCTCTTAATGAAAAAACTAAGCTAGATGCATCAAGAGAGTCAAATGTCATGCAAATTTCTCAAACAGGACAGAGTTATGTATGAGCAAATCAAAAAAGTAATTTCCCAAGGAAACTGCAATTTAACTGCAACCGTTATTACAGACATTGCGATTCAAGTTGTGCAGCACCTCTCAGGGCCTGACACAGCATTTTCCAAGAAAGCCGAGATATAACCATGAACTCTTGCTACCAGGCACACAAGCGCCGGCTTATGCACCAAAGCAATCAAGGCATACACAACAGTATGTTCAGACTGGTCCCAACCTGGACAATGCAAACCATGCATTCAAGCTCTGGCTAGCACCGGGTTGGATAAGGCAACCTGCCAGCCAATCCTGCTTGCACTTTGCAGAACAGGGCAACCATTCAGCTCGGCTCCAGTTGCTGCTAATTCGGACAAGTCCTGCAGAGCACTACACAGTCTCAACGGTGGCAGCAACGCACTGTACTGACGAAAACCACACGACTAGAAAGATAACAAGAACAGAATACATTGACTTTTGGTTAAAAAAAATATCGAGTTTGGAAACCGTTATTTTCTTTTGAAGCGAGCTAACGGGGGAGTAACGATAAAAGTCAGGCAGACAAACGCGGTGCCCTACTTTCCAAGACCAGTTATTTGTGAATGTACAGATGACTATTGTTATATTTAAAAGTGTAAACAACAGACCACGGAAAAACGCAGCACCTTCGGACCAGCTCCCTCGTCTCGCGGTTAGATCTGCGACACAAGCCTCGTTTTCAGTCAGAGGCAGGTGTCTGTGTACAGGCTGGGTAAGTTTACGGTCAGATGTTCACATTCTGGCGAGCTGCCCTCAGCTGCGCCCTTTCAAGAGAAACAAAAGCGCAGCTGTTAAAGTAGCAATAAAACCCGCGCCTGGTTTGGAAGGGCGGCCAATCGAATGGCGCACAGACCTATGCTATGTGTGAAACGTTAATTACCCTATTTTTCTTTGCAGGTCGCACGTGCTCTATATCGGATTCTATAGAAAAGACTCGATAAAAGGCTCATAAGCAATGATACAGGTGATTAAAAAAAAGAGTTCCATAACTGCCCGCTCATGGGCAATTTGCTGAATAAAAAGAACAGTTAATCTAGTGCAGCACGAAGAGTTTACAATGGGCAGGACCTGGGTGACCGAGACGGGATGGAATTATATAGGAAGGCCTGGACGCTGGGGATTATGGGTGAGCTTTTTCACAAGGCAACGCGTTGAACGGGAGTGTCTCGTGTAGGCCTGCAAATCCAAGATCCCAAAAATATATAATTTTTCATATATAGTACTTTTTAGTCACAAAAAATGGCACAGAGTCAAATCTGTTTCATTGGAGAATAGCTCATCAGCATTATGGATCAACAATAAATACCGCGCATTTACTCCTAGTAAATCAGCCAGGTGTGCTGTGGTTCTACCTGAAACATGAATCAGAATTATGTGACAACAAAATACATGTTGTGTGGTCTAAAAGATCAATTAGCATGGGGACTAACAGTGAACATGTTTAGGGTTACAACAGAAGATCTTTGGGGTTATTTGTGTAAAAAAAATGTGTTTAGCAACTGCATGGCAAGACTAGAGGCTTTCGTGTTTACTCTTGTCTTACTTTAATCTACAGCACCAAGGCCCATACAATTCACGACCCGACAGAAAGGGAAGAAAAACAACATCTCACCAACAGTCCCCGTTCACCACCCAGTATACTATATGTTACTAACCTCAGTAAGACCTCCTTTCTTCATTATGCAGACACTATAGATGACTATTACTGCTTGCTTGTCTGCTATGTATTCGTTTTTTTAGTGGACTTTGCATACTGGTCCTGTGGTGTCTTATTTATAATATATTCTACTTAATGCTGTTTGTTTGAAACACCAGGGGTACTGGCGGTTCACCTGCCCAAGAACATTTTGAGAAAATTGCAAGAGTTTTCTCAAAGTTTCTCAAAAACCTCTAAAAAGCCATCGTTTGTGTTATGGGCATTTGTATAGCACACTTTCTGCCTCCGCTATTGCCTCGAGGCAGAGTTTGTTGGCCTGTCACCGATTTAAAAGTTACCAGAACAGACCAGAATCTGGTTTAGTTTGCAATGACATGTATGGCGTATGGGTATTGTGTTCTGGGTCTGTTCTAAGTTAAGTGTTTGCCCTATTCGTTGAACTGGGTGTATAAGGGTTAAGAGCAGAGCGATTTGTCAGTTGCCTGTGGATCTTCAAGCTCTGCAGACAAGCCCATTGGCTGCAGGGGGAGATTTGGGTGTGGAGTCTCATATGAGTGCTGTTGGGTATCATGATATGATAAACATAAGAGAGAGAGAAGGGAACTCCTCCGTCTTCCCTAAACTAAATCAACAAAACAAAAAGGAACGAGTTTGCTACCTACCTAACTCAAGATCTTTTAAGGGTCTCTAGCTCAAGACCAGGTGAGGGGGAACCCTAGGGCTTTAAAAAAAAAAAAATTCTCATTCACTAACCTATTTGGTGACATGCTTCAACGTTGGGTTCCCACCCTGGTTGCCGAATGCTTCCTGGGTGTGCTTCAACGCCTGATTACAGCGGAGCTGTTTTTTTGTGTGTGCAGTGGAAGTGGTTTAAAATAGATTTAGGGGCTCCTACCTCTAGAGCAGAGGTCTTCAAATTTTTGGATGCAGAGACCCCCCTGTCAAAAACTTTCAGGCGTAAGGACCCCCTCCTGACAAATTTCTAGAACTTGGGCCTCCTCATCATTGCCAACTATCTACAACCATAAACGCCCCCAATTCTATGTAAGGACCGGAGGCAAGGATTATGCTCAATTTCTTCACTTTTAATATAGCAGCCCTTTTGAGAAACAGTTTAACAAACTACAATTCCCATGATGCCTTGGGAATTTCAACAAAAAGCAATAGAGTCCAGCATGGAGACAGTCTCTTCCATCATCCAATCAGGGACACGTAGGACCAGGTATAGTCCCTCAACTCTGTCCACCCATCCTCTTTCTTCGTTGCCAAAGATAAGTGCTCCTATTTCTCTTAGTCACTTGTTTGGTTATTGCCTCTATTTTGGTACATCTTTATGGTATTTGATGTATTTCTGTATATTATATTGTATTTGATATATTTGGTATTGATGTTGATCACGTCTTTGTAAAGCACGTTTCATTACCTTCCGCGTACCGGGTTATGCCTGTGTCTTTTTTCCTTATCGAGTGATTTGCGCTTTGTTTTTTCCTCAGCTGCGGGAGCGTTCTGACTGCTCCTTCGCGGCTTTTCTCCTTTGGTGCAGGCTCCGCGGTGCGCTCCTCCCACCGCTTGAGGGCATCTGGCTGGCGCCTCCGGCCGCAACGCGCTCTCGGGATTCCGCGCATTCTGCGGATTCCTCTTCCTGAGCAGCGCGCCGCGGTTGGGAGCCTTTTAGTCTGGAGAGTGATGCCCTTCTCTGAAGGGTCTCGAACTACCATTAGGCAGCTGTTTCTCTGACGCCCTTGCTTGCTGTCTGGGTCTGTAGTAGGCTAATTAGCCTCGCGCCTGAGGTGATTCTTCATTTATTTGCTGTCAGCTGTTTTCCCTCAGATCGGGCCTACGCTCCTGCGGGAGTCTGTATTGTTGCTGGGAGTTTCTCTCCTGCAGGGACCCTCCCAGACTTGTTTTCACACCCTCATAAAAGTTTGCAGCACCTGGGGTGGAAGGTCCCTGGGGCTTTGACCCACAAAGTGAGTTTTTCTCTCACATTCAATTCAGGCTGACATCCAGCCCCCCCATAATTAGCACTCTACCCGAGTGTTGTCTATATATATATTTGTCCCTTTGCATTTCTTCCTTTTCAAAGGGCATCTCCTTAGCATGGATCCCTACGATAAATTCCAGGGGGAGGAGGACCCCTTGGCAGGGCTTCCCTGGGATGATGAGTTTTATGATGCAGTAGATGCATCAATACATAAGGCAGTATCAAAAGCCATGGCTCCCCTGGAGGAGCGTCTTACGCACCAGATAGCCCAGGCCTGTGACCGCCTTACGGGGCTTGCTTCTACTGCTCCCTTGCCGGGGGGGCTCGCCCAGTCTCAAGATCCGGCGCCGCCACCCCCCAAACGCCCTCCCGAAGCGGGAGTGGATGTTGATGCCTTAGCTAGATTGAAGCAGGCGTTCTTGGCCAGTTCTGGGAACAACTCAGTATCGCCTCCCCTACCGGATGATGAACATAGGGATACGGACAATGAGGCAGGTCCGTCCCGCCCCTGACGCCCCTCCTCTCAACCCCTGGCCAATTCCCCCCCTGCAGCGGATTCCCAAGGCTTGTGCTCGGACATGTTGGACCCGGACGAGATCCTTCATCCGAGGTGTTCCGAATGGGCCCCGTCTGAAAAAGTCGCGCAGTACGTGGCGGGCCGCATTCGGAAGCCCCTGAAAAAGGATTCTCGGAACTGCCTGCGGGCGGAGTGCCCCCGGCCCTCCCTGGAGGGCAAGGTGGGGATGACCCCGGAGATAGATCCCCGAATGGCCACATTTCTGCAAAAATTTATTAAAGATCCCAAAAAAGGGATAGACAGGTCCTGGCGGGCGAGCCAGAACAAGCTGCTAGACACCCTGGGCCTTCTAACGAAGATTCTAGATATGGCGGAGGAGGCCAAGACATCAGGCGCCCTGATATCCCCTGACACACTCTCCACTTGGGCACAGCGAGCGATAGTGTTCCTCGGAAACGCGAATTGCGCGTTATCTACGGAGCGTCGCCGCTCTTTGCTTATTAAAGTCGACCCTAAGCTGGGGGACTTGGCCGATTCGGAGGCAGGTTCTATTGCACAGGGCGGCCTTTTTGGAGAGAATTTTATTAAGGAGTTGTGGCGTTTTGTAAACACCTTCACCTCTCTTGATAAGGCACAGTCCTCCATCAAAAAGGTTTTTCACTCTCGGGTTTTCCGAGGGGCCGGTCGAGGCAGGGGCCGCTCGTCCGGCCCAATCAATATCTCTCCAGTGGTCAAGGCTCCCACCCAGGCCAGTACCAAGATCAGGCCCGTTTCGGAAACTTCTACCCGACAAGAGGAAGGCGGGGCAAAGGCAGAGGAGCAGGAGCTTCCAATAACACCGGTGAGTGTCCTCCCTTCTTCCCATGTAAAAATAGGGGGCAGCTGGCGAATTTTTTCCAGGCTTGGAATTCCTTGCCTGGGTTCTTCAAACGATCCGGGGGTTCAGGATAGAATTCTTTGGCACCCCGGTCCAGGCCTCTTCTCCCCGTCCTATACTTTTCTCTGCGGAGGACGTGTGTTTGGTGGACTCCGAGGTCCTGTCCCTTCTAGCGAAAGGCGCTATATCCCTTCGCTTCCTGGACTCCCTGCCTTTGTGTTTCCTGTGACTGTTACAGCCTTGCCCTTCCTGCCCTCTCCACCACGGCTAATTCCAATACGTCTTGCTGATGCCCATCGCCCAACCCCCAGCCCCTTTCATTTCCCACCCCTCTGTCACAATCCTCCCACAACAGGGGTTATCGCACCTCATTACTCCACCCCAGTGATACTAGGCTACACCCCTCCCTCCTGTACCTGGTATCATCTCGTAGATTGGGACAGCTACAATCCCTCACCCTAAATGACACATTATTCATGCCCCGCCACACTCTACATCTGGGCTTATTTACCAGGTACATAGCTCCATCGGACCCACCGTGGCGTGGTCAGCCTCTGTGTATGGCCCGTCATCACCCAGTATTTTCCAACCACTACCCCCTTGACTTACTTACCCCGTTTTCCTTCCTAGACGACCAGAGGCAACAACTTCTTCCTTACCGCGTATCCACGCAGTAACCATTGGACCCCTTCTGGAATTCCAACCGGATACATCGCGAAGTGAATACCCTTGACCCCTCCAGACCGGTGAGTCTCCCTACTTTCCAGTCCTTATGCCCACCTCCTTCCTTGACCAACCTACTTACCCCCTCGTCTCTCACTCCAGATAGATGCGTCCTTAATCCTGATACATACAGGTACTCCGCAAGCCTACGTTGGGGATTCCAATCGCGTACCACACGTAAGTTAAATGCGACCGTACTTGGCAGCTTCCGCATCTCCGTGCTTCCTAATCACATGCAGGGACAACATATTTGGCCCCTGTTATTTCCGTGAGCCTAGACACGCGGTATTTTTGTATGTTCGCTGACGCGTTCGCCGCGCTCTTACCGGTCTTCACCCTTCCCCCTTGGGCTCATCCAATACCCCCTCCCTTCTTCACCCCACCTCTCCTTTTTCTACCAATTCCCTCTTTAATTCTCACTCGACTTGGTCCACCATTGAGTGTAATTATTCTTACCCACAGCACTGTTTTCCTAATAAGAGTAACCTGGTCCTGATGATGGCCTAAACACTCCTACAGGTCGAAACGCCGTCGACTCCTACAGCGAAAATTTCGGCGCAATCTCTTCAAAGATACCCATTTCGATTCCACTTGTATATATTAATATTCACTGTTTGGGTATCTCTACTATGTAAATTTCACCTACTACTGTCTTTTTCGTGCCCCTCCACGTCGCTGTAAATACTTCCTCACGTGTCACTTGCGTCGTCACCATTTCACGAGCACTTGTGCACAGTACCCTACAGGTTACATGCCATTTAATGTAACGCAGTGCTGTTCTTACACATGTTTGAATATATGAAGTTATTTATAACAAATATATATGACTACCAAAAAACTTTATGTTGTCAAATTGTTTTTGTCTCCCTGGTTTTCCCCTTGCTTCCAGCAATTAACTATGCTACCTTAAATTTGTCCACTAACTGATACCCTTAGAGACATTGTTGTATGTTACATATCCCTCACCGCGCCACATCCCAAGGGGTTTCTCAGCAACCTCTTTTTAGTGGACAAGACAGATGGAGGTCGCCGGCCAGTCATCAACCTGCGCGAATTCAACGAGTGGATCGTCTACCGCCATTTCAAGATGGAGGGGATCCACTTGTAGCAGGATATCCTCCGACCTCGGGACTGGATGGTGCGTCTGGATCTCAAAGACGCTTACCTGTCGATACCGATTTACTCTCCTCACAGGAGATTTCTGCAGTTCCATTGGAAGGGCCAGACTTACAAATTCACCACTCTCCCCTTCGGCCTCTCGTCGGCCCCCTGGTGTTTCACGAAGGTTCTCAAACCAGTCGTGGAGCACCTAAGGGCTCACGGAAGGAGACTCATTGTCTACCTGGACGACATCCTCATCATGGTGCAATGTCCCCACCGTTTGATGGAGCAACTTCGGCACACGGTCGACCTCTTACAGCTACTGGGGTTCGTAATCAACGATCGCAAGTCCCTTCTGGTCCCCTCTCAGAGGGTAATTTTTCTAGGTTTCTCAATCGACTCTGTCGCTTCTACTCTCAGCCTTCCGTCACGGAAGGGCGCGAAGATCCGGCACGAGCTGCGACGGGCTTTAGCCAGGTCGCACATCTCTTTGAGACAAGTGGCTCGTCTGGTGGGTCTCCTCTCGTCGTCCATCCAGGCCATCTTCCCGGGTCCCCTTCATAACCGCGCCCTCCAACGCCTGAAGGTGGCGCACTTGCGCAAGGGTCTCTCCTACTCCCGTCAGGTGACTCTCTCCAGCGACGCCAACGAGGAAATCAATTGGTGGCTGGCCAACATGGAGGCGTGGAATGGCTGGGCGATTTTTGGCTCCGCCCCGGACATCGTCATAGAGTCCGACGCCAGCAGGTCCGGTTGGGGCGCCAGATGTGGCGAATTCGCTACAGGAGGACTGTGGTCTCCATGCGAGCAACGTTTACATATCAACTGTCTGGAGCTTCTGGCGAGCTCCTTCGCAATTCGGTGTTGGACCAAAGATTCCGTCCAGTCTTGCGTTCTGCTCAGGATGGACAATGTCTCGGCGGTCCGTTACATCAATCACCTGGGAGGCACCCGGTCAAAGGCCCTCTCCGATCTTGCATCCAGTCTTTGGCAGTACTGTCTAGAGCGTCAGATCTCGCTCACGGCGGAGTACCTCCCGGGTCAGGACAATCTGATAGCGGATTTCCAGTCCCGCAATTTCCGAGATGGGAGTCTGTGGAAGCTCCACAGTGGTGTATTCTCGGACCTCCAAGCCAGATGGGGTCCCTTCTTGGTGGATCTTTTTGCATCACGCCTGGATCATCAGCTTCCCAGATTTTACAGTTGGAGGCCGGATCCGCTGGCAGCGGCAACAGATGCGTTTCTCCAGGACTGGAGAGACGAGAAGGGTTATGCCTTTCCCCCATTTGCCATGATTACGAGGGTCTCGGCGCAGGTCTGCCGACAGGAGGCGGAGTTGGTTCTAGTCACGCCGATTTGGAAGTCTCAAGCTTGGTTTCCAGTTCTTCTGGAACTTTCTTGGGATTCTCCAATCCCTCTCCCCCTGTTTCCAGAGCTGCTTCTTAATCCAGCTCAGTGACCGCATCCCCTTGTTCTGCAAGGGTCTCTTGCTCTCATGGCGTGGCGGATTACCGGGGACGATGGGCGGTCCCGGGCCTTTCGGGAGCAGCTGAAAGCTTTATGTCCAAAGCCTGGGCAGGCAGCACGGTCAAACGTTACAAATCTTCATGGCGGAGATGGTCCCATTGGTGTCTGCGAAGGGATCTCGATCCCGTGGTAGCAGATGTGATCCATGTCTTGAAATTCCTGGCCTCGTTGGCAGAGGAAGGTTTGGCGTATAGATCGGTTAATACCTTCCGCTCCGCTATTTCAGCTGGTCATGCTGTGGTGGAAGGCTCTCCTGTAGGGGAGCATCCATTGGTATGCCGTCTACTACGGGGAATTCGTCTCGGACTCCCTTCGGAACCCAGGTATTCCACCCTCTGGGACATGAACCAGGTCCTGAATCTTTTCATTTCGTGGCAACCGAATAGGTTTCTGTCAAGGAAAGAGCTTTCGGCAAAGCTTGCCATGCTTCTGTTTCTGGTGTCCTCTAGACGGGTTTCTAATGTTCGGGCCTTGGATGTCACTGATCGTGTTTTTACCCCTTCAGGAGTAACCTTTACAGTTCGCAGGCGGACCAAGTGCGGCACAAGGGTGATCTCATATCCGGCTGTTCCGGAATCACAAAAATTGTGTGTTGTGGCATGCCTTAAGGCTTATGAAGAGATGTCAGAGGAGTTTCGCCCTCTGGGGGAGCGTCAGCTCTTGATTGCCATGCGGAAACCTCATAGGGCGGTATCTTCCCCCACGATTGCCAGGTGGGTATGGTGGGTAATGCAGGAAGCTGGTATTGATCTGCGTCTGTTCGGGGCCCACTCCACGCGTGGGGCAATGGCTTCCAAGGCTTTCGCACTAGGGGCTCGTCTTGAGGATATTTTGAATGCGTCAGACTGGTCTTCGGACTCGACCTTTAAAAGATTTTATTTCAAGCCAGTGCTGCATATGGCCCAACTGGTGGTAAGTAAGCTTTGAACTAGCATAATCCTCGCCTCCGGTCCTGACATAGAATGAAAAATTTCCTAGCTATCGTAACGGAAAGTTTCAATTCCATTAAGGACGCGGAGGCGAGGATTATCCCACCCTTTGACGTTACCACGGAGCACGTGGTTGGATCCCTCCCGACGTCAGTAAGTAACTGCTTTGATTATTATTATTGCGTATTTGCATGGATAAGATGAGTTTTTCCTATGCCATGGTAGTTGCCCTTTGTCCTTTTCTTTACAGGTTTTAAACCTTAGCCATGGTTGGGTTTTTCTAATTTGCCCTCTTTGTTTAAGGAACGGACTCGAATAAACAGGATGCCTGAAAGTTGGGACTACGCGCGGCGAAAGAGGATGGTTGGACATAGTTGAGGGACTATACCTGGTCCTGCGTGTCCCTGATTGGATGATGGAAGAAACTGTCTCCATGCTGGGCTCTATTGTTTTTTGTTGAAATTCCCAAGGCATCATGGGAATTGTAGTTTGTTAAACTGTTTCTCAAAATGGCTGCTATATTAAAAGTGAAGAAAGTTGAGCATAATCCTCGCCTCCGCGTCCTTAATAGAATTGAAACTTTCCGTTACGATAGCTAGGAAATTTTTCATTCCCACAGCAAATCATTTATACACTAGGGAAATAAATGAAACAGTGTTTAGCAAACCAAAGGTCAGTGGTTGGGGGCGTGGTCAAAGGCGTGGCTAAAAACTAAGGGCCTCATTTATGAGGCATTGGCGTAGGGTAGCTCCGCGAGTCTTCTTGCTGCGCTGCCCTACGCCAATGTGAAAGGGCAGGAATGCATCTTATTTATAAAATATGGTGCATTCTTGTTCTTTCCCCCCTATGTTGGCACACAAATTGCTGCCTGGCGCCAACATAGGCAGGATGTTTTTTGTGCAGGAAGGGGCACCTTCTTGCACAAAACAATCCTGAGAGGGTTTTTTCTCTTTCTATGTGTGCTGCAGAATGCAGCACACATGGAAAGAGGAAAAAACGAGGAGAAATGAAAAACTTTCTCCTCGTTACGCCTGCTGTGGGGAGGCGTAAGGTTTTGGCACTGCCCCAGGTTTACATGGTTTTGTAAATCTGGGGCAGTGTCAAAATCGATGGGCGTTGTGTGGGAACACCCACCGCAACGCCTATGGAACGCCTACTTGACATAGAGTAAGGCAACGCAGCGACTTGTACTGTTTTGTCTTACTCCATATCTATGAGGCCATGCAAAGCCACGCAGGGTGACTTTGTCTCGCCTCATAGATATGATTGAGATGCTTGTGCCGCCGAAGCTTCAAAAAAAACTGACGCTCCAGCGGCGCAAGCCTCTCATAAATCAGCCCCAAAATATTTTGTTTGTTTTTTAGGTCTTTCACCAGCAGGTAGCTACATATAAAATAATGGGTAGCTTAAATGAAAAATAAATGTAAAAAGTTGTTACTCAGTGGGAAATGCACTATATAGTACATTATAAACCCTCTATTATTTAATGCACTGCATAGGTCTGTGTGTAACCAGAGAGCCACAGAATGAAATTTGGTTGGTGCAGTAGAAAATAGTGACTTGTGTATTTTTAGTGCTATGAGGTCACAGCCTATGACATAAAGCACTGTGAATGTGTAAGTCATTATTTTATACTTGCATTACACACATTATAAGATAGACTGCTACAAAATGTACAAAGAGTTTTAGGATAAAATGGAGCTTCCAAAGTGTAGATATCAGACCATAAGTAATGCATTTTTTTATTTTTTTAGCACAACTGTCCCTTCAACACCTCCTCAGGGGTACTAAGCGCTGTATAAATACAGTTATCATTAAAAGCACACACTTCAGAGCCAAGTTGCTAACCACCACACAAAAAAAACACATCTTTGCCATCACAATGCTTGAAGTGATTTGAGCAATTAAAGCCAGGACCACTCCCAAGCATCCTTTACATTTGCAGATTAACTCCTAGCGTACAGGATTGTTTTACCTGTCTGCTGGGCCTCTTCGTTTTACAGCACATGACACTCAATTAACTTCAGCTGAAGCATTTTAATGATTGAGGTTGACTTTGTCCAAAAGGAAGAGCACGTTTTGTATTCCAGGCAGAAGTTAGGCCTGGAAATGCGCGACCTCCTTCCCAGGTCTCCGGGCCCCCCTGGGGGTCGGGCCCCACAGATTGAAGACCTCGCCTCTAGAGGTACTTTAATGGTGGAGGCCCTGGGCAAGTTTTACAAACAGTGATGGATACCTATGAGAAATCAGTGTTCTTCTGTATCCGCACATGAGGTCAACATGTTTCAGCCATCCTTACTCCGTGCTCCTGTGGGACAATATGGCTTTTGTTAGGACCAAAAAGAACTGGCATGCATGATACGACATGCAAAGTAAGCTTGGTTTTCAAACTCACAGAGAAGTGGTCACCTGTTGCAACAATATTCTGCAACATAATGAAAATGAGAGCGACAACATGGTTATATAGGTAGCAGATTTCAAACAATATTATGGAACAATGGCATAGCCCTGGCAGGGTGCAACGGTTATGCACTATGGGGCTAGATGTACGACCATTAGGTTTAGCGAGTAGCAAAATGCGCAAAATTGCGACTCGCTAAACTTAATGTACTACAGGGTCTCAGACACTGTTTGCTATTCCCAATGGGTCGCAAATTGCATGCCTCATGAATATTAATGAGGCTGTCGCAATTTGCGACCCAATCGGGAATGGCTAGCACTCCCAGGGATGGTGGCCTGCTGGGGTCAGCAGACCACCATGTCTGGGACTGCTTTTAAATTAAGCAGTTTTTTAAAAAAATGCAGCCCGTTTTCCTTAAAGGAAAACGGGCTGCATTTAAAAAAGAAAAATGAAAATTTTCAGTTTCATTTTTTAAGGGCAGGGAGTGATCCCTGGGACCTCTGCCTGCTCTTCAAAAATATTCACGCACCCATTCACAAAGGGGAAGGGGTCCCCTGGGGACCCCTTCCCGTTTGCGAGTGGTTTACCACCTACTTGAAGGAGGTGGTAAACTGCGAGTGTTTTGCAGCCGCATGTACATGTACATGGCATGGCGACTCACTATTAGGAAGGGACGCCCCTTCCTAATAGCGAGAGTCGCAAATGCTATTTTGCAAGTCAGTGACTCGCAAAATAGCATTTGTACATGCCTGGAACCTTTTTTGCGGTCCGAAAAGGGCCGATCTCTCGTTTGCAGCCGCAAAAAAGGGTTGTACATCTGGCCCTATGTTCCAAAAAAGACTGGAACTTCCAGCGTACATTATCTACCTTGTTCTTGTTGGGTGTCCTTTAAAAATTTGGTCTACTAAGTTCTGTTGGGTATAATTTAGTAGCCTATCACAGTGAAAGTACTGTTAGGAGCACAAAGATAAATAAACTTTTTTATGGCATATCTGTGCTGTGTTGGATGTATGTTAGATGTTGGACTAATGTGTTCTGTTGGAGGTTTGTATGTCTGTTGTTTCTCAATGGTTGGTACTGTTGTAAGTCACAAGATAAAAGGCAATATGTCATACCAGGGCAGTGCTGGATGTCTGAAAAACCTTGTCTAATGTGTCATAATCTGTATTGAAGAGTCCTGGGGAGCAATGAAAACAGTACATAATATTCACCTGAGAAGGCTAGCATTAACTTAACAGCAATTTTAGATGATGACAACTAGAAAAGGTAATCCATTTGCTCTATGATGAGGACATACCCATCAAGCACTGGAGAAACAAATAGTTCTTGCTTTTTAAATGTGAAGCGCTATTGCCTTTGTTTGTTTTGGTGTTGTTTGTGTCAAAAACCATTCCAAGATGTCCAGCCATATATATGCATGCGCTGATGGCCAGCTTTAAATAAATGTTACTCCAAGATGGGCGCCATATACGATCATGAATGCACACATTTGGGTGGCCATCTTGGGATCTTTTCATACACTTTATTCTTAATTTACCATTCCAAGATGGCAAACAGTCACTATAGAATAGTAAATTAAGAAAAGAATATACGCTGGGCAGTCATGCAAAAGAAAGGAGTGAGCAGCTTGGTAGCAGTATGCAGCTGCCGGGCCATCACAAAAATAATTTTAATAAATGTAAACAACTAGGGGTGGGTGAAGGAGCAACCTAGGAGCATGAAAGCGAGTGGCGCATTAGCAAGAAAAGCCATTTGTTTCCACGGAGCACTAAAATATATGAAAGAATAGTTCCTTAACGTCAGCAGTGGAAGAGTACAACTCAACCAATCAGAAGGATACTAAAGAAAATATGTGCTTGGACAACAGACAGCTGAAGCACTCTGTAGAGATGTCTTCATCATGTCACATTGTGCCTCCTGCTGGTTGTTCCGGTGTGCCCCATCTCAACCACATAATTCACTTTAAGATAAACCTCTGAATCATGCTGATCGTTTGCCAGGCAGAGCCTTGTTTTGTTGTAATGGTGACCTTAAAATGCTCTCCTCACGGATGATATCAGCGAAGGGCAGCTAAATTATCAAATTAAGAAATCCCGGCTGCCAGTTTCACACCGACTCTTACCTGAGAAAGTGGGTATTGTTTTGTCTCTTCCAAGGCCTGGTAAAGGGAGCCAATATTCGAGAATATTAAAAGCACTGTCTGTTTGTTTTTAGGTCGAGCCTAGCCCCGCCCATGCGCTGCTCTAAGGGAGGCTTCTTGTGAGCACTCCACACTGTTCCTAAACTTCTTCATGGGAGTTTGTTAACTCCCACATATTCTATTGGCCTTTGCGTGTGGCTTTCAGTACTGAAAGCACGCAAATGGCCAAAGACGGCTGCATGTCCGGCCTTTTCTTTTAACGTTAACTCCCCTGGCCGAGGGGTCTCGGGAGCGAGCAGCGGCGCGCATTGTGCCAGCTGCATACCTCCCTTATCCTTATCTTTATCTTGGCTCATGTTCCTAAGTAAACAAAGCACGGTCGCTTTCGCGGCCGGGCTTGTTTCAACTTTGTTTTTATCCCTCTTTCAAAACACTGGCGTCCGAATGACATTAAGAGTGTAGTGGTTTGCACATTCGTACACGTCATTTTAGAATACACACTGTGTAACTCCCGATACTCATTTCGTTCTAGATAGAGCTCGTCAGAAGAATGTAGCAACCCAGCAAGGCTGCTCTAAAAGCAGTTCAGCTTTACTACAATATACAGGAAACAACACCAGGAACCCTCTTCTCGTGCCTTCGTTTTCAGCCGCCCCACCTCTTTCTTCGCCTCCTCGTCCCTTGTTCACTGAAGTGCTTTGAAGCCACCTAGAAGATGCATAAACTACAATACAAGCACCCCACGTATGCTGCCCTCACAGGAGCAGCCAAGCAGCCACCCTACAGCGAACGCTCAAAGCCCAGACTATCCGAGCCTGAGAGAGCGCTACTCTCTGAATCCTCCCAATGGTGCCCTGGCTTCTGGCCACTACGTGCCCCCCCCCTGGGGGGGGCAAGGGGGCGGAGGGGAGGGGTTGAACATTGCATATATCTGCCAGTAAATGAAGGGCAGTGGGTGAAACACCCTCTAAACCCCCACCCACATGCACACATTCCTTTATCCTGCCACTTCATTGCCAGCTTTGACCCTCAAGAAATCGCAATTGTCATCACAGCGAACATGTATCAGACAGCATAGCTCATTGGGTTAATGCGACTACTGCTGAGATCGCAGTGACGCCTACAGGTCCCTGGCTTGAACCATAGTGGTGCCAACTTCATTCTGTGGTTGCTGAAAGGAGTACCAGTACCATTAATTTGGAAGTCGCCCAAATGTTATTGTGAGCTCTGAAAGGATGAAAACTGGTGACAGTGAGTGTTCCATAAATAGCGCCCGCATGTTATGATTTATAATAACCTTTTCACGTGAAGCATAAAACAGACTGATACCCCAAGGGGCGCTGGGGGAGAGTGGAGACGATCTATCATACTATGATAAAAGGTTGGCTCGAGCCCCTCTGGGGGATGCGGGTGCACGGCGCCTGGCCGTCCCCGTGAGTTTCTGACTCTCTCTCTGACTGACTGACTCTCTCTGACTGACTCTCTCTTCGACTGGCTTGACTGACTGACTGACTCTCTCTCTCTGACTGACTCTCTCTCTCTGACTGACTGACTGACTCTCTCTGACTGGCTTGACTGACTCTCTGACTGACTCTCTCTCTCTGACTAACTCTCTCTCTGACTGACTGACTCTCTCTCTCTGACTCTCTCTCTCTCTAACTAACTGACTGACTGACTGGCTCTCTCTCTGACTGACTCTCTCTCTCTGACTGACTCTCTCTCTCTGACTGATTGACTCTCTCTGACTGATTGACTCTCTGACTGACTCTCTCTGACTGATTGACTCTCTCTGACTGACTCTCTCTGACTGACTCTCTCTGACTGACTTACTCACTGACTGACTGACTCTCTCTGACTGACTGACTCTCTCTCTATGACTGACTCTCTAGGACTGACTCTCTATGACTGACTGACTCTCTCTGACTGACTCTCTCTGACTGACTCTCTCTGACTGACTCTCTCTGACTGACTCTCTCTGACTGATTGACTGACTCTCTCTGACTGACTGATTGACTCTCTCTGACTGATTGACTCTCTCTGACTGATTGACTCTCTCTCTGACTGATTGACTCTCTCTGACTGACTCTCTGACTGATTGACTCTCTCTGACTGACTTACTCACTGACTGACTGACTGACTCTCTCTGACTGACTGACTCTCTCTGACTGACTCTCTCTGACTGACTCTCTCTGACTGACTCTCTCTGACTGACTCTCTCTGACTGACTGACTCTCTATGACTGACTCTCTCTGACTGATTGACTCTCTCTGACTGACTCTCTCTGACTGATTGACTCTCTCTCTGACTGACTTACTCACTGACTGACTGACTCTCTCTCTGACCGACTGACTGACTCTCTGACTGACTCTCTCTGACTGACTGACTCTCTCTGACTGACTCTCTCTGACTGACTGACTCTCTCTGACTGACTCTCACTGACTGACTCTCTCTGACTGACTCTCTGACTGACACTCTCTCTCTGACTGACTCTCTCTCTATGACTGACTGACTATGACTGACTCTCTCTGACTGATTGACTCTCTCTGACTGATTGACTCTCTCTGACTGATTGACTCTCTCTCTGACTGACTTACTCACTGACTGACTGACTCTCTCTGACTGACTGACTCTCTGACTGACTCTCTCTGACCGACTGACTGACTCTCTGACTGACTCTCTCTGACTGACTGACTCTCTCTGACTGACTCTCTCTGACTGACTGACTCTCTCTGACTGACTCTCTCTGACTGACTGACTCTCTGACTGACACTCTCTCTCTGACTGACTCTCTCTCTATGACTGACTGACTATGACTGACTCTCTCTGACTGATTGACTCTCTCTGACTGATTGACTCTCTCTGACTGATTGACTCTCTCTCTGACTGACTTACTCACTGACTGACTGACTCTCTCTGACTGACTGACTCTCTGACTGACTCTCTCTGACCGACTGACTGACTCTCTGACTGACTCTCTCTGACTGACTGACTCTCTCTGACTGACTCTCTCTGACTGACCGACTCTCTCTGACTGACTCTCTCTGACTGACTGACTCTCTGACTGACACTCTCTCTCTGACTGACTCTCTCTCTATGACTGACTGACTATGACTGACTCTCTCTGACTGATTGACTCTCTCTGACTGATTGACTCTCTCTGACTGATTGACTCTCTCTCTGACTGACTTACTCACTGACTGACTGACTCTCTCTGACTGACTGACTCTCTGACTGACTCTCTCTGACCGACTGACTGACTCTCTGACTGACTCTCTCTGACTGACTGACTCTCTCTGACTGACTCTCTCTGACTGACTGACTCTCTCTGACTGACTCTCTCTGACTGACTGACTCTCTGACTGACACTCTCTCTGACTGACTCTCTATGACTGACTCTCTATGACTGACTCTCTATGACTGACTCTCTATGACTGACTGACTCTATGACTGACTCTCTCTGACTGATTGACTCTCTCTGACTGATTGACTCTCTCTGACTGACTCTCTCTGACTGATTGACTCTCTCTCTGACTGACTTACTCACTGCCTGACTGACTCACTGACTGACTGACTCTCTCTGACTGACTGACTCTCTCTCTGACCGACTGACTGACTCTCTCTGACTGACTGACTCTCTGACTGACTCTCTCTGACTGACTGACTCTCTCTGACTGACTGACTCTCTCTGACTGACTGACTCTCTGACTGACTCTCTCTGACTGACTCTCTCTGACTGACTCTCTCTGACTGACTGACTCTCTGACTGACTCTCTGACTGACTGACTCTCTCTGACTGACTCTCTCTCTCTGACTGACTCTCTATGAATGACTCTCTCTGACTGACTCTCTCTGACTGATTGACTGTCACTGACTGACTCACTCACTGACTGACTCTCTCTGACTGACTCTTTCTCTGACTGACTGACTCTCTGACTGACTGACTCTCTCTGACTGGCTTGACTGACTGACTGACTCTCTCTCTCTGACTGACTCTTTCTCTCTGACTGACTCTCTCCTTCTGACTGACTGACTCTCTGACTGACTGACTCTCTCTGACTGACTCTCTCTGACTGACTGACTCTCTCTGACTGACTCTATCTGACTGACTCTCTCTGACTGACTCTCTCTGACTGGCTTGACTGACTCTCTGACTGACTGACTCTCTGACTGACTGACTCTCTCTCTCACTGACGGACTGACTCTCTCTCTCTCTGACTGACTGACTCTCTCTCTCTCTCCGACTGACCGACTCTCTCTCTCTCCGACTGACCGACTCTCTCTCTCTCTCTGACTGACTCTCTCTCTGACTGACTCTCTCTCTGACTGACTCTCTCTCTGACTGACTCTCTCTCTGACTGACTAACTGACTGACTCTGACTTACTGACTCTCTCTGACTGACTCTGTCTGACTGACTGACTGACTCTCTCTCCCAGACTGACTGACTCTCTCTCCCAGACTGACCGACTCTCTCTCCCAGACTGACCGACTCTCTCTGACTGACTCACTAACTCTCTCAGACTGACTCTCTCTCTGACTGACTGACTCTCTCTCTGACTGACTGACTCTCTCTCTGACTGACTGACTCTCTCTCTGACTGACTAACTGACTGACTCTGACTGACTGACTCTCTCTGACTGATTGACTCTCTCTGACTGACTCTCTCTCTCTGACTGACTCTCTCTCTCTGACTGACTCTCTCTGACTGACTGACTCTCTCTGACTGACTCTCTCTGACTGACTCTCTCTGACTGACTCTCTCTCTCACTGACTGACTCTCTCTGACTGACTCTCTCTCTCACTGACTGACTCTCTCTGACTGACTCTCTCTGACTGACTCTCTCTGACTGACTCTCTCTGACTGACTCTCTGACTGACTGACTCTCTCTAACTGATTGACTGACTGGCTGACTCTCTCTGACTGACTCTCTCTGACTGATTGACTCTCTCTGACTGATTGACTCTCTCTGACTGACTGACTCTCTGACTGACTGACTCTCTCTGACTGGCTTGACTGACTGACTCTCTCTCTGACTGACTCTCCTTCTGACTGACTGACTCTCTGACTGACTGACTGACTCTCTCTGACTGACTCTCTCTGACTGACTGACTCTCTCTGACTGACTCTCTCTGACTGACTCTCTCTGACTGACTCTCTCTGACTGGCTTGACTGACTCTCTGACTGACTCTCTCTCTGACTGACTGACTGACTCTCTCTGACTGGCTTGACTGACTCTCTGACTGACTGACTCTCTGACTGACTGACTCTCTCTCTCACTGACGGACTGACTCTCTCTCTCTGACTGACTGACTCTCTCTCTCTCTCCGACTGACTGACTCTCTCTCTCTCTAACTGACTGACTCTCTCTGACTGACTCTCTCTGACTGACTCTCTCTGACTGACTGACTCTCTCTGACTGACTGACTCTCTGACTGACTGACTCTCTCTGACTGGCTTGACTGACTGACTCTCTCTCTGACTGACTCTCCTTCTGACTGACTGACTCTCTGACTGACTGACTGACTCTCTCTGACTGACTCTCTCTGACTGACTGACTCTCTCTGACTGACTCTCTCTGACTGACTCTCTCTGACTGACTCTCTCTGACTGACTGACTCTCTCTCTGACTGACTGACTCTCTCTGACTGACTGACTCTCTCTCTGACTGACTAACTGACTGACTCTGACTGACTCTCTCTGACTGACTCTCTCTGACTGACTCTCTCTCTCTCACTGACTGACTCTCTCTCACTGACTCTCTCTGACTGACTGACTCTCTCTGACTGACTGACTCTCTCTGACTGACTCTCTCTCTCACTGACTGACTCTCTCTCTCACTGACTGACTCTCTCTCTCACTGACTGACTCTCTCTGACTGACTCTCTCTCTCACTGACTGACTCTCTCTGACTGACTGACTCTCTCTGACTGACTGACTCTCTCTGACTGACTGACTCTCTCTGACTGACTGACTCTCTCTGACTGACTGACTCTCTCTGACTGACTCTCTGACTGACTCTCTCTGACTGACTCTCTCGGACTGACTGACTCTCACTGACTGACTCTCTCTGACTGACTCTCTCTCTCTCACTGACTGACTCTCTCTCACTGACTCTCTGACTGACTGACTCTCTCTGACTGACTGACTCTCTCTGACTGACTCTCTCTCTCTCTCTCTCTCTGACTGACTCTCTCTCTCACTGACTGACTCTCTCTCTCACTGACTGACTCTCTCTCTCACTGACTGACTCTCTCTGACTGACTCTCTCTCTCACTGACTGACTCTCTCTGACTGACTGACTCTCTCTGACTGACTGACTCTCTCTGACTGACTGACTCTCTCTGACTGACTGACTCTCTCTGACTGACTCTCTCTCTCGGACTGACTCTCTCTCTCGGACTGACTCTCTCGGACTGACTCTCTCTTTGACTGACTGACTCTCTCTGACTGACTGACTCTCTCTCTGACTGACTGACTCTCTCTGACTGACTCTCTCTCTCTGACTGACTGTCTCTCTCTCTGACTGACTGACTCTCTCCCTGACTGACTCTCTCTGATCGACTGACTGACTCTCTCTGACTGACTGACTCTCTCTGACTGACTGACTCTCTCTGACTGACTGACTCTCTCTGACTGACTCTCTCTGACTGACTCTCTCTGACTGACTCTCTCTGACTGACTCTCTCTGACTGACTGACTCTCTCTGACTGACTCTCTCTCTCTGACTGACTGACTCTCTCTGACTGACTGACTCTCTCTGACTGACTCTCTCTCTGACTGACTGACTGACTCTCTCTGACTGGCTTGACTGACTCTCTGACTGACTGACTCTCTGACTGACTGACTCTCTCTCTCACTGACTGGCTGACTCTCTCTCTCGGACTGACTGACTCTCTCTCTCTCCGACTGACTGACTCTCTCTCTCTCTAACTGACTGACTCTCTCTGACTGACTCTCTCTGACTGACTCTCTCTGACTGACTCTCTCTGACTGACTGACTCTCTCTGACTGACTGACTCTCTCTGACTGACTGACTCTCTCTGATTGACTGACTCTCTCTGACTGACTGACTCTCTCTGACTGACTGACTCTCTCTCTGACTGACTGACTCTCTCTGACTGACTCTCTCTCTGACTGACTAACTGACTGACTGACTCTGACTGACTGACTCTCTCTGACTGACTCTCTGTCTGACTGACTCTCTCTCACAGACTGACCGACTCTCTCTCACTGACTGACTCACTGACTCTCTCAGACTGACTCTCTCTCTGACTGACTCTCTCTGACTGACTGACTCTCTCTGACTGACTGACTCTCTCTGACTGACTGACTCTCTCTAACTGACTGACTCTCTCTAACTGACTGACTCTCTCTAACTGATTGACTGACTTGCTGACTCTCTCTAACTGACTGACTCTCTCTGACTGATTGACTCTGACTGACTCTCTCTCTCTGACTGACTCTCTCTGACTGACTCTCTCTCTCTCTCTGACTGACTCTCTCTGACTGACTGACTCTCTCTGACTGACTGACTCTCTCTGACTCTCTCTGACTGACTCTCTCTGACTGACTCTCTCTGACTGACTCTCTCTCTCACTGACTAACTCTCTCTGACTGACTCTCTCTCTCACTGACTGACTCTCACTGACTGACTCTCTCTGACTGACTCTCTCTGACTGACTCTCTCTGACTGACTGACTCTCTCTGACTGACTGACTCTCTCTGACTGACTGACTCTCTCTGAATGACTCTCTGACTGAATGACTCTCTGACTGAATGACTCTCTCTGACTGACTCTCTCTGACTGACTCTCTCTGACTGACTCTCTCTGACTGACTCTCTCTGACTGACTCTCTCTGACTGACTCTCTCTGACTGACTGACTCTCACTGACTGACTCTCTCTGACTGACTCTCTCTCTCTCACTGACTGACTCTCTCTCACTGACTGACTCTGACTGACTCTCTCTCTCTCTCACTGACTGACTCTCTCTGACTGACTCTCTCTGACTGACTCTCTCTGACTGACTCTCTCTGACTGACTCTCTCTGACTGACTCTCTCTCTCTCTCTGACTGACTCTCTCTCTCTCTCTGACTGACTCTCTCTCTCTCACTGACTGACTCTCTCTCACTGACTGACTCTGACTGACTCTCTCTCTCTCTCACTGACTGACTCTCTCTGACTGACTCTCTCTGACTGACTGACTCTCTCTGACTGACTCTCTCTGACTGACTCTCTCTCTCTGACTGACTCTCTCTCTCACTGACTGACTCTCTCTCTCACTGACTGACTCTCTCTCTCACTGACTGACTCTCTCTGACTGACTCTCTCTGACTGACTGACTCTCTCTGACTGACTCTCTCTGACTGACTCTCTCTCTCTGACTGACTCTCTCTCTCACTGACTGACTCTCTCTCTGACTGACTGACTCTCTCTAACTGACTGACTCTCTGACTGACTGACTCTCTGACTGACTGACCCTCTCTCTCTGACTCTCTCTCTCTCTGACTGACTGACTGGCTCTCTCTCTGACTGACTCTCTCTGACTGACTGACTGACTCTCTCTGACTGACTCTCTCTGACTGACTCTCTCTGACTGACTGACTCTCTCTGACTGACTGACTCTCTCTGACTGACTGACTCTCTCTGACTGACTGACTCTCTCTGACTGACTGACTCTCTCTGACTGACTCTCTGACTGAATGACTCTCTGACTGAATGACTCTCTCTGACTCTCTCTGACTGACTCTCTCTGACTGACTCTCTCTGACTGACTCTCTCTGACTGACTCTCTCTGACTGACTGACTCTCACTGACTGACTGACTCTCACTGACTGACTCTCTCTGACTGACTCTCTCTGACTGACTCTCTCTCTCTCACTGACTGACTCTCTCTCACTGACTCTCTCTGACTGACTGACTCTCTCTGACTGACTCTCTCTCTGACTGACTCTCTCTCTCACTGACTGACTCTCTCTCTCACTGACTGACTCTCTCTCTCACTGACTTACTCTCTCTCTCACTGACTGACTCTCTCTGACTGACTCTCTCTCTCACTCACTGACTCTCTCTGACTGACTGACTCTCTCTGACTGACTGACTCTCTCTGACTGACTGACTCTCTCTGACTGACTGACTCTCTCTGACTGACTGACTCTCTCGGACTGACTCTCTCTTTGACTGACTGACTCTCTCTGACTGACTGACTCTCTCTCTGACTGACTGACTCTCTCTGACTGACTCTCTCTCTCTGACTGACTGACTCTCTCCCTGACTGACTCTCTCTGATCGACTGACTGACTCTCTCTGACTGACTGACTCTCTCTGACTGACTCTCTCTCTGACTGACTCTCTGTCTGACTGACTCTCTCTCACAGACTGACCGACTCTCTCTCACTGACTGACTCAATGACTCTCTCAGACTGACTCTCTCTCTGACTGACTCTCTCTCTCTGACTGACTGACTCTCTCTGACTGACTGACTCTCTCTGACTGACTGACTCTCTCTAACTGACTGACTCTCTCTAACTGACTGACTCTCTCTAACTGATTGACTCTCTCTAACTGATTGACTGACTTGCTGACTCTCTCTCTCTGACTGACTCTGACTGACTCTCTCTCTCTGACTGACTCTCTGACTGACTGACTCTCTCTGACTGACTCTCTCTGACTGACTCTCTCTGACTGACTCTCTCTCTCACTGACTAACTCTCTCTGACTGACTCTCTCTCTCACTGACTGACTCTCACTGACTGACTCTCTCTGACTGACTCTCTCTGACTGACTCTCTCTGACTGACTCTCTCTGACTGACTGACTCTCTCTGACTGACTGACTCTCTCTGACTGACTGACTCTCTCTGACTGACTGACTCTCTCTGACTGACTGACTCTCTCTGACTGACTCTCTCTGACTGACTCTCTCTGACTGACTCTCTCTGACTGACTCTCTCTGACTGACTCTCTCTGACTGACTCTCTCTGACTGACTGACTCTCACTGACTGACTCTCTCTGACTGACTCTCTCTCTCTCACTGACTGACTCTCTCTCACTGACTGTCTCTGACTGACTGACTCTCTCTGACTGACTGACTCTCTCTGACTGACTGACTCTCTCTGACTGACTCTCTCTCTCTGACTGACTCTCTCTCTCACTGACTGACTCTCTCTCTCACTGACTGACTCTCTCTCTCACTGACTGACTCTCTCTGACTGACTCTCTCTCTCACTGACTGACTCTCTCTGACTGACTGACTCTCTCTGACTGACTGACTCTCTCGGACTGACTCTCTCTCTGACTGACTGACTCTCTCTCTCGGACTGACTCTCTCGGACTGACTCTCTCTTTGACTGACTGACTCTCTCTGACTGACTGACTCTCTCTCTGACTGACTGACTCTCTCTGACTGACTCTCTCTCTGACTGACTGTCTCTCTCTCTGACTGACTGACTCTCTCCCTGACTGACTCTCTCTGATCGACTGACTGACTCTCTCTGACTGACTGACTCTCTCTGACTGACTCTCTCTGACTGACTCTCTCTGACTGACTCTCTCTCTCTGACTGACTCTCTCTCTCACTGACTGACTCTCTCTCTCACTGACTGACTCTCTCTCTCACTGACTGACTCTCTCTGACTGACTCTCTCTCTCACTCACTGACTCTCTCTGACTGACTCTCTCTCTCTGACTGACTGACTCTCTCTGACTTACTCTCTCTGACTGACTCTCTCTGATCGACTGACTGACTCTCTCTGACTGACTGACTCTCTCTGACTGACTCTCTCTCTCTGACTGACTGACTCTCTCTGACTGACTCTCTCTCTGACTGACTGACTCTCTCTGACTGGCTTGACTGACTCATTGACTGACTGACTCTCTGACTGACTGACTCTCTCTCTCACTGACTGACTGACTCTCTCTCTCTGACTGACTGACTCTCTCTCTCTCCGACTGACTGACTCTCTCTCTCTCTAACTGACTGACTCTCTCTGACTGACTCTCTCTGACTGACTCTCTCTGACTGACTGACTCTCTCTGATTGACTGACTCTCTCTGATTGACTGACTCTCTCTCTGACTGACTGACTCTCTCTCTGACTGACTCTCTCTCTGACTGACTAACTGATTGACTCTGACTGACTCTCTCTCTCTCTGACTGACTCTCTCTGACTGACTCTCTCTCTCTCTCTGACTGACTCTCTCTGACTGACTGACTCTCTCTGACTGACTGACTCTCTCTGACTGACTGACTCTCTCTGACTGACTCTCTCTGACTGACTCTCTCTGACTGACTCTCTCTCTCACTGACTAACTCTCTCTGACTGACTCTCTCTCTCACTGACTGACTCTCACTGACTGACTCTCTCTGACTGACTCTCTCTCTCACTGACTGACTCTCACTGACTGACTCTCTCTGACTGACTCTCTCTGACTGACTCTCTCTGACTGACTCTCTCTGACTGACTGACTCTCTCTGAATGACTCTCTCTGAATGACTCTCACTGAATGACTCTCACTGAATGACTCTCACTGAATGACTCTCACTGAATGACTCTCACTGACTGACTCTCTCTGACTGACTCTCTCTGACTGACTCTCTCTGA
Organism: Calotriton arnoldi; assembly: GCA_963921515.1. NCBI lineage: Eukaryota > Metazoa > Chordata > Amphibia > Caudata > Salamandridae > Calotriton > Calotriton arnoldi. The sequence goes on along the minus strand of CAWUFW010004226.1, from coordinate 14,211 downwards.
CTGAATCTCTCTGACTGACTCTCTCTGACTGACTCTCTGACTGACTCTCTCTGACTGACTCTCTCTGACTGACTCTCTCTGACTGACTGACTCTCACTGACTGACTCTCTCTGACTGACTCTCTCTCTCTCACTGACTGACTCTCTCTCACTGACTGACTCTGACTGACTCTCTCTCTCTCTGACTGACTTACTCACTGACTGACTGACTCTCTCTGACTGACTGACTCTCTGACTGACTCTCTCTGACCGACTGACTGACTCTCTGACTGACTCTCTCTGACTGACTGACTCTCTCTGACTGACTCTCTGACTGACACTCTCTCTCTGACTGACTCTCTATGACTGACTCTCTATGACTGACTGACTCTATGACTGACTCTCTCTGACTGATTGACTCTCTCTGACTGATTGACTCTCTCTGACTGACTCTCTCTGACTGACTCTCTCTGACTGACTCTCTCTGACTGACTCTCTCTGACTGACTTACTCACTGACTGACTGACTCACTGACTGACTGACTCTCTCTCTGACTGACTTACTCACTGACTGACTGACTCACTGACTGACTGACTCTCTCTCTGACCGACTGACTGACTCTCTCTGACTGACTGACTGACTGACTCTCTCTGACTGACTGACTCTCTGACTGACTCTCTCTGACTGACTCTCTGACTGACTCTCTCTGACTGACTCTCTCTGACTGACTCTCTCTGACTGACTCTCTCTGACTGACTGACTCTCTCTGACTGACTCTCTCTGACTGACTCTCTCTGACTGACTCTCTCTGACTGACTCTCTCTCTCTGACTGACTCTCTATGAATGACTCTCTCTGACTGACTCTCTCTGACTGATTGACTGTCACTGACTGACTCACTCACTGACTGACTCTCTCTGACTGACTCTTTCTCTGACTGACTGACTCTCTGACTGACTGACTCTCTCTGACTGGCTTGACTGACTGACTGACTCTCTCTCTCTGACTGACTTTCTCTCTGACTGACTCTCTCCTTCTGACTGACTGACTCTCTGACTGACTGACTGACTCTCTCTGACTGACTCTCTCTGACTGACTGACTCTCTCTGACTGACTCTCTCTGACTGGCTTGACTGACTCTCTGACTGACTGACTCTCTGACTGACTGACTCTCTCTCTCACTGACGGACTGACTCTCTCTCTCTCTGACTGACTGACTCTCTCTCTCTCTGACTGACTGACTCTCTCTCTCTCCGACTGACCGACTCTCTCTCTCTCTCTGACTGACTCTCTCTCTCTGACTGACTCTCTCTCTGACTGACTCTCTCTCTGACTGACTCTCTCTCTGACTGACTCTAACTGACTGACTCTGACTTACTGACTCTCTCTGACTGACTCTGTCTGACTGACTGACTGACTCTCTCTCCCAGACTGACTGACTCTCTCTCCCAGACTGACCGACTCTCTCTCCCAGACTGACCGACTCTCTCTCACTGACTCACTAACTCTCTCAGACTGACTCTCTCTCTGACTGACTGACTCTCTCTCTGACTGATTGACTCTCTGACTGACTCTCTCTCTCTGACTGACTCTCTCTGACTGACTCTCTCTGACTGACTCTCTCTGACTGACTCTCTCTGACTGACTCTCTCTCTCACTGACTGACTCTCTCTGACTGACTCTCTCTCTCACTGACTGACTCTCTCTGACTGACTCTCTCTGACTGACTCTCTCTGACTGACTCTCTCTCTCACTGACTGACTCTCTCTGACTGACTCTCTCTGAGTGACTCTCTCTGACTGACTCTCTCTGACTGACTCTCTCTGACTGACTCTCTCTGACTGACTCTCTCTGACTGACTGACTCTCTCTAACTGATTGACTGACTGGCTGACTCTCTCTGACTGACTCTCTCTGACTGACTCTGACTGACTCTCTCTGACTGATTGACTCTCTCTGACTGACTGACTCTCTGACTGACTGACTCTCTCTGACTGGCTTGACTGACTGACTCTCTCTCTGACTGACTCTCCTTCTGACTGACTGACTCTCTGACTGACTGACTGACTCTCTCTGACTGACTCTCTCTGACTGACTGACTCTCTCTGACTGACTCTCTCTGACTGACTCTCTCTGACTGACTCTCTCTGACTGACTCTCTCTGACTGGCTTGACTGACTCTCTGACTGACTCTCTCTCTGACTGACTGACTGACTCTCTCTGACTGGCTTGACTGACTCTCTGACTGACTGACTCTGACTGACTGACTCTCTCTCTCACTGACGGACTGACTCTCTCTCTCTCTCCGACTGACTGACTCTCTCTCTCTCTCCGACTGACTGACTCTCTCTCTCTCTAACTGACTGACTCTCTCTCTGACTGACTCTCTCTCTGACTGACTCTCTCTCTGACTGACTCTAACTGACTGACTCTGACTTACTGACTCTCTCTGACTGACTCTGTCTGACTGACTGACTGACTCTCTCTCCCAGACTGACTGACTCTCTCTCCCAGACTGACCGACTCTCTCTCCCAGACTGACCGACTCTCTCTCACTGACTCACTAACTCTCTCAGACTGACTCTCTCTCTGACTGACTGACTCTCTCTCTGACTGATTGACTCTCTCTGACTGACTCTCTCTCTCTGACTCTCTCTGACTGACTCTCTCTGACTGACTCTCTCTGACTGACTCTCTCTGACTGACTCTCTCTGACTGACTCTCTCTCTCACTGACTGACTCTCTCTGACTGACTCTCTCTCTCACTGACTGACTCTCTCTGACTGACTCTCTCTGACTGACTCTCTCTGACTGACTCTCTCTCTCACTGACTGACTCTCTCTGACTGACTCTCTCTGAGTGACTCTCTCTGACTGACTCTCTCTGACTGACTCTCTCTGACTGACTGACTCTCTCTGACTGACTGACTCTCTCTGATTGACTGACTCTCTCTGACTGACTGACTCTCTCTCTGACTGACTGACTCTCTCTGACTGACTGACTCTCTCTCTGACTGACTAACTGACTGACTCTGATTGACTGACTCTCTCTGACTGACTCTCTCTGACTGACTCTCTCTGACTGACTCTCTCTGACTGACTCTCTCTCACTGACTCTCTCTGACTGACTCTCTCTGACTGACTGACTCTCTCTGACTGACTCTCTCTCTCTGACTGACTCTCTCTCTCACTGACTGACTCTCTCTGACTGACTCTCTCTGACTGACTCTCTCTGACTGACTGACTCTCTCTGACTGACTGACTCTCTCTGACTGACTGACTCTCTCTGACTGACTGACTCTCTCTGACTGACTGACTCTCTCTGACTGACTCTCTGTCTGAATGACTCTCTGACTGAATGACTCTCTCTGACTCTCTCTGACTGACTCTCTCTGACTGACTCTCTCTGACTGACTCTCTCTGACTGACTCTCTCTGACTGACTGACTCTCACTGACTGACTGACTCTCACTGACTGACTCTCTCTGACTGACTCTCTCTGACTGACTCTCTCTCTCTCACTGACTGACTCTCTCTCACTGACTCTCTCTGACTGACTGACTCTCTCTGACTGACTCTCTCTCTGACTGACTCTCTCTCTCACTGACTGACTCTCTCTCTCACTGACTGACTCTCTCTCTCACTGACTTACTCTCTCTCTCACTGACTGACTCTCTCTGACTGACTCTCTCTCTCACTCACTGACTCTCTCTGACTGACTGACTCTCTCTGACTGACTGACTCTCTCTGACTGACTGACTCTCTCTGACTGACTCTCTCTCTGACTGACTCTCTCTCTGACTGACTGACTTTCTCTCTCGGACTGACTCTCTCTTTGACTGACTGACTCTCTCTGACTGACTGACTCTCTCTCTGACTGACTCTCTCTGACTGACTCTCTCTCTCTGACTGACTGTCTCTCTCTCTGACTGACTGACTCTCTCCCTGACTGACTCTCTCTGATCGACTGACTGACTCTCTCTGACTGACTGACTCTCTCTGACTGACTCTCTCTCTCTGACTGACTGACTCTCTCTGACTGACTCTCTCTGACTGACTCTCTCTGACTGACTGACTCTCTCTGACTGACTCTCTCTCTCTGACTGACTGACTCTCTCTGACTGACTGACTCTCTCTGACTGACTCTCTCTCTGACTGACTGACTCTCTCTGACTGGCTTGACTGACTCTCTGACTGACTGACTCTCTGACTGACTGACTCTCTCTCTCACTGACTGGCTGACTCTCTCTCTCGGACTGACTGACTCTCTCTCTCTCCGACTGACTGACTCTCTCTCTCTCTCTAACTGACTGACTCTCTCTGACTGACTCTCTCTGACTGACTCTCTCTGACTGACTGACTCTCTCTGACTGACTGACTCTCTCTGATTGACTGACTCTCTCTGACTGACTGACTCTCTCTCTGACTGACTGACTCTCTCTGACTGACTCTCTCTCTGACTGACTAACTGACTGACTCTGACTGACTGACTCTCTCTGACTGACTCTCTGTCTGACTGACTCTCTCTCACAGACTGACCGACTCTCTCTCACTGACTGACTCACTGACTCTCTCAGACTGACTCTCTCTCTGACTGACTCTCTCTGACTGACTGACTCTCTCTGACTGACTGACTCTCTGACTGACTGACTCTCTCTAACTGACTGACTCTCTCTAACTGACTGACTCTCTCTAACTGATTGACTGACTTGCTGACTCTCTCTAACTGACTGACTCTCTCTGACTGATTGACTCTGACTGACTCTCTCTCTCTGACTGACTCTCTCTGACTGACTCTCTCTCTCTCTCTGACTGACTCTCTCTGACTGACTGACTCTCTCTGACTGACTGACTCTCTCTGACTGACTCTCTCTGACTGACTCTCTCTGACTGACTCTCTCTCTCACTGACTAACTCTCTCTGACTGACTCTCTCTCTCACTGACTGACTCTCACTGACTGACTCTCTCTGACTGACTCTCTCTGACTGACTCTCTCTGACTGACTCTCTCTGACTGACTGACTCTCTCTGACTGACTGACTCTCTCTGACTGACTGACTCTCTCTGAATGACTCTCTGACTGAATGACTCTCTCTGACTGACTCTCTCTGACTGACTCTCTCTGACTGACTACCTCTCACTGACTGACTCTCTCTGACTGACTCTCTCTGACTGACTCTCTCTGACTGACTCTCTCTCTCTCACTGACTGACTCTCTCTCACTGACTAACTCTCTCTGACTGACTCTCACTGACTGACTCTCTCTGACTGACTCTCTCTGACTGACTCTCTCTGACTGACTCTCTCTGACTGACTCTCTCTGACTGACTCTCTCTGACTGACTCTCTCTGACTGACTCTCTCTGACTGACTGACTCTCACTGACTGACTCTCTCTGACTGACTCTCTCTGACTGACTCTCACTGACTGACTCTCTCTGACTGACTCTCTCTGACTGACTCTCTCTCTCACTGACTGACTCTCTCTCACTGACTGACTCTGACTGACTCTCTCTCTCTCTCTCTGACTGACTCTCTCTGACTGACTCTCTCTGACTGACTCTCTCTCTCTGACTGACTCTCTCTCTCACTGACTGACTCTCTCTCTCACTGACTGACTCTCTCTCTCACTGACTGACTCTCTCTCTCAACTGACTCTCTCTGACTGACTCTCTCTCTCACTCACTGACTCTCTCTGACTGACTGACTCTCTCTGACTGACTGACTCTCTCTGACTGACTGACTCTCTGACTGACTGACTCTCTCTGACTGACTGACTCTCTCGGACTGACTCTCTCTTTGACTGACTGACTCTCTCTGACTGACTGACTCTCTCTCTGACTGACTGACTCTCTCTGACTGACTCTCTCTCTCTGACTGACTGACTCTCTCTGACTGACTGACTCTCTCCCTGACTGACTCTCTCTGATCGACTGACTGACTCTCTCTGACTGACTGACTCTCTCTGACTGACTCTCTCTCTCTGACTGACTCTCTGTCTGACTGACTCTCTCTCTCTGACTGACTCTCTGTCTGACTGACTCTCTCTCACAGACTGACCGACTCTCTCTCACTGACTGACTCACTGACTCTCTCAGACTGACTCTCTCTCTGACTGACTCTCTCTCTCTGACTGACTGACTCTCTCTGACTGACTGACTCTCTCTGACTGACTGACTCTCTCTGACTGACTGACTCTCTCTAACTGACTGACTCTCTCTAACTGATTGACTCTCTCTCACTGACTGACTCACTGACTCTCTCAGACTGACTCTCTCTCTGACTGACTCTCTCTCTCTGACTGACTGACTCTCTCTGACTGACTGACTCTCTCTGACTGACTCTCTCTCTCTGACTGACTCTCTCTCTCTGACTGACTGACTCTCTCTGACTGACTCTCTCTCTGACTGACTGACTCTCTCTGACTGACTCTCTCTCTGACTGACTGACTCTCTCTGACTGGCTTGACTGACTCTCTGACTGACTGACTCTCTGACTGACTGACTCTCTCTCTCACTGACTGGCTGACTCTCTCTCTCGGACTGACTGACTCTCTCTCTCTCCGACTGACTGACTCTCTCTCTCTCTAACTGACTGACTCTCTCTGACTGACTCTCTCTGACTGACTCTCTCTGACTGACTGACTCTCTCTGACTGACTGACTCTCTCTGATTGACTGACTCTCTCTGACTGACTGACTCTCTCTCTGACTGACTGACTCTCTCTGACTGACTCTCTCTCGACTGACTAACTGACTGACTCTGACTGACTGACTCTCTCTGACTGACTCTCTGTCTGACTGACTCTCTCTCACAGACTGACCGACTCTCTCTCACTGACTGACTCACTGACTCTCTCAGACTGACTCTCTCTCTGACTGACTCTCTCTGACTGACTGACTCTCTGACTGACTGACTCTCTCTAACTGACTGACTCTCTCTAACTGATTGACTGACTTGCTGACTCTCTCTAACTGACTGACTCTCTCTGACTGATTGACTCTGACTGACTCTCTCTCTCTGACTGACTCTCTCTGACTGACTCTCTCTCTCTCTCTGACTGACTCTCTCTGACTGACTGACTCTCTCTGACTGACTGACTCTCTCTGACTGACTCTCTCTGACTGACTCTCTCTGACTGACTCTCTCTCTCACTGACTAACTCTCTCTGACTGACTCTCTCTCTCACTGACTGACTCTCACTGACTGACTCTCTCTGACTGACTCTCTCTGACTGACTCTCTCTGACTGACTCTCTCTGACTGACTCTCTCTGACTGACTGACTCTCTCTGACTGACTGACTCTCTCTGACTGACTGACTCTCTCTGAATGACTCTCTGACTGAATGACTCTCTCTGACTGAATGACTCTCTCTGACTGACTCTCTCTGACTGACTCTCTCTGACTGACTCTCTCTGACTGACTACCTCTCACTGACTGACTCTCTCTGACTGACTCTCTCTGACTGACTCTCTCTGACTGACTCTCTCTCTCTCACTGACTGACTCTCTCTCACTGACTAACTCTCTCTGACTGACTGACTCTCACTGACTGACTCTCTCTGACTGACTCTCTCTGACTGACTCTCTCTGACTGACTCTCTCTGACTGACTCTCTCTGACTGACTCTCTCTGACTGACTCTCTCTGACTGACTCTCTCTGACTGACTCTCTCTGACTGACTGACTCTCACTGACTGACTCTCACTGACTGACTCTCTCTGACTGACTCTCACTGACTGACTCTCTCTGACTGACTCTCTCTGACTGACTCTCTCTCTCACTGACTGACTCTCTCTCACTGACTGACTCTGACTGACTCTCTCTCTCTCTCTCTGACTGACTCTCTCTGACTGACTGACTCTCTCTGACTGACTCTCTCTGACTGACTCTCTCTCTCTGACTGACTCTCTCTCTCACTGACTGACTCTCTCTCTCACTGACTGACTCTCTCTCTCACTGACTGACTCTCTCTGACTGACTCTCTCTCTCACTCACTGACTCTCTCTGACTGACTGACTCTCTCTGACTGACTGACTCTCTCTGACTGACTGACTCTCTCTGACTGACTGACTCTCTCGGACTGACTCTCTCTTTGACTGACTGACTCTCTCTGACTGACTGACTCTCTCTCTGACTGACTGACTCTCTCTGACTGACTCTCTCTCTCTGACTGACTGACTCTCTCCCTGACTGACTCTCTCTGATCGACTGACTGACTCTCTCTGACTGACTGACTCTCTCTGACTGACTCTCTCTCTCTGACTGACTCTCTGTCTGACTGACTCTCTCTCACAGACTGACCGACTCTCTCTCACTGACTGACTCACTGACTCTCTCAGACTGACTCTCTCTGACTGACTCTCTCTCTCTGACTGACTGACTCTCTCTGACTGACTGACTCTCTCTGACTGACTGACTCTCTCTAACTGACTGACTCTCTCTAACTGATTGACTCTCTCTAACTGATTGACTGACTTGCTGACTCTCTCTAACTGACTGACTCTCTCTCTCTGACTGACTCTGACTGACTCTCTCTCTCTCTCTGACTCTCTGACTGACTGACTCTCTCTGACTGACTCTCTCTGACTGACTCTCTCTCTCACTGACTAACTCTCTCTGACTGACTCTCACTGACTGACTCTCTCTGACTGACTCTCTCTGACTGACTCTCTCTGACTGACTCTCTCTGACTGACTCTCTCTGACTGACTGACTCTCTCTGACTGACTGACTCTCTCTGACTGACTGACTCTCTCTGACTGACTCTCTCTGACTGACTCTCTCTGACTGACTCTCTCTGACTGACTCTCTCTGACTGACTCTCTCTGACTGACTGACTCTCACTGACTGACTCTCTCTCTCTCACTGACTGACTCTCTCTCACTGACTGTCTCTGACTGACTGACTCTCTCTGACTGACTGACTCTCTCTGACTGACTGACTCTCTCTGACTGACTCTCTCTCTCTGACTGACTCTCTCACTGACTGACTCTCTCTCTCACTGACTGACTCTCTCTGACTGACTCTCTCTCTCACTGACTGACTCTCTCTGACTGACTGACTCTCTCTGACTGACTGACTCTCTCTGACTGACTGACTCTCTCTGACTGACTCTCTCTCTGACTGACTCTCTCTCTCGGACTGACTCTCTCTTTGACTGACTGACTCTCTCTGACTGACTGACTCTCTCTCTGACTGACTGACTCTCTCTCTGACTGACTGACTCTCTCTGACTGACTCTCTCTCTCTGACTGACTGTCTCTCTCTCTGACTGACTGACTCTCTCCCTGACTGACTCTCTCTGATCGACTGACTGACTCTCTCTGACTGACTGACTCTCTCTGACTGACTGACTCTCTCTGACTGACTCTCTCTCTCTGACTGACTGACTCTCTCTGACTGACTCTCTCTGACTGACTCTCTCTGATCGACTGACTGACTCTCTCTGACTGACTGACTCTCTCTGACTGACTCTCTCTCTCTGACTGACTCTCTCTGACTGACTCTCTCTCTGACTGACTGACTCTCTCTGACTGGCTTGACTGACTCATTGACTGACTGACTCTCTGACTGACTGACTCTCTCTCTCACTGACTGACTGACTCTCTCTCTCTGACTGACTGACTCTCTCTCCGACTGACTGACTCTCTCTCTCTCTAACTGACTGACTCTCTCTGACTGACTCTCTCTGACTGACTCTCTCTGACTGACTGACTCTCTCTGATTGACTGACTCTCTCTGATTGACTGACTCTCTCTCTGACTGACTGACTCTCTCTCTGACTGACTGACTCTCTCTGACTGACTCTCTCTCTGACTGACTAACTGACTGACTCTGACTGACTGACTCGCTCTGACTGACTCTCTGTCTGACTGACTCTCTCTCACAGACTGACCGACTCTCTCTCACTGACTGACTCACTGACTCTCTCAGACTGACTCTCTCTCTGACTGACTCTCTCTGACTGACTGACTCTCTCTCTAACTGACTGACTCTCTCTAACTGACTGACTCTCTCTAACTGATTGACTGACTTGCTGACTCTCTCTAACTGACTGACTCTCTCTGACTGATTGACTCTGACTGACTCTCTCTCTGACTGACTCTCTCTGACTGACTCTCTCTCTCTGACTGACTGACTCTCTCTCTCTGACTGACTGACTCTGACTGACTGACTCTCTCTGACTGACTCTCTCAGACTGACTCTCTCAGACTGACTCTCTCAGACTGACTCTCTCTCTCACTGACTAACTCTCTCTGACTGACTCTCTCTCTCACTGACTGACTCTCACTGACTGACTCTCTCTGACTGACTCTCTCTGACTGACTCTCTCTGAATGACTCTCTCTGAATGACTCTCTCTGAATGACTCTCTCTGAATGACTCTCTGACTGAATGACTCTCTCTGACTGAATGACTCTCTCTGACTGAATCTCTCTGACTGAATCTCTCTGACTGAATCTCTCTGACTGAATCTCTCTGACTGACTCTCTCTGACTGACTCTCTCTGACTGACTCTCTCTGACTGACTCTCTCTGACTGACTCTCTCTGACTGACTCTCTCTGACTGACTGACTCTCTCTGACTGACTCTCTCTGACTGACTCTCTCTCTCTCACTGACTGACTCTCTCTCACTGACTGACTCTGACTGACTCTCTCTCTCTCTGACTGACTGACTCTCTGACTGACTCTCTCTGACTGACTCTCTCTCTCTGACTGACTCTCTCTCTCACTGACTGACTCTCTCTCTCACTGACTGACTCTCTCTCTCACTGACTGACTCTCTCTGACTGACTCTCTCTCTCACTGACTGACTCTCTCTGACTGACTGACTCTCTCTGACTGACTGACTCTCTCTGACTGACTGACTCTCTCTGACTGACTGACTCTCTCTGACTGACTGACTCTCTCTGACTGACTGACTCTCTCTCTGACTGACTGACTCTCTCTGACTGACTCTCTCTCTCTGACTGACTCTCTCTCTCTGACTGACTGACTCTCTCCCTGACTGACTCTCTCTGATCGACTGACTCTCTCTCTGACTGACTGACTCTCTCTGACTGACTCTCTCTGACTGACTGACTCTCTCTGACTGACTGACTCTCTCTGACTGACTCTCTCTCTGACTGACTCTCTCTCTCGGACTGACTCTCTCTTTGACTGACTGACTCTCTCTGACTGACTGACTCTCTCTCTGACTGACTGACTCTCTCTCTGACTGACTGACTCTCTCTGACTGACTCTCTCTCTCTGACTGACTGTCTCTCTCTCTGACTGACTGACTCTCTCCCTGACTGACTCTCTCTGACTGACTGACTCTCTCTCTGACTGACTGACTCTCTCTGACTGACTCTCTCTGACTGACTGACTCTCTCTGACTGACTGACTCTCTCTGACTGACTCTCTCTCTGACTGACTCTCTCTCTCGGACTGACTCTCTCTTTGACTGACTGACTCTCTCTGACTGGCTTGACTGACTCATTGACTGACTGACTCTCTCTAACTGACTGACTCTCTCTAACTGATTGACTCTCTCTAACTGATTGACTGACTTGCTGACTCTCTCTAACTGACTGACTCTCTCTCTCTGACTGACTCTGACTGACTCTCTCTCTCTCTCACTGACGGACTGACTCTCTCTCTCTGACTGACTGACTGACTCTCTCTGACTGACTCTCTCTCTCTGACTGACTGACTGACTCTCTCTGACTGACTCTCTCTAACTGACTGACTCTCTCTGACTGACTCTCTCTGACTGACTCTCTCTGACTGACTCTCTCTCGGACTGGCTCTCTCTCTCTCCGACTGACTGGCTCTCTCTCTCTCCGACTGACTGACTCTCTCTGACTGACTGACTCTCTCTGACTGACTGACTCTCTCTCTCTGACTGACTCTCTCTGACTGACTGACTCTCTCTGACTGACTGACTCTCTCTGACTGACTCTCTCTGACTGACTCTCTCTGACTGACTCTCTCTAACTGACTGACTCTAACTGACTGACTCTGACTGACTGACTCTCTCTCTGACTGACTCTCTCTCTGACTGACTCTCTGACTGACTGACTCTCTCTCTAACTGACTGACTCTCTCTAACTGATTGACTGACTTGCTGACTCTCTCTAACTGACTGACTCTCTCTGACTGATTGACTCTGACTGACTCTCTCTCTCTGACTGACTCTCTCTGACTGACTCACTCTCTCTGACTGACTGACTCTCTCTGACTGACTGACTCTCTCTGACTGACTCTCTCTGACTGACTCTCTCTCACTGACTAACTCTCTCTGACTGACTCTCTCTCTCACTGACTGACTCTCACTGACTGACTCTCACTGACTGACTCTCACTGACTGACTCTCTCTAACTGACTCTCTCTGACTGACTCTCTCTGACTGACTGACTCTCTCTGAATGACTCTCTCTGAATGACTCTCTCTGAATGACTCTCTGACTGAATGACTCTCTCTGACTGACTCTCTCTGACTGACTCTCTCTGACTGACTCTCTCTGACTGACTCTCTCTGACTGACTCTCACTGACTGACTCTCACTGACTGACTCTCACTGACTGACTCTCTGACTGACTCTCTCTCACTGACTGACTCTGACTGACTCTCTCTCTCTCTCACTGACTGACTCTCTCTGACTGACTCTCTCTGACTGACTGACTCTCTCTGACTGACTCTCTCTGACTGACTCTCTCTCTCTGACTGACTCTCTCTCTCACTGACTGACTCTCTCTCTCACTGACTGACTCTCTCACTGACTCTCTCTGACTGACTCTCTCTCTCACTGACTGACTCTCTCTGACTGACTGACTCTCTCTGACTGACTGACTCTCTCTGACTGACTGACTCTCTCTGACTGACTCTCTCTCTGACTGACTGACTCTCTCTCTCGGACTGACTCTCTCGGACTGACTCTCTCTTTGACTGACTGACTCTCTCTGACTGACTGACTCGCTCTCTGACTGACTGACTCTCTCTGACTGACTCTCTCTCTCTGACTGACTGACTCTCTCCCTGACTGACTCTCTCTGATCGACTGACTGACTCTCTCTGACTGACTGACTCTCTCTGACTGACTCTCTCTCTGACTGACTGACTCTCTCTGACTGACTCTCTCTCTCACTGACGGACTGACTCTCTCTAACTGACTGACTGACTGACTCTCTCTGACTGACTGACTCTCTCTGACTCTCTCTGACTGACTGACTCTCTCTGACTGACTCTCTCTGACTGACTCTCTCTCGGACTGGCTCTCTCTCCGACTGACTGACTCTCTCTGACTGACTGACTGACTCTCTCTGACTGACTGACTCTCTCTGACTGACTGACTCTCTCTGACTGACTGACTCTCTCTGACTGACTCTCTCTGACTGACTCTCTCTAACTGACTGACTCTAACTGACTGACTCTCTCTCTGACTGACTGACTGACTCTGACTGACTGACTCTCTCTGACTGACTGACTCTCTCTAACTGATTGACTGACTGGCTGACTCTCTCTAACTGACTGATTGACTCTCTCTGACTGACTCTCTCTCTCTGACTGACTCTCCCTCTCTGACTGACCGAGTCTCTCTGACTGACCGAGTCTCTCTGACTGACCGAGACTCTCTGACTGACTGACTCTCTCTGACTGACTGACTCTCTCTGACTGACTCTCTCTGACTGACTCTCTCTGACTGACTGACTCTCTCTGACTGACTGACTCTCTCTGACTGACTGACTCTCTCTGACTGACTGACTCTCTCTGACTGACTGACTCTCTCCCTGACTGACTCTCTCTGACTGACTCTCTCTGACTGACTGACTCTCTCTCTCTGACTGACTCTCTCTGACTGACTGACTCTCTCTCTCTCGGACTGACTCTCTCGGACTGACTCTCTCTTTGACTGACTGACTCTCTCTGACTAACTGTCTCTGACTGACTGACTCTCTAACTGACTGACTCTCTGACTGACTGACTCTCTGACTGACTGACTCTCTCTGACTCTCTCTCTCTCTGACTAACTGACTGACTGACTGGCTCTCTCTCTGACTGACTCTCTCTGACTGACTCTCTCTCTGACTGACTCTCTCTGACTGACTGACTCTCTCTGACTGACTGACTCTCTCTGACTGACTGACTCTCTCTGACTGACTCTCTCTGACTGACTCTCTCTCTCACTGACGGACTGACTCTCTCTCTCTGACTGACTGACTCTCTCTGACTGACTGACTCTCTCTGACTGACTGACT